>QNQO01008436.1:0-160223 GCA_003290165.1 Berberis thunbergii
ATCCATGCAACATATATAGGGCTGAAAACCGAACCGACGGTTCGATTTTTCACCTAAACCGTGAACCAAACCTACTTAGGTCGGTTTTAAAATTTTCAAACCGAAACCGAACCGATCATTAACAAAACCGATCCGAAACCGAACCGATTCTAATTTATGCAAACCGTAACCGAACCGACCGACTATTTTAAACATATTGTATTATTTATATATAAAATATATATTATCTATTATATATATTCGGGTCAGTTCGGTTTGGTCGGTTAAAATCACATAGAAACCGAAAATCGAACCGACTACTTCGGTTTTGAATTTTTTAAAACTGAAACCGATCCGAACCGAATTTAAACCAAACCAGTTCGATTTAGATCGATTCGGTTGGTTTAATCGGTTTTTTGTTCAGCCCTAAACATATATCAAGTTTAGGCATCTCTCCGCAAAGCTAAATCCCAATTTCTATTACCCTACTCATTGATGTAATTTTGGGACACAGGTCCTTCGTTTTCAAAAGAAATATCGAAGATGTTTTTGTATATGCACTTCCAGAGAAATGCCCCCAACTAAAATATCAGACAAAAGGCTTGATTTATCACCATTCCTAACTGAGTGATTGTTCAATAGTACTTGTATGCATAACAAAACCTGGGTTCCTTAGGAATCCACAAAACAATACAAATAAACAAAATTGGGGAAGCTAACCTTTCAGCCTTATATGAAGGGGCTTCTTCCCAAACAACCCAAGCACAATCAGTGGCTCCAAAAAGTACCCAATCGACCGGCTGAGACCGCAATCATGGGCAAGATTCCTCCCACCTATTATCACCCCTGGTTATATTTGAACTTGGTTCCTGCAAAAACAGTAAATTAGTTGATACAGAGCTCTAAACAGAAAACCCTTTAAAACCCAATAGAGAAAAAAGCTGAGTTTTTTTTTTTTTTACCAGTTTCATTGATTTCGACAACACAATCATCACTAATCTTCTCCAACAGATGGAGGAGTGAAATCTCGTGGAGGCGGAGACCAGGCCATGTTTCTTCGTGGCGAATGTCCTCTACTATGAGCGGAGTGGCTGAGAGTGTTGCAAGCAGAAGACGCTGCCTCATATTCTGGCTTCCCTTGAGACGCATATAAGATGTTTTCACCATTGCTATGGTCTGCTTCCCTTTACTCTAATAAAAAAAACGGAGAGAACGGGATTGATAAGAGACGAAGAAGAAGAAGAAGAGCTGGTGCTGGTGCTGGTGCTGGTGCTTGTGTTGGTGTTGTCTTCGATTTTTTTTCTTCTAATAAGGGTATTAGGTCTTCAATGTTCTCCCAAAGGTACGTTTGTTTATGTGCTTAAGATTCTATTTTCGGGTGGAATAACTTTGTTCTTTAGGGCGTGTTTGAATGCAGTTTTTCCAAGGGAAAGGAAAATAGTTTGCTTAGACACGGAGTGTTAAGGTGTTTGATTGACTAAATTTCCATGAAAAAAATATTCCACAACACCAAAATTGTCACAAATTCATTTTCCCGCTTTTCCATGCGTGAGATCTTTTCCTAGCTCCCCCATAGGAATCAAATCCCAAGAAAGTTTGTGAAAACAATAAATTGACTTAATCGATAAGTATATATTCTCATAGTGAGGCTAGGGAATTAGGTTTTGCAATCAGGTTCTGCAACCAGAATAATGTGGCATCATCAAGAGGGTTTTACAACATCAAGATGCACATAAATACTTTGAAAATTTCATCATTCTTTCAAGATCACACCACGTCACCCTGATTGCAAAAACCTAGTTTCCTAAACCTCTTGTAGGTGAACAAATATGTTGAATGGTATCTTGCAATTTCAAGTCTGGTTCAAGTTAAAGCTTGATTCCTATGATAATGTCATGAAGACCTGAAACTGAAAATCAAACACCATAGCAAAGAAAACGGTTTATTTTCCTTTCCTTCAAGCCAAAGGAAAAGGAAAATATTCCATGAAAGATTTTCTTTTTCCTTGCAATCAAAACACCCTTGATGATTTTTAGTGTATCCTTTACCTGACCTTGGGGGGTTTTGGCTCTTGACTTGTATATCCTCCTCGTGAATACTGAATACAATTATGTCTTGGGCCTAAAATCATGTGACTCATGTATTTTTATTTTTATTTTTATTTTTTATATCTTGTAACTTTCTTTTTGGAAAAAAAATGTGGGAAGGACACACAAAAGATAATCCACTGAATCGAGCAAAAACTCACATTAAACCAGAAAAATAAAAAGGTCAAAAAGTGCTTCTCGTGCAACTACAACAAAGAAAATGCATGGATCTCTCCGAGATGGAGGCACACCATACCTTTATTGACAAGCACTACCTTCGAAAGAAGTATATCCCGCTAAAAAATAAGCAGTTCAAAAAAGACACTCTTGAAGTAACCATTCTTCTCTCCATCAATTCAATCCCAAAATTAGCATGATGCTTTTAGGCAGTGTTCTAAAAATCAGGCTAGGCGGCCTCCTAGGTAGTTCTTGAAAAAAATTTCTATCTTTTAATTCAAGTTTAAAAAAAATAAAATTACGACTCTGTTTTTTTTAATACATTTTTGCATATATATCTTGGCATTGAATTGGAAGTAATTTATATATTATTATGCTTAACTTTTATAAATTATAATAAATCAATTAAAAATCGCCTAGGCCCCTCGCCTAATCCTCTAGGCTCTAGTCCCATGTTCGCCGCCCATCTACCACCTAGTGTTTTTTTAGAACACTGTTTTTAGGAAAGATGGAGTTGGTCAATACACACACTGAGAAGCCTCCTTACATCTATCCTCCTTCCACACCCACTTATAGTCCTCCCCAAAGAATCGAAGCAATAAGTATACATTCATTATCATCACCAATTAAATTTAAAAGATCCTGCAAACTAAGGCAAATGTTTTAAGCAAGGGTGCCATTAACAAAATTACCAAAATCCACCAACAAACAAAGCAAAAAGCACAAATCCCAGTAATCCATCTATTGGAGCTTCATTTCTAATCCAATGCCCAACTTCACTTTGTCACGTCTACCTAACACTACTTCATAAATTGTCTTTGTAATTAGAAATTCTGGGATGCTTGGTGATGTGCCTGGTAGGTGTCGGCACCGTTGATCTTGCCTGGAGGTGGATGTTTGCACCTATTCCGATTGTAATATCAATGGTGTCTGACCCTACCAGGCACAAGGCCAAGCATCATAGTAGTGCTCCTTTGTAATTAAAAATAGCCATCATGATTCATGCATCAGTAACCAATGAATAATTAGGAAGCCAATTGAAGCCTAATGGATCATACTTGGCACCACACTCCCCTTCATTTTACACTGCCAATGCCACTTCCTAATCCCTACAATCCGTTGATTTTCAAAATTATTGCTAAAAAATAGTATATCCAATCAAAGTATTTTGCACTCCTTATCCTACCAAAAATGATGCCTACTCCACGTGCCACACTTATTGCTAGTGATTGCCTGACAATTTTTAGAGCCCTTCTAAGGAGCAAGGGAAGGAGCGAGGGATGGGTGATTATTTCGAGATAAGCAACGTTATGCATCTCAAAGTGATTTTGCTTATCTCGAGAGAACGCTTGCTTCCTAGAATTTCTGCCATTTTTATTAAACAAATCAGATTATTATATTAATAATATCAGTAAAAAAAATATAATCATTAACCAACAGTATTACCGAGTTCCTATAGAAAACTACATCAGTGTCAAACGTTGTTTTGTACAATATGAGCTTAATCGAACATACGGACAATAATGGTACATCTTTTAGAGATCCCAACCCTCCACAAACGAATCTTAATGCTAATGGATTAAGTTGTGCAATATAACGTATTTTGCTTACTCTGGGATACAACCAAAATCGAAATTAATTCACATTTAACTCTGGATCCCCTGTAAAAAACTTCAGACCTAAAACTATGTGAAATTCAGAGAAAGCCACTCATTGATCCTAAAATATGTAAATAACTGCCAAAACAGATTACCTTCCTAAATTTCAAATATTGTATTAGAAACTGCAAACCGAGCTAGATCTAAAGCACACCATTTACAAGCATGACTGCGATTGTTCAGATGACCACTATATATTATATTATGTATACAAAACAAGTGAAGGAGAGAAACCAGACTTAGCTATCAGCTGTTAGTGATCTTCTTTGCGCTCATCAGTATTGGTTGAAGGACCATTAGTATTGTTACCTGCAGCAGTGGCATATTGTTAAATCCGTCAAGAGAATGACCTCTTAGCAGAAGATTTATTCTGTTGAGACTGTGTCAGATTGGTAAGTGATGGTTTTGACTGAGGGTGCCTAGGAGGGAGACGAGGTGGTGATGAAGATGAAGTTGAATTCTCACTTGTGTTGCTCTCCGAACTGCATGCAGCACCAGCAAGGCAGGACATGCTTCGCCTGGAGTTCATTGCCCTTTTTGAGAGCCATCTACGTTACCTTTCAGAGGATTGTTCCATTTCTTGTCAAACATAATACTAGAAGCGAGCAGGTTCTTGCGTTTTTTTGTGTAGGCATTCTCTGGCTTAGGAATTTCTTTGGAAGAAGATATATCTGTTAAGCTTGTAAAAGACTTTGACTTCCCATTATAAAACTTAGAGATTCCTTTCCTGCAAAGAATCATATGAACCGGTTACTGTAAGTCATCAAGCCACCAAAACCTATTTAGCAAAGTATTCTTGAAACTGGGATCTCATCATATGATGATGTACATAGAAAATTCAAATATGTTCGCCTAATTAAGTTCAAGTACAGTCCACTACTAGTCATGCATAAGACTTGGGTCCATCAGGACTATGGAACTAGATGACTAATTGTTATCTTTTGTCGAATACAAAATAGCCATCAACTACTTGCCATCCACGCAACAGCACCCTACTGAATACTGCAACTCAGACAGAGACCTGCACTAGTCAATCTGAACAGTACATACTGGCTCGCTCAGATACGTGTGTAAACACAGACACAGGTACGAGGTGTTCAACAAAGCAAATCTTAAAACAAAGACTTGGAAACACAGCAGTGACATATACTTGGGAACAATAGCAGTTTATCTTAATTAGTGATAACTATAAATATAACAATTATTATGTAAATGATATATCATCAACTAATATAAAATTCCACCACTTAAGTGATTTTTGTTATTCCCTAAGTAATAGATTATAGTCAGATGTCTATAATCGGCCGTGTCTAGATATCTGACCATGGGGCAGTAAAAAACCATTTTAAGGTCACTTTCTTTTATTTTATTTATTACATGAGGTTGTTTCAAATATGAGCTTGCAACTTTCATGAGTTCGCATTTCAGACTTCATTTACTTTGGTTAAATTGGCTTGAATGACCAGATGTTGCCTATAGAAACCATTGAGGAAAATTGAAAAAGTACAAATAAGATTCTATGAAACCCAATCAATAGTGCAGGCCTTCTATTTTATCAATAAATATGCAGGCATGATGATAAATTGTCAATTATAAGCTTAATACCCCAAAAACAAGTGAAATCATATGCCATTAAAATTCCAACAACATTTGATGGCAATAAGAGATGAATTACTTAAAAATCTTAAAGATGATTAAAGAACAAAATCACTTTAGCTTTATAGTAAAGCTATAGAAATAAAAGAATTAAAAGCTTAACACAAATCTAACAATAGCTTTAATGGAACTTCAAAGTCTTCAAAATTTGGTATTAAGTTTATCATAATCAGAAACATTATCTGACTAACACAATAAAAGAAACGGGATGGGAGAAAAATCCAAAAGAAAAGAGATGAAGGATAGACAAAATAAAAATAAAAAGAAAGAAAAAATTGCATGGATCTGAGTATCTGACTTGGTTGGTGCTTCAACAGGTCCGACTTCAAACATTTTATCTTCCCATTTGGCGCATCAAGTTACTCTATTTCATTGTTTAAAGGCAACCTGTGAGTCTCTTTTATTTGGTATAAAATTCACTCTTGTATTTATTTTTATATAATTTATTTTCTCTCCGTTGAGTCCAGAATTTAGTAAGTAATATTCAATGGTGGTGCCCGCTCCATTATACAAAGCTATTATCCTAATCTGTTTATTTGTTTGTTTATTTTGTACTCGAGTCCACAAGATAAAGGTAACATAAATAAACAAAAGGAACATTGTTGCGCTATTTAATTTTTTTTATAGCTAGGTCCATATATATAAGAGATTGGGTGTTGGCATTGTAGCTCCAACAGAAATGATACTGGTCGATTGTTTTAGTTGTGTTATACAACATGTGCTATTAAAATTGTGTTTCAACTATCAAGTGATTATCGAGTATCATGCACGAAGATTAAAATGAAAGGGGAGGTAGAGCAGATAAAATCACAGCTGCTCAGCCTGTTATATTCTAAGGCCTTGGACAATAGTGAAGACAAGAAGGTTTGGGAAGGAAAAACTGGTTATCATCCTTCTGCAATATTTTTACCATTGCACTGCTTTAAGTGCCCCTGGCACTTCCATATCAAACCCTTCTTTAGATCTCCGAATTTTTTTTTTTAACAAGGGTATTAGGTCTCCCATGTTCCCACAAAGTTGTGCTTGTTTGTTGTGCTTAAGATTCTATGTTCGGGTGGAATAACTTTGTCATTTAGGATGTGTTTGACTGCAGTTTTTCCAGGGAAAGAAAAATATCTTGCCTCAATGCACGTGTAAGGTGTTCAATTGACTAGATTCCATGAAAAATATTCCATAAGAAACAAAACTGTCACAAAACCATTTTTTTTCCCTTTTCCATGAGATCTTTTCCTAGCTCCCCTAGGAATTGAACCCCAAAGAAAACTTGGGAAAACATAAATCGACTTAGCCCGATAACTATCTCTCCTCTCGTCAACGCCACACCCTCACAAACCAGAGCATTGTCCCCATGAAACAGAGCAACGAAGGTATGTGTTCTCCCTCTCTCTCATCGTCGTCCCCAACCCTCTTCATGGTTTTCTATCGTCTCCCCCTTACTCTTTGTCCCTCTTCTTTCATGCACTCTTCGTATATACTTGTATGGGTCATCTTTCCTAGATATTTTTTGTTCCTCATCAAAAAGCATACTGGTGATGCATTTGCTTAAGAATCTATAGAAAATGTTGATTCTAGGGTTTAATATTGGAATTTACAATTTGTTGATTATGGGTTGGAGAAGATTTTTAATGGGTAATTGACGACAAATTTGTAATGGTTATGGGTTGGAGAGATTTGTAATGGGTAATTGACAACAAATTTAGCAGATTTGTTATGGGTTGGAGAATATTTGGTGTAGAGTTGTGATACATTCAACAAACTTCTTATGGGTAAACAAATCTGTTGTAATGTGTATCTTGCAATTTCAAATTTTGTTCAAGTTAAAACTTGATTCCTATGTTGAAACTGAAATTTTCCTGGTTGCAAAGACAAGCAAACACCACAACAAAGAAAAATGGTTATTTTCCTTTTCTTCAAGGCAAAGGAAAATATTCTATTGAATATTTTATTTTTCCTTGCAATCAAACATGCCTTTAATGATTTTTAGTGTATCCTTTAGCTGGCCTTGGGGGCTTATGGCTCCAACTTGTATATCCTTCTCATGAATACAATTATATTTGGATTTTTTTTTTTTAATTATGTCTAAAATCATGTGACCTATGTATCCCGTAACTTTCTCTTTCGAGAAAAGGTGGGAAAGACACCTCAAAAGATAATCCACTAAACCGAGAAAAGCACACACTAAACCAAAAAAATAAATAAAAGGTCAAGAAGTGCATCTTGTGCAACTACAATGAAGAAGACGCATGGATCTCTCCGCGATGGAGGCACACCATACCTCTATTAACAAACACTACCTTGGAAGGAAATATTTCCCACCAAAAATATGTAGTTAAAAAAGACACCGTTGAAATAACCATTCTCCTCCACAACAATTCAATCCGAAAATTAGCATGGTGCTCTGAGGGAAGACGAAGTTGGCCAATACAGACACACCGAGAAGCCCATTACCTCTGTCCTCATTCCACACTCACTCATAGTCCTCCTTAAAAGCATAGAAGGAGCTTCATATTCATTAAATCACCAATTAAAAGAGCCTCCCAACGAATGTGAAAGTTTTAAGCAAGGATGCCATTAATAAAATGACCAAAATCTATCAACAAACAAAAGCAAAAAGCACAAATCCCAAAAATCTATATTTGAGAGCTTCATTTATAATCCAAGGCCCAAACTTCACTGTGTCACTTCTATCTAACACCATTTCATAAATTGTCTTTGTAATTCAAAATGGCCATCATGATTCATGTATCAGTAACCAATGAATAATTAGGTAGCCAATTGAAGCCTAATGGATCATACTTGGCAGACACTCCCCTTCATTTTACACTGCCAATGCCACTTCCTAATCCCTTCAACCTTCATTCATCCGTTGATTTTCAAAATTATTGCTAAAAAAAAGTATATCCAATCCAAAGTATTTTGCACTCCTTATCCTACCAAAAATGATGTCTACTCCACGTGCCACACATGGAGAAGCATCAAAATGTGAGTGACATGTAACCACAGAAGGAACATTTCCTTGGGTCAAGTAAATGTTCCGGACAAACTAAATGATACCTCATATAGGGAAATTTCTCTTGGATGTTGACCAACTTAAAAGGGACTTTAAACCCAAGAGAATTTTCCCCGGACGAGGTAGTATTTAGTTGGTCTAGGGAACGCGCTTGGTCGAAGTAAAAAATTTAAAATTTTCCCTGACACGGCACTCACAGTTGATGTTTCTCCATAGTGGAGACCGTCTTTGTTTGCTATTTCAATCTTCTAATTGTTTCGAAAATTTTGGGTTAAATTTGCTATCTCCATAGTGGATGATCTAACCTCCCCCATGGAGCGTGTGTGTGTTTCAACTAATTTCTCAATTCACTTTGCCTTTAAGATACCACATGCTTCCCTATCAAGAACGGAACTCTCACAATCTAAGCAAATATGTTATAGTTAATTCCAAATTGTATTAAGATTCATTATATTCAAATATTTTCAAACTAAAAAAAAAAAAAGTACATACCTTCTTCAAGTGTACACAAAATCTCTGCTATACGAGCATAACTTAGGTTGACTGCTTAGGGGACTTAAATATCAAACAAAATATTGTTTGAACAAAAAAAAAAAAAAGCTTTCTAGTTTATCATCTAATCATAAAGACTAATTCATGAAATCACCAAAATAATAAATAAAAATAGAGAAAAAGGAACTTACTTGATCGGCAAACCCTCCTCCAAAACTTCAAGTGAATTCAAGGGACCGTTATAAGAACTCTGGGCCTCATCCCTCTCACCATCTGAATCCAAATCACTATTCTTCCCAATGGAGGAAGAAGAAGAAGAAGCAGAAAGACTATTCTCGCCCAAATCATCATCCATGGGCGGTGTTCTGACTGTTCTCCTCCCTTGATCTTCCTCACACGTAGTAGAATCGAACATCGAACTATTATCCAAAGACAAACCCACCAATCAATTCCTTCCCTTGATTGATTCTACCTCTATTACTATCCAAAGCAATCGACATCATCACAAAAAAACACCCAAACAACACAAAAATGAAGGAAGAAAATCAAAGAACCTGTGAAGTGGGGTTTTATTAGAAGATCCCGAAGAAAATGGGTTTTGAAGATCGAATCATAAAAACTGAATTTTCGCCATTGTTGGTCGGTCAAGATCTCTATCTACCTATGTATCTCTCTGTTTCTAGCGTGTTGTTGCAGAGAGAGAGAGAGAGAGTGTGTTGAGGAAGAATTCTAGATAATAGTCTTATCCTCATCTGCGTTGCTCTAAATATTACTATATTAAACGGTCCCTTGTTCGAGGCTAGTCTGTGTTATCACCATTGGTTTTGCATGGAGATGTTTACTTTGAAATAAAAGAGAAGATATCCCATTTTTTATGCTTCACTGTAATAATTTTTTAGCTGGAATTTTCTATTAAGATTATTTGAGCAAGCTGGAGACAGATTGATTCCCGATAAATCGTGAGCTTGAGACTTGGAGATAAAGTTTTACAATACTTCCTACTTGTTAAATAGAAATTTGTGTTTGGTGTACTATGTTTTTTTTTGGGCAAAATAAAAACTAAAAATTGAGATGATAAATGCTAAAAAAAAAAAAAAAAACTCATGAAGTAACTTTTTGGTGGATAATAATTCCTTGTTGGTCATAAGCAAAAGTTTCATGTATTTGTATTATATATTAGAGTGTAGATGCGCTCTACATGCATACATGTTCAATATCTTTATTTCATTCTAAAATTCTGTAAAGTAAATATTAAAACTTAAGAGATTTGTGACAAGATTTCTAAGCAAAATAATCATAAAATTATTTTATACTTTTAATATAATTAATTAAAAAGTTAAAGAATATTATAGAGTAAAATGCTGTAAACAAATATTACCCTTTCACTATTATAAGGGTTTATTTATAGTTTATAGATAATTAGAGACTTTAAATAAATTATATTAGGGATTAGGTATAATAATTAATATTTGAAAGGAATTGGCAGAGATGGATCTAGGTGGGGGCATCTTGCCCTCACTGAATTTTTTAAAAAATTTGAGATTTTTTTATATAAAAAAAAATTACGAGGGGCACGTTGACCCTGACGACGCAGCACTGCCCCACCCCTCATCTCTCCCTCTATTTTCTGCCACACCGACAACCCGTCTTGCCCATTTTCTCTTTTTTGCTCCCTCTCTCTGTTTACTGTGAGACTGATAACCGCTCTGTCTCCTCCTCTCTTCTCTCTCCCTTGTTACTTGATTTATTTCTCTTTCCACCATCGCCATCAGCCACCAGCAATCTCAACCTCTCTTGTACGTATTTTCTCGAGATGAATTTGTAAGTATTTTCTCTATTTTTCTCGTTTATGTTTACTTCGAAAATGAAAGATTTTATAAGTATTTTCTCGAGATGAATTTGTATCTCGTGGTCTAGTTTTGTATTTTATTCGTAAGATTTTTCTATAAATACATAAAAGTTTGGATCCATTAATTTTTCCTCAAGATACATGTTTGTATTTCGAGGTTCATGTATGGGTTATTATTTAAAGAGCATTTTGGTAATCAACGTGAGACTATTGACAGTCCATGCATGTAAATTGCTAGTCTAGGTGAGACTATAATAGTGATTAATTATGAGATAACCTTTAATTAGTTATACTTTTGATAGAGGCAAATCGCAAATAACTCAAATAGGTGGATCAAATTAATCTCCCAATAGATTAGATGAAGTTTTGTTTAGCGATTGGTGTTTGTATAGTTATATATGTATTGTTCAAATAAAAAATTACTTGTTCAAATAAAAAATTAGTTAAAAAATATATTTTGATGTAAGGCCATATATATTCGTGTTCATAGATAACTGAGACACTTTAAAAATATTTTATGAGCTTCGACATAATTAATCAATGTTTGAAAGAGTTTAGTTTTTGTAAAATATATGGAATGTGAAGGGCAAAATGAAAAATTCAAAAGTTATATGCAAGACTCTATTTATAATTTATAAATAATTTAGACTTAAAATAAATTATATTAAGGGCTTAGCTATAATTAATATTTGAAATTATCTGATTTTAATTGTAAACATGATAAAATTGGGAGGGCAAAATGAAAATAGAAGTTAAAGTTGAAGACATTGTTGCTGTTCATTCTAAGGCTTTATTGTTATAGTAGTACAAATATTTTTTTGGAGGTCTGCATCCATTATTATGTGGTAGAGGAGTTACGTCAATGACACAATTTAGCCTTTCTAATTCATTTGTAAGATTGGAAAACACTAGAAATAACATGTTAAAATTTTTACAATGATGAGAGTAGATTTGAAATGTTTGATGTTTTTAATTTTAAGGACAAACATGTAAAATTTTCAGCCAATTTTGTCACGCACCTCCTCAAGACACACGTCGAATAATGACAATTTTACACCAACTTGCACATTAAGTATGCTTTTTCGCTAACCCTCTAAACTTAAATCTTGAGGAATTTGTGAATGAACAAATATTTGACATGCTCTCCTCCAGATATGCATTAAAACATCGCATACACTATGCTTTTAAATTGGTCTATTTGATTTGAATTTTTTTAGAGAACATTTGGGTTAACATCCAGAACTAGAGGAATCTTCCATGCTATTGAAACCAATAAGTCTTATGGTGGTAGAGTAATTCTACAGGGCTTGGGTCCCTCAGCCTGTTTGCTGCTTGGGTGGGGTAAAAAGACAATGTTGCCCCCCCTCTTTAAACACTTTCTCTAAAAAGGTAGTTAAAAAGGGGGGGCAAAATTGTCTTTTTGCCCCACCCAGGCAACAACCTCGCTGGTTGACCCAGGCCAGCTAGAATTTCGGTAAAAAGAAATGTAACATGCATGTTTATGTAAGTTTTATGTGGTGTCAAACCAACGCCTACTATTTGAACAATCCATGGCACGTGTTCCGCATGTAGAGGTTGGAACGAAGGTTTGACTTTCCTGAGAAATTTTTTGAAGGAATTGGCATCATGTTTCGAGCACGTGATGTTTTCTTCTTCACCGAGTTATAAAGGTTCAAGGTTGAAGACAACTAAGGAGAGACGATACATATTTGCAGACAAGGTGACATAAGCAATAAACTGTAGAAAGAGGTGGCCAATGAGGTATAAGGAAAATGGATGGTTGTAGTAGATGCCATGGTTCAGATAATGAGTTGTCCTCCAATCAAAAGGAGGCACAGTGCAGGTTTCGACATGGATGTTCGATCAACCTTGCAGGATAGTAATTGGAAACTACTTCAAGAGGGGATTCGAAAAGACAACCAATATATTCTTAGGTGTTATGTGGATTTGAGATGACAAAGGAATGTAGTAAACTAGACAAAAGAGAATAATAGGATTGCAGTGTCCAACAATATCAGATGAGAATGACTCAAGCCGAAAGTGTAGGTATCGGTTGTGACATGCCTCGTCAAATGATCATACTTTACAACATTTTCTGCAAAATAAATAAACGCGCGGATGGGGACGTGTAGGTGAGGAAGGTAGTATAAATATGACCCCTTGGCTAACACGAAAGGGGTTAGATTCTGAGGGAGTTAGTTACACAGAAACTTTCAATTTCTATCTCACTTCGAACTGTTTTTGTTTTACTTACTCGTATGTTCATTGACTTGATCGTCAAAGGCTCATATCATAATATGGGGGCAACTTGTGTCTGTGAGTTTGTTGCAGGATTGAATGACCTAGAAACATCCAGAGTGGAGACATTTAATTAGTTCAGAAATCTTGAAGGTGTAGTGCATATTACAAGGAACTGTACAAATCTAGAACCAAACACCTATGGTGCTCATGAAGGGGTATATGATAATATAGTCTTACTGTTAGATGCATTGCAAGTTATTCGAGCTCTCAAATGCACTGATGATCATCTACACTGGAGGCAATCAATAGAGTGGAGGCATTGATTGCAACTAATCTTGGAATCAAACAATCACAAAGCTACCATATCGAGCGAGCGTGACAAGAATTTCTTAGCCCATATAATTGTTGAATCTGCGTGGAGTGTTGATTCTTCTGCTATGCAAATACGAACTGCACGTTAAGTTTCAGTTTATATTTCCTTAATAGTGTCAGTAATTTGAGTTCCAGTCAAAGCCCTAGTTGGTTTGATATTAATTTAGGTGATGTAATGGATGTTGTTATTTGCTCAATGCATCGTTAAAAAAATCATTTCATATTGTACATTTATCTTTGAATTTTGTATTGATGCTAAGGTCTAGGATATTATTTTGAACACAGAGTATTAATGAAGTATTTATATTGCCTCGTTGTCTTTGCATTCTTTTGCAAAAAGTTTTTCAAAAATAGATTATTCATCCATTCTAGTTTTGCTCATTATATCTTAGGGCATTTTTTTTTTTTTTTTTTGTATTTAAAGCACATCACTCAGTTTCATAGGTTTCACATTGGGCCATACTCAATGTTCTAAAAATCGGTCTAGGCGGCCGCCTAGACGGCGCCTAGGCGCTAGAAGGTGGAAAACCGCCCAGATTAATGGCTGGGCGGGCTGTCTGGGCGGCTGGGCGGGCTGGGCGGGTCTAGGCGGGTCTGGGCGGGTCTGGGCGGCCTAGGCGGCCTAGGCGGACTCTAGGCGGTCTGGGCGATTTTTTTTTTTTTTAATTTTTTTAAAATTTTTAATATGGCTAATTGTGTTCTTATTTTATTTTATTTCCTACTTTTTAATAATAAACTATTTAATTATTTTTTATTCAGTATATGTCTAAATGTAGCAAATGATGATTACTTAATGGAATTCTCGAATGATCTGTCGGTACCCAATTTTACTAATGTAGATTTTATCAAATATAACTGAGGTTATTTATGCAATTTGAAGAAAAATAAAAGAGTACACATTCAAATTTATATAAAGTACCCATCATGACCAACTTCAGTCATTTGAGTTTTAATAAATTTTGTTCACTATTGGTAATTTTTCATGTTTTTAAATTTTACATATATATACTGGCATTAAATTGGATGTAATTGATAATGTATTATGCTTAACTTTTGTAAATTATTAAAGTAATAATACAAAACCTAAGACCGCCTAGGTGCCGCCTAGGCGCCCGCCTAGGCCCCTGGGCGCTAGGCACCAGCTCGCCGCCCGCCCAGCGCCTAGCGATTTTTAGAACACTGGCCATACTAGTGTCTACCATAAGATGAGGTAGGCATTGGAACATGCATGTTCATGTACGCTCAGTTTGTGTGACTACTGCCTACCATAAGATACATATGGTGGGTACTGTAAGTTACATGTTGTATGCAGATCATTGCTTACCGTAGATATCTATGTACACACTAAGACATGCATGTTCGAATAGATTCCAGGTTATGTTAAAAAATACAAAAGTTAATTTTGAAAAAAGGTACATAAGTTTTAATCATTGATGCGTAGATCGATGAGCACTTGACGAATAGGGTTGAAACTTTAACAAAATACTCATGACATCAATCGACACGTCCTAAAATTTCAAATAGCATGTACAGTCATACCACGTTTTGGTGCATATCTTCGATCGGAAGCACATGTTGAGCGGGCTAAAACTTCAATGAGTTATTCTTGATTATAATCCCTACGATTGCTAAAAATTTCACTCACAAATTTAGAAATTGTGCAAGTTAGTTAGATTTTGTCATTTTAACACATTTCGAGGACTGCTTGTTGTATATGTTATTTTTTAGGGGTGGGCAAAAACTGATTTAAATTCAGTTAATCGACCAAACCGAAATATGAGTAGAAAGAAAATAATTTAAACCAAACCAAACCGATTCTAAACGATTCGAAATCGGTTTATGGTTTTAAACCGATCGATTTATAACCGAACCGACCGATTAATTAGATATATATAAATAACTAAATAACAAGTAGGTGTCAATACTTGATTAGTGCAACAAATGCACTGCAGTACACCCTGTTGCACTAAATTGCCCCATTTTCTCAAAGTTTTCAATTTTGGGCTAAAAATTGGGTCTGTAAAAAAATTAGGCCTATAAAAAAATTGGGCATGTTTTAATGAAAGTCTTTCAAGTATTTGAGCCCGAAATTTCGGCCCAACTGAACCGAATCAATCCGAAATTCGGTTTAATCGAATTCATCGGTTTACAAATACAAAATTCGATTTCGGTTTGGGTTTGAGCAAACCGAATTCAAAATCGGTTTGGGGCTCAAAACCGAACCAAACCGACATTGCCCACCCCTATTATTTTTTACATTAATCTGTGTGTTTCCTTAAAAATTCAGCTCAAATGGAGCGACTGAAGCATATTTCATGTGCAAGTTGGTCAAATTTTGTCATTTTTTGTACGTAACTCGACTCTTGAAGACTGTTGGGCACATCCAGTTGAAAGTTTAACAAAATCTTCTTAACATTACTCCATAAAAAGATTCAACTCAAAAAGAGCAGAAAAAACATAAATGATGTACAATTCGGTCAGAATCATTATTGGCGCATATTTGGAGGAACACATCTCAAAATGAGTTGAAACTTTAACATATTATTTATGGTAAATGATGCAGTCGATTTTTGCTTCCTGCTTTGACCTAATCTCGTTGACCTGCTGACCTGACAAGTAACGCACATGAGCCACGGACCATCGTTGTGGTGGACGATGACACTCCGATGCTAAAGTCAGACAGAGATCTGAGGAAGGCGTAATGTTGTAAATAGAGAATTTGTAGCATGCCTTATCTTACCAACCTCATGTCTTATTTATAGTGCAGGAGTCTTGGTTCTACTAAGCCATCGTAGGCGTAGTTTAGGAAGGAGTCTTCGTAGAAATCCTTTTCTAATTAGAAGTTGTGCTATAGGAGGAAAATTCCTTGTTAGCCTCGTGCTCATACATACGCAGGAGATAGTTCCCAATCCAAAAGCAACCCGCAGGAGGAAGTTTCCCTGTGTGGAATGTACTTTGGTATTTGCTTCCTAGTTGAAAGCAAAGAGCTGTTGTAGTTGCCCGTCCAAAGTTAATCCTCGAGATACTTGCTTTAGTAAAACTTACGAGTATTGATGATAGCTATGAGACGTGTGGACCTAGCACGCCATAAGAGTTCAATCCGTCTGGCGAACTTGATTAGGCGGGCTTAGAACCGCTTAGATCATATCAGACTATTAGTGTTGGGCTGATGCTAGGGCTCGTAATTCCTCAAGATCATCATGACACGTGTATGGCTCAGGGACCATTTTTATGTATCATCAGTTACTCACCCCGAGTTAGTAAGGCATTAAGTCGGTTTGTTGACTCTTCGAAAAGGATATCATACCGTCGTGATGATTGGACTTGAAGTGTTTGCCTCGAGTGGCGCACAACATTAAAGGGTATGCGACTGCTTAAAGAGAGAGTGTGATTTGTCTTCCCTATAAATATCGGCCGCTTTGATGCAAATTTTCTTATTATTATATGTATTGTTCTTTCGAGCCATGGTATTGCTGTGAAATTTGATTTGTTTTTTCTATCGATGGCTGACAATGTTGAACTTTCTCCCAATGACCCATTATCCCTCACTTGCATCCAACTTTTCGAAGGTAGTTTGGTCGACGAAATTGAGTTGATCAGGCTTCGTAGTTTGTACCATATCCTAGGCGATTTGGACATTGTTTTCATCGAGTATACCTCCTCAAGGGTACATAGGTTTTCACAGAGGCATGTTTAAGTCTGGGCTTCAATTTCCAGTGCCAGATGATTTCTGGCGCTTCTTTGTTTATTTTCGTATGCCTTCCGCTCAAATGGTTCCAAGCGGGTTCAAGATTCTGCTCGCGATCCTCCTGAGGGTTCATGATGTTGGCCTTCGTTTGACTTTGTCGATGATCCATCACATGATCGCTGCTCGATTGGCTCCCAGGGGTCTCTGCATATTGAATTGTTCTCCTTGTCTGCGCTTGGCGGTGGATGGCACTGAATCTTGGGAGAAGCACCGATTCTTAGCTTCGATGGATTCTGGGTACTTCAAGCTTGGGAGTCGTAGAGTGTCCCGATATTTTCAGTTTGATATGGGTGAGTTTCTGGGTCGTCGATGTATGCGTACTTTTGTATATCCCTTGTGCAGTTCTGGTTATAATGTTATTATTCTATTTCAGGAAAGTTCGTTGTTCTGTCTGTTAGCGAGAAAAAAGGCGGATAGAGAGGGAGTTTCTCAAGCTCCCTTTGACATCCGTTGAGGATGTCATAATGCCAGGCGATGTTAAGCGTAGCGAGTTGTTGTGGTATTCTCATGGTGCTCGCTCTGCACCAGGTTCACTGGTTGAGGGGGTGGTCGTTCATCGTTCGAGGAAGATAAGTGTGGCTTTGCCTAGCCAGTCTAGGCTTGCTGACTTGGAAGAGAATGTGCTTCCTGTTGTTGTTCCAAGGAAGAGGCAACCCTCTGACAGGGCGGCTTCTCCCCATGGGATGCCGCAATCTGCCCGGGTGGCATCCTCGGGGGGTCGTGGCTTTCCTCCTGATGCTTATGTTTCGTTAACCTAGAGGGGGAGGAAGTTGGTTCGCGTGTTGATGCTTCGCGTTGTCGTGGTTCTGAAGTGACCACTTATGCCCTTGAGTCGTCCAATCTTGTTTTGTTGCATCCCGAGGCTCGCAGGAGAGTTCTTGCATTGGAGAAGGCCTTTGCAGACCTGCAAATGTCATATTCGGATGCTCTTTATTGGTGGATTCCCTGAATGGTCAGTTGCAGAATTTTGATACTGCCGCAAACCTTGGGGCCATGGGGCCGCAACCTCTTTCATCGAATCAAAATTTACCAGTATGAGGTCTCAACTGAGGGCGGCCAAGTCGGATCTGGCATTGACTCGTGTTGAACTGAGGCGAACCAAGGCCGAATTAGAGTGTTTGGATGTGATGGACCAACAGTCTTTTGATCTGGAAGCTGAGAGAATACGGACGAAGGTGAAATGGGCTGCCGAGCGACAACAATTGGAATTCGTGATCGGTGAGGGGCTCTGCCGTGTTCGTGAGGTAGAGTGACAATTGGGGGAGGAACGTTCGCACTACGCTTCCCTGGTAGGTGAGGTGGATTTTGATGTGCCTAATAGGAGGCTATTAATCTCATTCGAGGTTATTCGGGGCAGGTTGAAGCTTTTGAAGCTGATTAGAGAAGAGCATCCTGGCGTCGACCTTGATATTGCTCGCTATAAGAGGGATGCTTTCGGGCCAAATCATCGAGGGGAGTGTTCCGGCTCCACAGGGCTAGCTGCTGAAGATGATGTTTTTCCTTAAAAAATGTTGCAGTGTCCTATCCTGGACAGACAAATATAAATATATATATATATATATATATATATATATATATATATATATAATGAAAGCGTTGTTTTAGACGCTTCGTAGATCACAGAGTTTGTATTACTGAGCGGAACGCGTGTTAGCCATACTATAATTTTGCTTTTGATTGTTGTGACAAGTGTTGACTAGACTCCCGCTTCTTCGACCGTCGTGGCCCGCGCAAGCGGACTAGGCTTTGGACACCAGAAATTGTCGTCATCAGTAGCGAACTGACTAAGCTTACCTGGTAAGTTCGACAATCATTGTCTGTTGGAGAGCAATGATCCCTTGGCGAGTCATCGTCATTAGCAAACTAGTGTTGACTAAATTCCAACTTCATCGGCCGTCGTGCCCCGCATGCAACGGACTAGGCTTTAGGTACCAAAAGTCGTCATCATCAGTCGCAAACTGACTAAGATTACCTGGTAAGTTCGGCGATCATTGTCTGTTGAAGAGCAATGATCCCTTGGCGAGTCATCGTCATCAGCGGACTAGCGCTAACTAGACTCTCACTTCCTCAATCGTCGTGGCCCGCACAGCGGACTAGGCTTTGGGCACCAGAAGTCGTCGTCACCAGTCACGAACTGACTAAACTTACCTGGTGAGTTCGGCGATCATTATCTATTGGAGATCAATGATCCCTTGGCAAGTCATCGTCATCAGTGGACTAGCACTGACTAGACTCCCACTTTCTTGGCCCTCATGGCCCCCACGCAGCTAACTAGGCTTTGGGCACCAGAAGTTGTCGTCATCAGTCGTGAACTAACTAAGCTTACCTGATAAGTTTGGCGATCATTGTCTGTTGGAGAGCAATGATCCCTTGGAGAGTTGTCATCATCAGCGGACTAGCGTTGACTAGACTCCCATTTCCTTGGTCGCCGTGGCCTGCGTGCAGCGGGCTAGGCTTTGGGCACTAGAAGCCATCATTATTAGTCGCGAACTAACTAAGCTTACCTGGTAAGTTTGGCGATCATCGTATGTTGGAGAGCAATGATCCCTTGGCGAGTCTCATCATCAGTAAACTAGAGCTGACTAGACTCTCACTTCCTAGGCCATCATGGCATGTACACAGTAAACTAGGCTTTGGGCACCAGAAGCCGTCGTCATCAGTCGCGAACTGACTAAGATTACGTAGTAAGTTCGACGATCATTGTCTGTTGGAGAGCAACGATCCATTGGCGAGTCGTCGTCATCAGCGGACTAGCACTGACTAGACTTCCACTTCCTTGGCCGTCATGGTCCGTGCGCAATGGACTAGGCTTTGGGCACCAGAAGCCATTGTCATCAGTTCCAAACTGACTAAGCTTACCTGGTAAGTTCGAAGATCATTGTCTGTTGGAAAAGAATGATCCAATGGCAAGTCGTCGCCATCAGCAGACTAGCGCTGACTAGACTCCTACTTCCTAGTCCGTCGTGGCCCGTGCGCAGCAGACTAGGCTTTGGGAAAATGTTTGAGTCTGGCCATAGTTGGGTTTATCAAGGGTTGTAACGGACAATAGTGGAATTTTTGGTAAAATCAAATATTTAATTGACAATATTTTTTTAGATGCTCTACATTCCATGTATCTTCCAGCCAGTATGTTCTCAGCCTATTGATCTTAGTGACCCTATAAGGTCCTTCCCAGTTTTGGTTTAGTTTTTTTGCGCCGGCTTCTTTGGTGTTCTGTTGGGTCTTCCTGAGCACCCAATTTCCCACATTGAACTCGCGTGGTTTGACCTTCTTGTTGTAATATTGAGTCATTCGTTGTTGGTAGGTGACTATTTTGGCGGAGGCTAGATCCCGCTTTTCGCCAAGGATGTCTAGCCATATGCACAAGGCTTCATCATTACTGTCTAGTCTAAACTTCTCCGTTCAAAAAGTCGGCACCTCAATTTCTACCGGAACCATGGCTTCTGACCTGTAGTGTCACGCCCCGATTTTTCGAAGAAAATGAAAATTCCAAAATCCACGTAGGATTATCCGTTTCCTTAAAACTCGAGACGTGAAATCCAATAACAATAGAAACATTTAGCAGCAACGACTAAAACATAGTTTAGAAAAATATAACAAACTAAAATTTATAATAAAACTCTAACCATAAAATTTCGACGTCGCTAGCCTCACTAGCGAAACTCCAGTAACGCTGCTCAAAAGTCTCTAAACCTGAAAGGCTAATCGGCTACATTCCCAAAGGAATGTACCCAAGAAGCAAAAACTTACTTGGGTCAGCAATAAAGCTGGTGTGAGAAATCTTCATCCCAAAATCAATAAAATCGCGCGTGATAAACATCAAGCTAAACACAAACAACAAACCATCACACCAATAGGTAGCTCCTCAACGAGGAAAACATGTCATCATCCTAATAAGTAAATATGCACTTACTTGTACTTACCCTGTAGAAGTTGACTATGGCAAGTCTGGCCTGCAGAAAGATTAGTGGACTTGTCATCCTGCATGAAAATGATTAGAAACAATATAAACGTAATTTATTCATTTTTATTTGAATTTGATTCATCTTTTTAACGGATTGATCACTTAGACGATACCACATTCGCACCACCTCCATGCCGAACATACATGCCCGTATGCCTCTCTCATATAAAGGAGGACTTCTCCGTCATCCATGCCCAAATGGGGACATCACATACAGGCATGCATCGCGGATACTCCTAACTATATGAGTACCAAAAGCCACTCTTGGGCTATCAATGCGCATAAACTCACGTCACATTTTTTACGGATAAATATCAAAGCCTATCTTAGGCATACAAATTCACCTCATTTTCGCAAGACTAACCCAAATGTTATTTTAGTTTCTCTAGTAAGAAATGGGCACCCCAACTCCGCAAGACGACCCGCTGGTCATTTAGTTTTTCTAGTAGGAGAAGGGAAATAATAAATAAAATAGGTGTGATAGTTCTAAGTGATACAATTCCAGGTGATTAAATTTTCAGGAATCAAAGTTTATCAATATCTTTTATTTTCGATATTTCAGAATTCCTCTACAATGACATTTTGTCATTCATCAATCGATTCACAATCGTATCCACCCACATTTTTGGGGAAAAACATAGCATTTTTGGCACATTACCAAATCATAATCAATCTCATCAGGATATCCTCCCATTGTTTTGGGGCAACCTATATTTTTCATATATAACATTTCTGTAACAAAACTGGGATCAAAGCCCATTTAACATAAGGAATTTAGACCCGCTAACATGTCAATTGGCATGTAATACAATCATCCAAATTTATCTCATCAAAATATAAATCCTGACAAATTAATTTCCCAAACAGAAATAACTCAGAGTTTCATTCACAAACAATTATTTAGGACAAAATAACATATAGAGTATGAGACTCATAAGTTTAGGTGTAATAGATCAAGTTTATAAGTAAAAGCAAAATCATCCCAAAAACATACCCGATCAAACACATCCAACCCGAATGCACAAACTTGCAACCACATGCAAATCAGTTTACGCTACAAACACACGCACATAACCTCTTTGTAACAAAACTCACTTTACTCCTTTGACTGGCTATTCATCGAAGCCATTAAGATCCCAGAATTAATAACACCACACTTGGATTAGAGAAGTTCCAAAGCACCACACTTCATTATGATAATCTATTAGTGCAGCCCAAGTCTAACTAACCTCATTATATATAGAGGACTTGGGTGCAAATATTATGCCATCTAGAGCTCAAACTCAAAACCTTGTAACTCTAACACCAAATATCATGGCTACTCTGAACTGAACCATATTAACTAATTACTTACAACTTCTTATTTGCACCTGGATGGATTACATCAGCATCTCCTTTTTCAACAATTGACATATATGCCAACTGCCAACTCTTCAATGGGCTTGTCATGTCAAACATTCCACTCCTTATTGCCTATTGATTCAGTGTTGAATGTACTTATGAAACTTCCCACCCTCCGGCCATAAACCTTACCCATGGCCAATTGGGAATTTGTCTTGTGATAATCCCTCAACCAATGTTAACAAGAAAAAATTTCACAACAGTATGGATTCAATTCAATCCTTCAATGTTTCCTATCATCAGCCTCTTTCTCTCCCTAATACAACTTCAAGTAGGTTACTTCCACACATGTTGCCATCACATAAATCAAACAACCCCATAACTCCCTCAACGACATGAATAAGGATCACTTTCACAACTAAAATGGAATACCTTTAATTATGTGATCTGATTTTCTACCTTTGCATATGTTAAGACTCGGTCCACCTCAATTGTCGTTCACCATGTTGAACACACAAAACTGATATCTGAGTTATGAATATATATTTCTTATGATGATCCAATTAGATATGTTTATTCAACTCTTTCAATCACGAGTATCCAATCAAGGATAAAATATGACAATGGCTAAAAGATGAAGGACTAAGAGTTTAGAATATCCAATCATACTTAACATCTATCGAACCAATTAGAATAATGATGAACATATCCCCACTGAATTTGCTCATCCAAAGAGATGAAGGGCAAAGAGTTTCACTTACACCTTACACCCAAAACCTTTGAAATGAGATTTAAATCAAGCAATATAAACAAGCCTAAGAATCCAATCCAAGCCTAAGAATCCAATCATACATTCTTATTGATAATAACACCATATAAATGATAATTCTAGCTTTTCCACCAAATTCCAGTGTTCACCCAATAAATAACAATTTAACCACATAAGAACCAATACCAATGAATCAAGTTGTATAGCATGAGTATGATTTCAAACATTGTTAGCTATCCTTCCTATTGGTACATTTTGTTCATAAGACTCCAGCAAGGATAGGAAATCCCTAGTTCTGTCACGCTATAATGTCTCCTGTTCAAAAAAATAGTTTCTATCAATTAAGGTTGTGTTGGGTTGAGAAAAATAATTTTACTGAAAACTAGTAACCAAAAACAAAGAAGATAGGGTGAACTTGTGACCTCCAAGTACACGTTGTCTCTCAATTCATCCAAAATCGAACCAAACCCACAATCCAAAATCATCAAAGACACACAAATGCAGGTCATCACAGTACCAAACCAAAATCCAAATCATGACCACACATCCTCACAACAAAACTCACAAACTCCATCAAATCCTTAAAAAAAATCACTAATTTAGTCCAGAAACAAGAGAGGAAAAAAAAGATTTCCAGATATAGAGAATAAAAACAACTCACAAGAAGAGATTTAACAACAATCGCCTCGGCCTCATCCTCCCGAATAAATAGCCAGTTGATTGCAAAATTACTTAGATTTCGATAATCGAATATGAATCTTAACAAAACCCAAACACAATAGAATCAAAGAAATTTGTGAAAGAAAACTCACAGGTCAGTAGCACACAGCCCTTGACACACCAGACCTCTCTCATCGCAGCAATCATCTCGCGAGACCACCACCATATCGCCAGCAACCCATCATCCTCACGCCTCCCTAGCCTTCGTCGCCGCCAAAGAGAATAAGAAGAAGAGCTTTGCTCTTCCTGTTGCATAAGAGAAGAAGGAAAAGGAGGGTTTTTGTTTTATATTATGGGTGGCTATTTTCCCCACAAAAATTATGAGAGCATCCACCCTTTAACTCACCAAATAAACCCTAAAATTTTGAAACCTGAATTTAATTAAATGTAACCCTATTTTATTTCATTCAAAATAATATCAATTAGTTTTATGAAATTTAGGGGTGCTACATGTATGCTAGGGCGAAAGGTGTTTCTTCGGTAGGGACTTTTTTGGTTGTCTGATATACCCAGAGTATTCCTGGTAGCTCTAGAACCCATATCCCTTTGGCTACGTCAAGTTTTCTTTTGATGGCTTCTAGGATCGCCCAGTTGGTAACCTTCGTTTAAGCGTTGGCTTGTGGGTGTACTTACAAAGAGAAGTGGTGGTCGATGTTTAAACTTTTGCATGTGGCAATATGAAGTATTGAATGTACTGACACAATTTCGGCATATGGTGGTCGAAGAACAATTTTGGCATGTGGCAATATGAAGTATTGAATGTACTGGCACAACATAATTTAGAGAATGCTTTGGGAGATAAGTCGGATGCTATGAAAAAAGAAGATTGGAACAACTTGAACCAGCAAGTGTGTGGGTCTATTCGACTATGTTTAGCGAATGTACAAAAATACTTCGTTACGAAGGATACCTCCGCTAAAGTATTGTGGAAAAAGTTGGAAGACAAGTATATTACGAAGAGTATTCAAAATAAACTCTTCCTCATGAAATATATTTTCCCGATGAATATGAGACAAGGTATTACTTTGTCTAAGCATCTAGATGAATTCAATAGGTCGATTGCCAACCTATTGAATTTAGAAGAAATTGTTACAGAGAACTATAAAGATTTGTGCATTTTGAATTCCCTTCCAGTACAATATGAACATCTCGTGACAACTTTGTTAACCAGAAAAGAATCATTAAATTACGATGAGATTGCTACAGTGTTGCTCAATTATTAGTACAGGAAGATGGACCTCAAAGTCCATAGGGATGTAGCATTTGAAGCATTGACTGCGAGGGGAAGATCGAAAAGTCGAAAATCTGGTGGTAAAAGAAATAAATCTCGATCCAAATCGAGAAATGGGTCAAAGGCTCTAGCGATAAATGAATGCGCTGACTGTCATCAGAAAGGGCATTAGGTAAGAGATTGTCTGAAAATCAAAGCCAAAGAGAAAGGGAAGAAACACACCAATGTGATATTGCCGAGCATAGTGATGAAGATTCTGACGAGTATTCCTTGTCTATATCAACATTGATGTGTTCCACTGATGAGTGGATTGTTGATTCGGGCTGCACTTATCATATGTGTCCCTATACGGATTGGTTTTCTAGCTTTAAAAGGCTAAATGGTGGAAATGTTCTGATGGGTAATGATCAGACATGCAAAACAGAAGGATAGGTACAATTCGGCTCAAGATGTTTGATGGTATAGTTCGGGATTTGAAAGAAGTCAACCATGTTCCTGTTTTGAAGAAGAATCTCATCTCATTGGGTTCCTTGGATACCAAAGGTTACAAGATAACTGTAGCAGATGGTGTTCTCAAGGTTGTGTCTGGTGCAATGGTGGTGATAAAGGCAATCAAAAGAAGTAATTTATATTTCTTGACCGGGAGTACAATTACGGGTGAAGTTGTAGTTACTGAGGCTGCAAGTGTTTCTTGTGATACGACCAGATTGTGGCACATGCGTTTAAGGCATATTGGTATGAAGAGTATGCAAACTTTTGTGAAACGAGGTTTGTTAAAATGTGCTAAGACTTGCAAGTTAGAATTCTATGAACATTGTGTAATGGGCAAGAAGACAATAGTCAAGTTTGGCACCGCTATCCACCGTACTCGTGGGACTCTTGATTATGTTCACTTGAACGTTTGGGGACCTGCCAAGCAAGCATCATTGGGAGGTATGCACCATTTCGTCACTTTTGTAGATGATTATTCAAGACGTGTGAGTGTACACCATGAAGCATAAAGATGAGGTCTTGAATGTGTTCCTGAAGTGGAAAAATATGATTGAAACTCAGACTGACAGAAAGATCAGAAGGTTTCGTTCAGATAATGGAGATGAATACAAAGCAGACCAGCTCTTGCAAGTATGTAAGGATGAGGGAATTGTTCAACACTTCACGATTAGAGAAACTTCGCAACAGAATGGGGTGACAGAACGCATGAACTGTACATTGCTGGAGAAGGTTCGTTGTATGTTGTCCAATGCTGGATTGGGCAAAGCATTTTGGGCTGAGGCTGCGACATATGCCTGCCATTTCATCAACAGGTTGCATGCGGCCGCGATTGATGGAAAAACTCCTATTGAGGTATGGTATGAAAATCCCGCTAATGATTATGATAGATTGCATATCCTTGGTTGTCCTGCTTACTTTCATGTTCAAGAAAGTAAGTTAGATCCCCGAGCCAATAAAGTTATTTTCTTAGGTTTCGTGGATGGTGTAAGAGGCTATAAGTTGTGGGTTCCTGAATCCAGAAAGATTGTTATTAGTAGGGATGTGACTTTTGATGAGGCTTCTATGTTGAAGCCAAAGAACTTTCAACAGGTGGAGAGTTCGACCATAGAGAATTCGCAGCAAGTGGAAATTGATGCTACTCTACGTGTTCCAACTAGTCCTATCTACAGATGTAATACCTACTGATTCCACGGCGGGTACAGATGATGGCACAAATAGTGAGACTGCAGCAGATATAGTTGATGATGTTCTAGAGACTCCAATTCAGGAATCAATTGCAACAAGTAAACCAAAGAGGAATATAAAACGTCCTCAAAGGTTCAGTGACTGTGTCACCTATGCACTTCTAATAGTTGAGGATGAAGTGTCTTCTACCTATAAAGAAGCAATTCAAAGTACCGACTGTGAACAATGGAAGAAGGCTATTTATGAAGATATGCAATTTCTTCATAAGAATGAAACATGAGAATTGTGTAGCTTACCAAAAGGTAAGAAAGTTATTGGGTGCAAATGGGTATACACAAAGAAAGAAGGATTTCCTAATGATGGTGTGCACTTCAAGAAAGGTTAGTTGCGAAAGGTTATGCTCAAAAGGAAGGTATAGACTACAATGAAGTATTTTTTCTAGTTGTGAAACATTTTCCCATTCAAAGTTTGTTAGCCTTGGTTGCACAATTTGCTATTGAGTTAGCTCAATTAGAGGTAAAAACTGTGTTTTACATGGTGAATTAAATGAGGAGATCTATATGACTTAGCCAAGTGGGTATAAGGTTGCAGAGAATAAAGATTGTGTGTAAACTGAACAAGTCTTTGTACGGGTTGAAGCAGTTTCCAAGACAGTGGTACAAATGGGTTGATCAGTTTATGTTAGGGCAGAAATACACTCGAAGCCATTATGATCATTATGTTTACTTTCGAAAGATTCGTGATGGTTCCTTTATATATTTGCTCTTATATGTGGATGATATGCTTATAACCTCCAAGAGCAAGTATGAGATTGATAAGTTGAAATGCCAGATGAAAACTAAGTTTGAGATGAATAATCTCAGTGAAGCTAAGAAGATCGTTGGCATGAAAATTCAAAAAGACAGGGTGAAGGGAACTGTGAGCTTGTCTCAACAAGCATATTTGAAGAAAGTGTCACAACAATTTGGAATGAGCGGCAACACAAAATCAGTTAGTACACCTCTTGCGCCACATTTTAAGTTTTTAGCTTTTATGTTTCCTAGCACTGATGAGGAACATAAGTATATGGCTCAAGTACCATATGCAAATATAGTAGGAAGCTTAATGTATGCAATGGTGTGTACGAGGCCCGACATTTCACAGGTAGTCAGTATGGTAAGTCGATACATGCATAATCCAACCAAAGGACACTGTCAAGCGGTGAAATGGATTCTATGGTACATCTTGGGTGCAGTAGATGTTGGTTTACTCTTTGAAAATGATGTGAGTAATGGTCAACATTGTGTTGGTTATGTGGATTCAGATTATGCAGGAGTTCTGGATAAAGCGACGATCAACTATTGGTTATGTCCTTACTTTTGCTAAAGGACCAGTAAGTTGGAGATCTACGTTACAATCTACAGTTGCATTGTCTACAACTGAAGCTGAATATATGGCGGTTACAGTAGTCGTTAAAGAAGCAATTTGGCTTTAAGGATTGCTTGATGACTTGGGTGTAATACGAGACCATCCAGATGTCTTTTGTGATAGTATGAGTGTCATTTATTTGGCAAAAAATCAAGTTCATCATGCACATACGAAGCACATTGATGTTCGTTTTCACTTTGTTCGAGAAATCATAGAAGAAGGTGACATCTTACTGAAAAAGATTGACACCAAAAAGAATTATGCAGATATGTTGACAAAGATAGTTTCTAGGATCAAGTTCCAACATTGTTCGGACTTGATCAACATCCTCCGTGTGTATTGAACCCCTTTGGGGTGTGAAGGGCAAATATGGATAATGCTTGTGTAATCGGCTCAAATTTGTGAAATCTTCACCGAGGTAGAGAATTGTTGAAACGGAAAACACAAAAGGGCTTGTCGACAGAACAAACAACAAAAATTGGAAATTTCGAGTTGAAGAAGAATCTGATTTCGGCATGTTGGCATGGAGGTTTGTTGGTTCATGAAGAAAATAGCTGGAATCTGCTCGATTGTTGATTGAATTGGCTGGATTTGGGTTGGATCTAGGGATGGCAGTGGGGCGGATATTCACGGATATCCGCCCCACCCAATCCGTTTGGGGCGGTTTTGGATATGGCTGAATGGGTTTTCGGGTGGTTTCGGATATCCAAAAAATATCCATTCACTATTCGGGGCGGATACGGATTTAGCCATATCCGCCCCGCGGATATCCGTATATCCGTTTGTTAGGTAACATTACAACAATACCCTCCCCTATATAAATCGGATAAATCCCTATATAAATAGATTAAACCCTAACTTCCCCTCCCCCTCCCTCTCCCTCATTTCCCTCCCTCACACCCGCCTCTCCTTCCCTCTCGGTCTCTCTCTCTGCCTCTCACACACCGAGGACGAGGAGTCGAGCGAAGGCGTCTCCATCGTCTTTTCCTCTCACACACACAGAGTCACAGATGCATTCCCTTCGTGTGTGAGGAGCGATTCGAGGCTCGAGCGAAGGCGGAAGGGAAGGGTCGTCGACGTCGTCCGCCTCCTCTCTCACAAGCTCACTGCTCACAGCGAAGGTGGAGGTCGTCCGCCGCTTCTTCTCTCTTCACAGTGAAGGGCCGAAGGCGAAGCGCTCGGCCGTCGTCGTCACTCCTTCTCCTTCTCTCCTTCTTCTCTGAACCCTGATCTATGATCTGATCTTAGATCCTGATCTTTGATCAGATCTCGATCCGATCTTAGATCCAGATCTTTGATCAGATCTTAGATCCAGATCTTTGATCAGATCTTGATCTTTGATCAGATCATCTCTTTGATCATATCTTGATCTTCGATCCAGATCTTTGATCAGATTTCGATCTTTGATCAGATCTTCGGTCTTTGATCAAATCTCGATCTTTGATCAGATCTTCGATCCATATCTTCGATCCCGATCTAAGATCAGATCCAGATCTGATCTCAGATTTCGGATTTTTTTTTTTTTTAATATAGCAGAGACCGTATGTTGTAATTTTTTTTTGAATTTGTTGTAATTTTTTTTTTGAATTTGTTGTAAATTTTTTTTTAGATCAGATAGTCAGATCTGAAGCTTAATAATTTTTTTTTTTTTTTTGTAATTTGTTGTATTTTTTTTAATTTGTTGTACGTATAAATGCGTTATGTATAAGATATTGTGGTGTAAAATATTATATATTGCTATTTGCTGTTAGGTAAAATATTGTAATAAAAAATATGCTACCTGTTACTTTGTAGTGTAAATATGTTGCATGTAAAATTTGCGGGGCGGATTGGTTGGGGGTGGGGATTCAAAATTCAACCATTAAATCTATTTTATGCGGATATTCGGGGCGGGGCGGATATCCGTAAATCCGTCTGGGGCGGGGGCGGTTTTGAACATTATTGATAAACGGATATGCGGGGCGGATTTTTATCCCCGCAATTCTCAGCGGGGCGGGGATGGATTTGCTTAAATCCGCTCCAATCCGCCCCGTTGCCATCCCTAGTTGGATCTGATGAATCTGCTGGAAGAAAGGGAAAGTTATGGAAAGTTCCATCACTACCTTAGAGGACTATAAAAGAAGGGTTACCCCCTTCTTCCTCCATGGTTCTTCCCTTGTGAACCTTGTGAGTTTGTGAGAGGGTAGGGTTTTTCAACCCATCTATGTGAGTTGTATACGTGAGGGCGAAGAGAGATATGTGAGGAGAGAGAAAAAGAAAGAATTTATTTCTTTTCTTTGTGAAAAATATTTGCACCCCGCGTATATCTGTCGTGTCGCTTAGACACGTGTGTATTTAATGTCGTTGACATTGTGTAGTTATCTCCATTTATACTTTTTGATCTCAATAGTGAAATTATTCTCTTTGCCGTGGACGTAGACAAACTTACTGAACCACGTTAAATTGTTTGTGCGGTACGTGTTTTATTTATTTTCATTTACTTTACATTGCCTTGTTTATAATTTGAATTTATTATTTTCTATTGCAACTATTAATTGTGTTCCGCAATCTGTTATGCTTTCGCGAGGTGCAATAGGTTCTTCATTTGGCTGTACTCATAGTTGTCTAATTTTCTGGTTTGAATTTCTTGCAATAGTTGATTTCCTCATTTGTTAACATGGACATTGTGTTCTTTATCTCTATTTTTTTTTTTTAATAAATGTTTGTTTATAAGATACATATACAAGGGATATTTCCAGATTCTTGCATTTTTCTGAGAGCATCCTCAGTGACGAAAGTAGTTGAGGTATTGTTGAAATGAAGCTATGCAATTTTGAATTTTTATCAACTTTTTGAAAAATCAACTCTTCACAAACACATCTTTCCAGCCTCCTTATCCCAATGCAAAATTTTGTACACACATTTGCGGACAGATATGGTGTCTGTTAACTTAAGATTGCGGATTCTATGTTCCATAAGAAAATAAAGCACCGCATCAGATTTTTATGGTTAATTTTGAATTCCAGGACTAATTTAAACCAAAGGAAACTTTCAATTCTCGTCACTGAGTCTCTCTCTCTCGAGTAGTAATTCAGTTAGTTACTGGGGTTTCCTTTTTCAACTCTATTGGGAAACAAGAAGCTCTTCTCTCTGTTATATATATATATGCTCTGCTCCCTCTATTTTCTCTACGTTTTATTACATCTTGCATCATCGTTACCTGTTCTCCATTCTCATTGCAAGAAAGAAAGAAAGAATGGTTTCTCTGAAACAACTTGCTGCAAAGAATTTACTCAGGGAACAATCAGAGCTTCGAAAGGAGAAGTCACAACTTGCTTGTCAAATGAAGAAGAACACGATTGAGAATGTGAATCATGCTGTTGTTTTCAAGCGCAGAAGAAAACAACCATACCCATCATCTTCTTTTCTTCATCTTTATTTTGTATCCGTTGGAGCATCACAAGAACCTGCAGAAAACAAGAAAACCCGAACTTATGGTCTACGTGATGATCAGAATGATACGAAGCCGCGAAGGGCGCCCAAACCCAAGAACAAGGGTTCTGTTGTTGATCGTCGCAAGAAAACCCAAACTTGTGTCGGGGTTGGCGATCATAATAATGATAGGGAAAGAAGAGCACCCAAACAAAAGAAACTCGATGCTGTTACTGTTCTTGCTGATGATCGCAATGAAAGGAGGTCGCAAAAGGCACCCAAACCCAAGAAAAGAAATTCTGTAGCCGTTCATCATCGTCACAGTAATCATCAACTACCAATTCAAATAGTGCCACTGCCTGCTTCAATGCTTGAAAAGATCATGAGAGAAATGAAAGGCAGAGGTATGGATGAGAAGCTTGTATTCGAGAAGAAGATCATGGCATCTGACATCAGGAAGGGCCAGAACCGTCTTACTATGTCCCAAGATTATGGAGATAGAGTGCTCACTACAAGTGAGAGAGTATCCTTGAAAAAGGAAGCCAAATCTGCATTCTTGATAGACCCAAACAACAATATTTGGCGACTGCATTTAAAATTCTGGCCTGCTGTAAGAAGATACGCTCTCAACGGCGGATGGAATAACGTTGTGAATGCTAATGTTATGAGAGCAGGCTTGGATAGAGTCCAGTTGTGGTCTTTCAGAGGTGAACAGGACACTTTGTGCTTCGCCTTGAATATTCTGGGACGATAGAAGGAAGTCCATCGATCTTCAATCGTGTCAAAAGGCTACCTCTAATAACCTAACTACTTCTCACTGTAATTATTAAGATTTAGATTTGTGTATTCTTTCTTTATTGACTTGTTTCAATTCAAAATATTTTGTAATTAGTTTGGATTTTCAGTTTGTGTACATTTTGGCTAGTTGCATAGGCTACATGTTCTGTAATTTACCAGAAGAGGTAAAGAAGGCTGTTGGTGACATGAAAACGTACCATGTCCCTTGAGACTTCTTCACCCCTGAACAAAGATTATGTAAAAAAATACTTGAGCTATTAGTGTCCCTTCTCTGAGGCAGATTGTTTACTGAAATAATATTGAATCCAAGGCTAGTTCATTATCAAATTTGAAAATGGCGTGAAGTTAGGTGTGTTGAGCCTATCTGTGTTCTTACTCATAATCAGGTTGACAAAATAAACATGCATGAGATGGCCGGTATTCGGGTTTGGCATTTCAGCATATTTGAAACATTCCAACACTATTAGTAATTGCTTTTAGTTGACATGTTGTGCATTGTAATGATTGAGGAATACTAAATGTATCGGAGAGGACAGAGGAATGACTTAAAATTGGCACAGTACAAGTGTTGATTTTGGGTTGTCATCCACACTGTCAAACAATAAGAGGGAATTTAGGCTCAATTATTTTTCAGTTCTCTTAGTAGGAGCCCTATGGACTTCAGTCTCAAAGGTTTCCTTGATCAACTTATACTCCTCTCTATATTTGTCTTCTCTGGTCGTCTGGACAGTTGTGGTAGCTCGGTTTGTAGATTCTGATACAGTATTTGGAAGTCTAGGCCAGCAGTGCTGGGTTTAACTCCATGACCTAGTGATATCATCCATCAAGCTCTAACCATTGAGCTGTTGTGACTTATGATTGTTTGGGATTTACATGTTGCAGCTGCTACAACTACTTTTGTAATCCAAGAAAGAAAAGGATCAAGATTTTTTTTTTTTTTTTTTTTTTATGTTGTTTGGGTTCTTCACATAAAAGGAGAGAACAAGAACAAGGAGAGAGATTTCAAAGCTCGAGATCACTAGACTTAGTTACTAGAAGGTCCAGATGGTCAATAACTGCACCGAAGTTTGGTAACAACTGGCATTATATAACTGACAAACGTTGGTTCATATACTAGGGAAAGGAATTTGCGCATTGCTAACCAAATTGCATAACTGGGGAACATACACAATGTTCAGTAAATACGTAGAACTGGAAGAGAATTTTTGGGCACTGGAAACAGAATCGAAGCTAGCAGATATTAATACTTACTCGTGTAGTCTCTCCAGTAAACGCCTCTCACATTGGCGGTTCTGATCACCAACTCCCTTCAAATGCAACCTCAATCTGAAGGTAGAGTAACACAAGAACTGATATATTGCATGGAACAAATAAAAGGGTTTGTATTGGCAGAGACAAACAGATCTCCTTCACATGAGCTTGAAAACAAGGACAGCTTGTACAGACCACATAATAAAACATTGGGCTAACGTACCTCAGCTCAACAAACGAAAATTCACTTGATGTCAAGAAGAAGGATACTCGATTAGCTAAAAAAAACATGGTATTCTTCTATAAAACCATATTGGAGTAAGCGGGGATGTAAGGGTTACAAAGAAAATACACATGGCTACATGGCTTCAATAATATTGGTGCAGTTGTCACTGAGGGAACTATTGAAGCAAGAGTCCTTATAAATAAAACCTACAGAGAACTGATCAAGTAGCTAAAAGAGTGGATCATCAAATCTGGCTTGGCATATCTGTCAACTCGACAATGGTCCTCAAATGGATCAAATTGAAGATTTGTATGTTGACTTATCACTGGCCGGAGAAGCTCAGCAACTAACTGCCTCAATTAAAAATGGCTCTGACTGAGCTGGTCGTACAAAATATATGAGATAGTCTATCTCAACGGTAGCTGTAGATCTAGCTCACACCTGGCAGATCCAGCTTGTGGTCCATATTTGTAGAAACGAGTCTAGTTTAGCCTCTCTATATCTGAATGCGTGCTCCCACCTGGCACAATTCTGCAAGCTGGATCTTGCTAGGAGCCATGAGACGGAGATAAAATAGTTAGTAGTTGACTTGGCATTAAAGTGTTGGTACTATCCTTAACCTGAACCTCTTGTCTGCTTGGTCTTTTAGCTAAAACATGACCATAATCCAAATAGTCTGGTTACTGACTATGAATTAAAAGAAGAAAAAAAATGTGAAATACTTCCAGTCCTCACTTACAAAGAAAACAAGGAGTAAGCTTCAAATGATCCACTTCTATTGCAATTTGATTATGATATAGTCGTTGATCCACGATTTCCAAGATGCACATATACTCCAACTGCAACTGCAACTGCAACGACATCTCTCTTTTATAACCCTAAGAAAGGCAAACAATTCACAATAAATGTCAAGGAGCACATGCCACATGAGCTGCCACGTCAGAATGTCAAAGTGAATGTAGATTTTTATATCAGTCTATTTCATTAATTTCTCATGGCAAAGGTAGATTCATAATAACTTTTACGTCAATAACACAAAATCTAAGACTGCTCCAACAGAAAATTCCAAAAAAAAAATGTAAAACTTATAATCAAATTGCATATTTTTTTTGCATTTCACAAAAGAGGAAGAAAGGCATTGGCAGCCACAAAATAGTCCACTAAGAAGACCAACTCCATGAAACCCAAAGCACAACAATAAAAAACCCAAAGCACAACAATAAGAAGACCACTACAACAAGATTGTAGCACATTCTTTCAGCTGATTCAAAGAACAGATTTGAGAATCACAAAATAGATAACATCACAATCCAAATTCCATCAACAAAAAATTACCACGTGAATCAGAGAAAACATAAACCTGCATTTGAGCATACAAACCCTCCAACCAAAATCATTATATCGACCAAAATTTCATACAATGCAGCCCCCATAACAAAGACGAGAAAATATTAAGTATCCTAATGAATACCAAGTCGAAGCAAACAAACAAGGTCAAGAAACAAGAAATACAGGATAAGAAGAGGCAAAAAAGAAGTGAAAGTGTGGATGTTGTGGTGGATGGAATCACAAGTCTAGGGTTCGAACCCCACCGGAGGCGCTCGTCTTTCAAAAAAAAAAAAAAAAGAGGAGAGTGTTTATGCAAGAGAAACTAGGGATGGGAGTGCACACAAAAACCATGCACTCACAAGAGGGGTTTTTTGTGAGGAAGAGAAGCGTGTGAGGAGAGAACGAAAGAGGGGTTAGAGAAGCATAGAAGTGAAATATAGAAAGATTAAACATAAAAGAGAAAAAAGGAAGTTAATAGATTAGGTGAAGGAAGGAGATACAAAAGTTAAAAGACAAAAAACGAGGAAAAGAGAGTTTAAATGCATGGGTTGTTGAAAATGTGTTCAATTGATACAACCAACTCTCAGGGTTTGGCAATTATTATAACAATGTATTTGTTATGGTAAAAGTTCAACCTTTTACTCTTGATTCTTCAATACACCAACAAACATCCACTGCTCACAACAACTCTCCTTCAAATTTATAGGGCAGTTTTGTATCTGAACATGATGCTTTTTTCTAATATTCAATAAACTTTCCATATCACCATCCATCCATCCATGAGAATTTCCTATATTTCGTAAATTTTCAGAACTTTTAAATTTGTTTGTAGTAAAGCTCACCTTGAAGCCAACAGGGTACTAGTGATATCAAAAGTCTAGAACTTGAACCCAGACGAAGGCATTTAACAATTCTGGGATCCAATAAAAACCCTTATCAACTTTAAAAAAAAAAACTCATCAAAATAACAATTTCTTTAGGTGGAACGACCCTTCTAGACCAAAATTTTGAGGGTCAAATTTGCACAAAAAATACCCAAAGCCCAACCATATTCTCGAATCAATTTACTCATTTGCTATAATGGATTATCAACCAACCGTTGCTTGAAACGGATACACTATCATGGCCATCACTAATTTCGGCCAAGAAGATAGCAATTCAGAGATATTTGGAAACTGCTGGTATGAATTTGGAAAGGCAACGACTGCTCCACACCACCAAAAGCGTTGTCTCACACCACCATGCACATTTTTTTTTCCTACTAACCCACACCAGGCAAAAAACTGTTTTTGAAAAAAAAAAAGTAACATAAAAATATAGTAACTTTTGACCAATTAAAACCCTCAATTGAGACTGATTCTCAAGCTCATCAAAACACGAAAATTATAGTACTCTAAGTTATCTAATAAACACAACTTGAATCACTTGAAAATGTTTTGAATTAAGCGAGTTATTGTCATTTTACTAAAGTCGCGCAAATCTGTCTCGCAATGAAAACAGGATAGTGCCCCTGACTTTCGGCCAACTTAAATGCTCAATCAAGACCAATTCTTAAGCCGATCAAAACACAAAAATTGCAGTACTCTAAGTTATCTAATAAACACAGTTTGAATCACTTGAAAATGTTTCGAAATGAGAAAGTTATTGCCATTTTACTAGACACGCAAATCTGTCCAAAAAAAATTTGCTAAAAATTTTTTGTTCGCCCAAACAATGCGAGATTCGAACAAAAAAATTTAGCAATTTTTTTTTACTGTTCGCCCAGATCAATGCAAAACCTCGCATTGTTTCAGGCGAATAATAGTTTTTTTTGTGATTTCTTAAAATTTTTCTAAAGTTTACTTCGTTTTTGTGATTGAAAAATTTTCTTAATTTCCATGAGATTACTTTGTTTTTCTGAAAATTTTGCTTGAAATTTTTTGCAAGAAATGAATAACTTGAAAACTTGTTTCAGAAGCATTAGAGTTGAAATCTGAGACAAAGTGAAGAATGGATCCGAGGGTTGCAAAAGCAATCCAACCAAGAGAAGGAAAGATGCGAAATGGAATATTTGTTTGCTTGTTTTGCGAAAGGGAAGATGCGAGAAGGGAAGAAGTAATTGAACCAAGAGATGGAGCCGAAATCGATTTTGAATGTGGGGAGAGGGAAGATTTGAATAGGGATGGGAAACTTGCGTTTTGATTTGAATGGGGAGGAGAAAAATAACTTTCCTTGTTTATATAGGTGGTGTGGAAAATAAAGCAGGTGGTGTGAGAGAGTTAAATGGTGTGAGAAAGCACTTTTGGCAGTGTGGAGTAGTCGTTGCCATTTGGAAACTACTTGTGATATTTTCAAGCCTTCCTTTGAAAAATTAAAAAAACTTCAACACCCTAACCAAAGAACTCAATAAACCCTCTATTGTTTGCAAATTTTCGGAAATTTTCGAAAGTAACTTGAGAAGTTCACATTCTTCACCCACTTAAGATTAGCTTTGCGCTTCCAAAAATTGAAACTCCTATTTTGAAAATTTTCAAACTCCCTTTGGCAATCCAACCTTTTATGCAATTCACCATCAGAAGTGCAATGACAACCAAATTCACAAATTAAAATAAGTTTTGTATCTAGATGAAAATCAACATAATTGAATATACTTCATATTTTTCACATTAAACTCCACCACCTTATTAAAATAAAATAAACAAAACAAAAAAATGCATAATTCAATAAAAAAAACTACTACATCAAGCAAAAAAGTTTATACTTTTTCTTCAATCTTACGCCGAAGCTTGCATAATAGAATCAACTCTTTTTTTTAACGTTCGATCTTTATTTAACGGAAACTAGAAAAACAAAATGCAAGAAGTGATCTGCCATCATGAAATGCTTCAAATTTACAATAAACTCTTAAAACTCAACACCCATAAACATTGGTAGGAATTATACATATACCAATGAAAACCCATAACAATCATAGCAACACTATTCCTAGAAACACAAGATGAATCAAACAACCTACTAACCCAATAACCCACACTCTGAGTAGGAGATAAGACCCCCCCCCCATCCTACTCCTCATAGTGTAAACCATGAACTTCCATTCGTGAAACACATTCACGATGGAGTCCAACATCACCCAATGGACCCTACAAGCTTCGATGAAATGAGACCAAATAGAACTTGCAAAGTTACAACGAAGAAGTTGGTGGTCTCGATTCTCATGGTTTCCCATACATGTAAACCAAAGTATCCCTCATACCAACTGGTCCCACAAAAGTCCCCACACAAAGGAATAAAACTTCTGGATAGTACTCTCTCTCCTCTACCATGTGGTTATAAAGGGAGATCAAGCAAGCAACAAGTGGCGATCAAGCCCATTTCAACTTATCAATTGATGCATCAATGCAAGAACCTCCAACAACCTACCGACTTCCTTGTATTCGTGGAGACTCCAACCCTACTGGCAAACTGTGGTATATCCCTATGTTTGCCAAAACGCTCCTAGCCAAAGTAAGCCCAACCATCATCATCATCATCAAAGCCCATTCCTGAGATTTTCGGGATCGGCTACATGGATTTTGGTTCTCCAAGCAATGCGATCTTCCCACATATCCTCGCCTAATCCAAGAATGATATCTTCATTCACCGCCTTCATCCAAGTTTTCAACGGTCGTCCCTTCCGTCTACACCCTTCACTAACTTGCCAATCTAGACATTTTCTAATTAGCGACGTGCTTGGCCTCCTCCGCACATGACCAAACCAAGTTAAACGTCTTTCTCTAATTTTGTCCTCTATGGGCGCTACACCTAAGTATCTCCTAATTCTTTCATTTCTAATTTTATCCTTACGAGTTTTACCACACATCCACCTTAACATACGCATTTCTGTTACTGCCATCCTAAACGCATGTTGTCCCGTAGTAGCCCAACATTCTGAACTATATAGCATGGCTGGTCGAACAATTGTCTTATAACATTTCCCTTTTAGCCTTGCAGGCATCCTTCTATCGCATAATACTCCTGACGCCATTCTCCATTTCAACCAACCAGCTTTAATCCTATGGTCTACATCTTTTCCAATAGCCCCATTCTTTTGAATTATAGATCCTAGATATCGAAAAGCCTCACACTCTGGGACCTCTGCACCTTCGATCTCAATTGCATTACTTCTCCCTCTTGGTTCACGACCAAAGTTGCACACTAGATACTCTGTCTTCGAATGGCTAATTCTAAAACCTTTACTCTCTAAAACCTCCCGCCACTTTACTAATTTTTTACCTAAACCTGCACTAGTCTCATCCATTAAGACAATATCATCTACAAATAACATGCACCAAGGTAAATCTTCTTACAGATGTCTCGTCAACTTATCCATGATTAAAGCAAAGAGATATGGACTTAACGCCGACCCTTGATGTAGTCCTACTGACACTGAAAATTCACTGAACATCCCACCTACTAAGCGAACACTTGTTACAACCCCTTCAAACATATCCTTAATGATATCGACATAACATTGAAACACTTTCTTCCTTTCAAGCACCCACCAAATTAACTCCCTGGGGACCCTATCATATATTTTCTCCAGATCAATAAAAACCATATGCAAACTCTTACGTGCCTCTCGATATTTTTATATAGTTTGTCTAAGCAGGAAGATGGCCTCCGTAGTAGACCTACCCGGCATAAATCCAAATTGATTCTCCGAAACCGTGGTTAAACTCCTAAGTCTTCGCTTTATAACCCTCTCCCAAAGTTTCATCGTATGACTCATAAGCTTTATCCCTCTATAGTTCGAGCAATTCTGGATATCCCCTTTGTTCTTATAAATTGGGACCATAATGCTATGCCTCCATGAATCTGACATTTTTCTAGTTTCCAAAATCCTATTAAAGAGCTTAGTTAACCATTGAATCCCAACTCTCCCAGACATTTTCATGCTTCAATTGGTATATCATCCGGTCCAGCGGCCTTCCTATCTTCATTCTTTTTAAAGCTTTTCCCACTTTTGTGGCACTCTCTGAGATGGAACACGCGATCTCTCCCTTCCTGTGAAGCATACCCCTCCAAGTTTAACTCCCCTACATGTGTTCCATTGAGTAGGTTCCATTGAGTAAGCCCAACCCTTAGGGAAAAAAACTACCTTTCCAAGATGCTAGACATCACTCCAAAGCTTCCAATATCAGGTCTAATAGCTCCTTACTGTATTTTCACTGAGGGAAGCGCAAGGTACCACCAAGGAATGGATTCCCTTAGAACTCTCAAAGCACCCTTTCCCTACGTAATCATAGCACTCTTCACAAAAATTGATCTTGAGACCTATTGCCTCCCCAGAAGGAGAAATTGTGTTTTGAGGCTCACAACATGCTCCGACCAGTTAAATAAAGAAGAAGATAGTGTCATCCGCAGAGTAGCAATATATGAAAACCTCCCCCCCCCCCCGGCAAAAAAGACACCAGGACAACCAAGCTCAGTAGCAAAATATACTCAAAGCGTCCGCTACCACCATAAAAATGAAGGGAATGATCACCTTGCCTAATACCTCTCCCACTTCGCAACAGACCACCATTAAACATAAATCGAAAAATGCACATGAGAAAGGCAAACATTGATCCACCACTTCCATATTTCCCCAAAATCTGTTCTACCAAGGTAATATAAAATAAAACCCCAATCCAATCAGTCACTGGGTTTCTGGAAGTCAACCTTGCAAATCTATCCCGAGCATGGTCCCTTAGTCAAGAAACAATAGCTTTATTGGCCATAAAAACCCAATCAAAGATTTGACGATCCTCCATGAAAGCACCTACGAAGTCCCCAAAGTTGCTCTTCATACCTTCAAGCATCAACATTTGGTAACAACTCTTACAAAATCACACTAACAAATTGTAGAAATACCATTAAGTAAGAGGGGGGAGGGGAGGTGGAGACAGCATAATCATACCTTAAAGGTTGAGAATAATTGTTAAACTCACCATAATCCAAAAAAAAAACTCACCATAATCCCAAAAATGCAAACAGAATATTATCCACTTCACAAATCTCTACAAATCCAAATAAATGTGTCATCTTCACTTCATAGTCATTATAAGTTTAACTTATATAATAATTTATTTTAACAACAACAAGAACGAAAATAAAATCTTAGGGTTTGATTTGGGTCTTTGGGCTGTAATTTTATTTGGAAGTACAAAGCATAAGAACATGAAAGTAGTAGTAGGAAAAAAAACCTTGAATATAGAGAATGAAGTAGAAGTATAGAACTTGAGCAACAGATCATCAAAAGATAGTGGAGTAGACAACATAAGGAGGAGAAGAAGTGGTTGAAGGTGGTAGTAGGCACTGATGGTGTTGGTCAGTGGTTGGATAAGTGAGGACATGGGAGCTTGAGCTAAGTCGAGAGCGACTGAGATGGAATCAACAGTTCTGCTGTGTTGAGACAAAAAATCAGGTCTTAGTTTTGAAAACATCTAGATCAAAAGAGAGCCAACCAAAGTAGAGCAGAAGGCAGTCCAAGTAGACACCCAAATATACTCTAGGAGGATAAAACAAATGCAAAAGTTCGAAGCTATAACAACTGTTGAAAGACTGCTAGCATGCATGGAAAAAAAATGCTGCATGTTGTCGCTGAAAATGGCACTAACATTTGCTAAATGTATAGAATTGGCATGTTGTAGGCAATGCTAATGTGTTTTAGAAACTGATGAAGTATGAAAAGCTGATAAGGAGTGTATAATGAAAAGTGTTTATTAACATGTATATAATGCATGGAGCATAGTGGTATCTCTAAAACACAATCGGATATGACCTTTGTTTCTCCTTTATCTAGCACCTTTAGATTTTTGTAGGGATTTAGTCAATCAGATACCATCTATGAACTCAAATATACAGTATATTATAAACCATATAGAAAATTGAATACAATATTTCTCTTTGGCAACCACTCAAGCGTAAACATGGACGATTGATGTCACTTTCCGGGCTTAATGGCAGGCAGCAAACCTTTTGGGATAGATGATCTTCATATCAGAATTTTATATTTTCTAGTACAGATCTTACTGAGTTTTCAGATTACATGGGAGATTCTTTTAAAAGTTGGACGTAACAATATATATGTCTGTGTGTGTATAGCATAATATTTCACAACTTTGAAAACACAACGAGCATTGCAGGATATAGGTAACATTAGATTCAAGATTTTGTGTAATCATGAAATATCAATATTACTTATTTCTTTAGTTCCTTTCACTTCTTTTTGTTTCTTCCAATATCACTTTGTAAAGGGCATTCACTTGACGCTTTAGGCTCGAGGTTGTGGTTACTGGAACACATTCAGCTGACTTGCTTACCGGAAAAATAAGTTAGCGACCAAAGAAAATGTGTGACTAGCTGCTTTCGAAGATCGATCCAACAACCATTGGACAAAGAGGAGACATCATCGTTATAAAGCGATGAACTGAGTTGGGTTTATGGGGCCCGGCACACTCATTAACCTTCTGCTTTCTTCCCTTTTGCTTGATAAGTTGGTTGGGTTAATGGACCAACACATTCAGTTTCCTCAAACCACCAAAATGGATACCCACGCTTATGCAACTATTACCCACATATTTCAGAGAATGTGGATGTCTACCTAAGGGTTACATTTCTTGTTTATCATGGAAGAATGTGGATGTCTACCTAAGGGTTACATTTCTTGTTTATCATGGAAGAATGAGGATTTTGAATTTTTTAATTCACAGTTTTTTTCTTTTACTCTCCAATCGAAGTTGAGATTCTTCAACCCGGGGAGAATGGGGTGGTCATATACACCTCATGATGCACATGAAGTACCTACAAGTGGACTTACATGTCATTGTTTGTTTCCAGAGACATTCTAGAGAAATCTTCTATTTCCTTTTATTTTATCTTAATTTCTTAGTTCTTGTTCGGCATTATGATCAGAAATGATTTCCTATTTAGATTATATTTACTTAGGCTCCAAATGCCCCAATTTATCTTTCTCTTGAAACCAGGCCAATGCTAATGTTCATCGAGTGTTTTAAGTAAGAGCTGAATCCCTAATTTGGGATTGAACTTACTGTTTAAATTTTTACATTTTGATTTCGTTTAATTTGTCTTCATCTATCAATGCTCCCTTCAAAAATACTTCAAGAACACGTATAAAACTTGCATTTCTTCTCTTTTTTTTAAGTGCACCAAGCTCTGTACACAGCCGCTACTTTATTTATCTTAAATATAGTTTTGAGGAAAAGGGCATCCTTATCACAATACTACCTTGGACGGGCTCGCTATCTCTTGTCATGTGACTGCATTGCATGATGGAGTGTGCATTTCCATTATCTCCAGTCTTTGATCCACTCATTGGCTACTACTTTAGTGACCCCTCCACCCCTCTCCTAATGGAATTCTGATCCAATATGATATGCCTCAACCTAAATCGCTACAGTTGATGTCTAGTACCAGTAGAGGATTATAACCCAAGGTTAAACAGCAAATAAGTAGGGTGGTTTCTTTTTTCAGACTAGTTAGACATTAGGAAATATCCAAGAAGTAAAACTTTTGAATTGAGTCATCGGTATTTTGTAGCAGCCGTAACAGAGAGGGAAGATACTATCTTTCCCTAGTTAAGACCCCATGGAAAATCCCTTGGCATGCATCACCGACATGTACATACACAAAATGGTGAAACTAGATGTAATTCCTAAACGGACAAGGAAGAAAACTTCCTTGAGAGATGGGATTCTACTGGATTCAAAAAAATACATGACACAGGTAGAAACAGGCTTCAAAGACAATGGCAATACAGATTATATCGAGCAATATAATAACTGATAATCATCATAAGTTAATCAAACAGATCACATATGCAGTTCTTGCAATTTACATCCAGCAATATTTCTGCAAGATTACAATGCATTTAAGGAACACCCAAATCCATGAATAATGACACAAAATAATGGTATCAAATCGTATAATTATGGGCTAAAACGAACATTCTTCTCACTGAGTACTGAAATCAAAACAAAACAAACAAAACACCCAATAAGTTCATCATAACCATTAGAGTACTAACATAGAAATGGCATTTTAATCAATAATCACCAAGTAAAAACAATAAAGATTCAAGCTTTTCATGGTAATTCAGACAGATAGAGTAATCAATACTTTAAGCCAACAAAGTGGAAACTCTTAAACCACGTAATAACTCATACCCATTAATCCAAACTTACCTAATTTACTGGGAATTCCATCAGCCATGGCATCTGCACAAGCAAAAACAAATTACCGAAAATTATTGACACCAAACAAGATCAAAACTACAAAAGGGAGAGATGGGATTCGTGATGATGCTAACATACACTCTGGGGTTGTTTCAAATCTCGATGAAACAGTGAATGGTGAATGACTGAAGGTCTGGGGTTGAGGAGGCTAGTTTAGGTAATGAAAGCCCCAACTACATGCACGATGCACGGTCTGTAGTTTGTCCAGAAAATTCACATGGGAGGATGGTGCTCTGCCTCTGCTGCAGAGTTTTGTACAAACTTGACAGTGGTCTTTTGAAAGTGAGATCATGAAATAGATATTAGCTCAGCCCCCACCACCACTAAAGGCCAGGGACCGTGGTCCTTTCTTGCCTTGCTCACCTCATCTCATAGGAAATCACACCATAGGGGAAGGGGATGGGGATGGGGATGAGGATGAGAAGGGGGCATTCTTGGACCGACGTTTTCATCCTCCTAATTTGGGATGGCACCCCCAACCCTTGGATTCTGCGCAATTTTAATTTTCTCGATGAAGATTGCTATATCGAAATGTCAATATAATATAGGTATGAGAAATGCAATAGATCATGATGTGAGGATGCATATTTATGATTCAATTTCGAAATATGATGATTTTTGAAGTTTCCCTTGTTACTAGTTGTGCTAGCTATTATGAACAAAAAAATATTGATAGTGTTAACATTTATTTATGCAATGTACAACGTCACTAACACAAGCCTAGACTCAGCATATTGAACTCGCACACACAAGCTAAATGCTTATTGCCTACACATTTTTCCCACCCACCCAACCATACTTATCCCCCCGGGGGGGGCTCCTGCGCACAAAGGGCATGAGGAGATACGTCACCTCAACCTATTCAAATTTTTTACAAAAACTCAATTTTTTTCACACTTATCTCACCTCTCACCCCCGTCCGCCATTGTTGTTCATCAGTAGAGAGAAAAAAAAAAAAGTGGTGGTGATGAAAAATTTTCATAGTTATCTCACCTCCGCTCTCCACCCTCCGCCACCACCAAATTCACCACCACCTCTACTACTCTCTCCCCCTCCTCCACCCACACCTCTTGCTCCACCTCCACCTCCACCACCACCAGTGAGTTCACCACCAAGCCCCTACTTCTCCACGCAAATTCAGTTAATAAGGTCATCAATACATCCATCCATCGGTGTTGATATTCTTCTCAACGAAAAAGAAAGAAAGTTTGGGCTTTTTAAGTCAAAGTGTTTGTATGATTGTAACCCAACCGAAAGGGAGTCACCTTGAAGTTTTAGGCCGGTTGTCAATTTGCATGTTCTAAAGTTCACATTGGCCCCCTCGAATTCTATTCTGATTGCTCGAGAAAATGTTATGCTTTCCTTTGTTTATGCAATTTTATAAATGTTTTCATCTTTTTGGAAGCAAGTAACCATTGAAATAGTGATTTTGAGAGTGAGGATTTGTTACCACATTGGGTAGGTAACTCAACAGTTAAATGAAATAACTGTGATCAACACGGTGTAAGGTGCAAATCCAAACGCCATAAAGAACTCAGTTCATACCGTAACCAGATTCTGCATTCCTAATTTTCTGGCAACAAGTAAACTATATATATATAAATAAATAAAAGTTGCTTTCACGCTTCAGCTTCTTATGGAGTAGAGACCGAAATCTCTCACCATGGTGGGCATAACTCAATTACTCATTGGTAATTTCTTGGTGAATCAAAGAAGTGCTCATCAATTTTAAGCAAGTCCCACTCTGTAACATTATTGGATGGCCACTTACAGAATAAAGTTATCACTTCTCATCTGTCATTTCTTATCTCTAGTTACCTCAAACAAACTAATCATATTATCGCAATGTTATCGACAAGTTGCACTTATTGCACCCTGAAGTTAAAAGCACAATGCATCACCAGCCCATAGAGTTTCTAATTTTCCCCGACTCAAACAAAAGACACTTGAAAGAAAGCAAACTGTAAAGGCAATGTGAATAGTGAAACCTCATAGTACATAGGACTATAAAGGCTCTCTGTAACGAACTCTGTACCATATTACCAATGAAAAGATGAAAACATACGAAACTCTTTTACTCCTTTCTTCTCATTCCCTCGGCTGGAAGCACCAATCAACCCAAGAGAGGGGGGCACTAGATGAAAAGCAAAAAAAAAAAAAAAAAAAAAAACAGATGAAAATAACTTTTCTACACAACTGCGTAAACTTCTGCACTCTTGTTACATGTCACTCTTTTAGGCAACTAGTACCCCTTCCCTTAAAGTCATAAACACTTCCATCACATCTCCACAAAGGTGTAGGTGGAGGTGGAGCAAGAGGTGTGGGTGGAGGAGGGGGAGAGAGTAATAGAGGTGGTGGTGAAGGCAGAGTGGGTGGGGGTGGTGAATTTGGTGGTGGCGGAGGTGAGATAACTGTCAAAAATTTTCATCACCACCATTTTTTGTTCTCTCTATACTGATGAACAACAATGGCGGGAGCGAGATAAGTGTGAAAAAAAATTGAGTTTTTGTAAAAAATTTGAATAGGTTGAGGTGACCTAACTGTGAATTTTTTTTTTCTTCAAATACACAGATCTGAACCGTCCGTCAGATTTGACGACCCAGATCCATGCGCAGGAGCTCCTCCTGTCCTTTGTGCGCAGGAGCCCCCTCGGGTCCAGGTAGGTAGGGTGAAGTCTCAATTGTGGTATCTCTAACCTCAGGTAATCCATCCATCACTCTCAAAATGCACACTAATGCTTGTCTCGAGGAGAATGGGTGATTACTTGCTCCATCCCTCAACCCCTAAAAGGACTACTCCAACAACTAAAGCATATAATTTAACGACTTTGAAATATAATCTTGACAGTGATCTCATACAACATTATAATTAAAGATGATGCAAGTCAAATTTACAAAATGTATAATGACTTTCTTAGATATTAAAATCAGTACAACTTCTTAACAATTTCATATTTTGGAAGGTCAATATTTATTATGTTGAATGATTAATGGTCAAACTTGACTACTAATCGTTCCTACCAAGTTTTATAAGATTTTTTCTTCCCATTTTTTAATATTTTGCCAAAAAAAAAAATATTTTCTTATAAAAAATCACATGGCTCATTTATTTTCATAAGAAAGACGTTTAAAACATATCACTAAAAATCACATGGCTCGTTTTAATCATTTATTTTCATAAGAAAGACGTTAAAAAATATCATTGTGCACGTTGGTTGTTAAGTTTTCATTTTAATGAGTTCTCTAGGGTTTGACTAAGACTGAGGTTTTTAGCATTAGGTTTTGCACATGATTAAATTTTCTCAAAGTTGACCTCTTTGCCATAATCATAAATTGCTAATGTATTAGGAAGTAACCATGTCGTAGGTGAGATTTGAAGCTAGGACGTGGGGCACAACTCACACAGTCCTAACCACCGTTCATTTCATCATAAACTTATTTGCAAATATAATTTTATGAGATCATAAACACTATTCTATATGGAGAGGCAATTAGGGGTGGGCATCCCTTTTCGCGATCTCGAACCCGTCTCAATCTCGTCCCGTCCAGTCTCAATCTTTTGGGTCCTTTTGGGATTGATCAAATTCATCCCGATTTCGTCACGTCCCGATCTAGAGTGAGATAAGATCTGAATGAAGATTTTCAATATCGCCCATCCCGTCCTGAATTTATTTATTTAATAATTAGTATTATTAATTTTAATCAAATTACTCTTATAAATTAAAGTTTATGATGTGTTGAAATTAAATCAATGTACGATGAAATTCTATATGAAATCTAAATAAAATGAATCATTAATTCTAAATAAAATTTAATATTTATTTGTCTTTGAAAAAAAGTTTAATATTTATTTATTTAATATCTATTATTATTTATGATGTAAGTTATATATATATTTAACATTATTGATGTGTGAGTATTGTGAGATAAAACTTTTTTTGTTATTTTTTATTGAATCACTATCTAGAATGTGTTCATCCCGTTCCGATCTCGTTTAAGATGTGATGAGATCTATCCTGTCCCATCTCAATTCCAAATGAATGGGATGAGTTTATCTCGTCCCGTGCTCAGCCCTAAAGGCAATCATTCTTATAAGAAAAACAACAATTTTATAATTTTGCAAATACACAAAAAAAAAAAAATTGACAATTCATAAGAAACTTTAATACAATGTGACCCCTCCCCCTACAAAAAATGGTAATCTTCAACTAAAAAAATGTCTATTTTTATTTTAACAAAACATAAGGTAATTAATTATTTTGCCCTTGTAAATTCTCATCATCTAAAAATCACATTCCATTCCATTGTTGTTGAAATCAGAATATTTAATGAGTGGGACCACATTGCCATAACTCCAATTTTGTGAGAAGAGAGAAAATAAATAATGGTGGTTTGTGGGAGAGAGAGAGAGAGAGAGAGAGAAAGAAAAGAAATAATGGTGGTGTGTTTGCAGCCTTCTTTACTATTGTAGCCTCCTCCTCTGTTTTAATGGTGGTTTTTTTGCAGCAGAAACCCATTTCGAATTACAAGAAAGAAGACTTTTTTGTTTCACTAGTTGAGCTGTGTCTGTGACTGTGTTGTTGTACTACTGGGCTGGCAAGCTAGTGTTGCAGGCTTTCCCTGAACATCTGCCACAAAGTTTTTAACTTTATCACTCTTTCGTTTCTCTCTCTCTCCCCGAATAATTCTCTCTCACAAACTTAAACGACACAACCAAACTAGGAGCGATGGCAAGTACTTTGCTCTTCTCTCTGACACTATAGATAGAGAAAGAGAGAGAGAAAAAAAAGGAGAGAGAAAAAAAGGAGAGAGTGGTTTTCAAGGAAAAGAAAACAAAACCCAGAACAGAGAGAGAGAGATTGATGGGACGATTAGTGAGAGAGAGCAAATAAGTCATCTACGTGATCCTCAATTCCAAAAAGCTCAAAACCCCATCACTCTCTCTCTCCCTTTAAAACTACCAATACCCCCCATTAATCCTCCAAAGGCAAAAACCAACTCTGTTTTCTCTACTTCTTCTCTTCCTTGAATCCTTGATGACTGAGGTCGTTACATGTGCATTACAACAATGTCGATAAATAACACAGTTCCCCTATTTTTCCATTCCTGTTGAGAGGGTGGGTGGGTTTTGCTACTTTGCTCATCTGGGAGAACAGAGCAAGAGAGGAACTGTGGAGAAGGTTCAGCTTTAATGGCATTTCGGTTTGGGTTAAACAATGGGGCTTCTCTCTTTCGGGCGTTTTCTCTTTTGGCGGTATTTCTCTGCGTTTTGAGCTTTGATCGAGCTGATTCTGATGAAGATGATGGTGAGTTCAGCTCAACAGAGCCTTCTTCTTCTTCTTCTTTGCTTTGCTGCTTCTTTCACTAAGTTGGTTTTAATGCTTGTTATGAACACTGTACTTTAGATTTTCTGTTGAATACGTGTACCCAAACAGTGTTTCGTTTCTGTTTTGTGTGATTAATAAGCCTAAAATACTTAAAGTTGTACCTTTTGTAAGCTGAAGGAATGTTTGATGCCCAACTCTTCTTGTTGTTCTTTGTTTCAGATGAAATTTTAATCCTTCAATTTCTAGATTTCACTCATAAGATACCCTACAATGATACCATTTCTCTATGGTTTCAACATGTTTTGCCATATTTTCTTCATTTCCCCTCAATTTACACTGTTGCAACTGTTTGATAATGCATGATTTCTCCTTTTTTAAACACTCGACTTGGTTTACTTATTCAGTTTTATTTGTTTGTTTGAGACAATTTTAAAACAAGCTCATAGTTTTGTTCTTAACTTTCACTTGAAATTTGAAAAGGTGTGACGCTTTTGGAGGTCAAAAAGTCATTTCAGGACGTGGATAATGTTCTATATGAATGGACAGACTCGTCCGACTACTGTTACTGGAGAGGGGTGACTTGTGATAATGTCACCTTTAATGTCATTGCACTGTAAGTTTTATTTTTATTTTTATTTTTTTACTGTTGTTGAAATATATATGGTTCAATTTTATACTCTTGCGATTATTATTTTTGTTTGTTTATGGTAATTGAGTTTGAAACTACATCCGATCTTTGAGAAGTCTCAGTGTTAAGATTGAATACATATATCTGAGTCAGTGATGACTTTTGACATTACACCTTGATGATTTTTATTGGAAAACAATTAATTGGCTGACACATCGCATGCACTATAATAAATTTTTGAAAACTAACTGCATTCACCCCAATCAATCTTATTTTTGTTGATGCAGTAATCTTTCAGGACTAAATCTTGGTGGGGAAATTCCGCCTGCAATTGGAGATTTAAAGGGGTTACTCTTCATGTACTGTTCATAATCTTTAAGTTATTTCTTTCATTTGTGTATTAGAGATCTCCTTACTTCCTTTAGTAAGCTGACTTGTTGGGTCTCATTTTGAATTTTCTTTTTGAGCAGAGATCTTAAGAGCAACCGTCTCTCTGGGCAGATTCCGGATGAGATTGGTGACTGCTCATCTCTGAAATCCTTGTAAGTTTTGTATTACGTTGTATATGCATGTATTATTATTGTTCTCTACGACATTGTGGTACTTTAATACTCTTTCCAATATCTCATTTTGTACTGGTATCTTGTCAGGGATTTTTCCTTTAATGAGATTGAAGGCGACATACCATTTTCAATTTCAAAGTTAAAACAGTTGGAATCATTGTGAGTTTTCTGCATTTGTTAAGTTCTGTAACCTGTTTTATTGGGTTTCTTACTGGTTCTATGTGCTAATCCTTTGAATGATCCTCCAGAATTTTGAAAAATAACCAGTTAACTGGCCCCATTCCTTCGACATTGTCCCAGATACCGAATCTGAAATACTTGTAAGTTCAATGTATTAATTATTTTTAATTTTTCATTCTCTCTTGATTTTTAGCATGAACATGAGAATACTTGGCTCCAGGGACTTGGCTCAGAATGCATTAAGTGGTGAGATACCAAGGCTTATATATTGGAGTGAGGTTCTACAGTATCTGTGAGTACTTTTTGAGACTTCTTTTCAGTGTGCCTTTGTTTAAAGCTTCTTAATTTGATGAATATGTACTTCATTCCGTAATTAGATTCTTCCATGTTAGTTTTCTTCAATTTAGTAACAGACTAACAACTACTTTGTTGACCTGTAATCCAGGGGACTTCGGGATAACAATTTAACAGGCACTCTTTCTTCTGATATGTGCCAGTTAACAGGGTTATGGTACTTGTAAGTGCCGCATTCTTTCTCCATTGTTCTTGGCATCTTTGTTCCAATGTTTAAACAGTCGCCATTTACGACATGTCAATTTGCTGATTCGCCGGTTCCTTGAACTAATTATGTGGGTCCCGTGAATTACAGCGATGTTAGAAACAACAGTCTCACTGGGAGCATTCCTCACAGCATTGGCAACTGTACTGCTTTCCAGGTCTTGTATGTATATCTTCTAACTCAATATGACTGTAGTAAATTATGAAAATGTACGAGTTGGATTAATGTAATTCCTTTTTTTCTTTGATCTTTAGGGATTTATCCTACAACCAGCTTACTGGAGAAATTCCATTTAATATTGGGTTTTTACAAGTTGCTACACTGTATGTGGATTTAACTTATTTCTCTCTAATGACATATCTTTAGTTTCTTACATTTGTTAGCTGATCTTTTGTTTATCTTCCTTTGTGCATGGAAGCTCTTTGCAAGGAAATCAACTTACAGGGAAAATTCCATCTGTGCTTGGTCTTATGCAAGCGCTTGCAGTGTTGTAAGTACTTCAACCCATTAGTGATTGCACTTTAAAAAGAAATAGTTTTGTGCATAGAGCATGCCTTCTTGTTTCGAGCTTCTTTCTTTGTTCACCTTATGTGACTTTCATTACTCAATCTCCTCAACTATTTCTCTTAAATTATTTGACATTTTTCTTCATTTTCTTTTCCTTCTGTCTCAGAGACCTAAGTAGCAACTTTTTGAGTGGAACTATCCCCCCTATTTTGGGGAATCTGAGCTATACAGAAAAACTGTAAGTTAAAGTCTCTTCAGTTTTTTGCAATGCCTGGCCAGTTTATAATATTGATATATTTTGATGTTGTACTATTAGACTGGTAGAAAAAAATTACAGTGCTTCTATGTCTGCACTTTCAAGTCGTTGAATAATTACAATGCCCCAATACTTCTCTCTACTTTTAGAAGTTGTGTTTTGCTATATCCGCTGAGTATGATTTTTTTTTTACTTTTGTTTTTAGGTACTTGCATAGTAATAATCTGACAGGTTCCATTCCTCCGGAGCTGGGAAATATGACGATGCTTCATTATTTGTGAGGAAGGCTCGTTATTATTTTTTTAATTCGTCTTTCAAATAAAGAGTGTAGACATACTCTCTTAGGTTTGCTGCCTTTAATATGGACCAAACTACTTGAGCTCGCCTAGTCCTTCCTTAGGTGGCTAGGTGAAATTTTTTACTTGATTGAATCAATTTGCCTGTTGAAAAAATTATAATTTAAGCTTAGGGAATATGGGTGTAGTGTAATTAAAATGTTGGTCCTAGATAAAGCACATTACAATGAATTTTACATTCCATTGTATTGTTTAACTTTTCAACCATTTACTGGGACGGGGAATATTCACAATCTACAACCATATTTTGTTCGCAGGGAACTTAATGATAACAAACTCACTGGGCGTGTTCCACCCGAGCTTGGGAAGCTCACTGATCTATTTGAATTGTAAGTCATGATTGGATATTTTCCATATTTTGGTAACTGTGCATGGTAGATGATATTAGATGCAGATCTTTATGTGTTCAAGTCTTTAACAGGTTGTTACCTACTAACTCAATGATCTTACAGAAACATTGCCAATAACAATCTCGATGGTCAGATTCCAGAAAACCTGAGCTCATGCACAAACCTCAATAGTCTGTCAGTATCTTACCTTTGTCCATTAGCTTATTTAATTGATTTAATATTATGTGGAAACATCATTAGGCACATGATTTTGTGGCAGTAATCTCTTTGGAAATAAATTCAATGGAACCATACCACTAGCATTTGAAAAGCTTGAGAGTATGACGTACTTGTAAGTCCCGAGTTTCACTAATTTAACATTGATTTAAAAGATCCAATGTCATTTACTCTTTTGGTTTTATTGTTGATTTGCTTTACTTTTTTGTCTGTTGGATTGTTGGACCCAATAGCGCATGAACAATGGGTGAAAGTCATTCTTGGAACTTCATATTCGGTCTTGGCATATTGGCCATTACTTATGTATGCAGTAACTGATTTCTTTCCCTTATAATAGGAATCTTTCATCGAACAGGCTGAAAGGCCCAATACCAATTGAGCTATCTCAGATCGGGAATTTGGATACATTGTAAGTATGCTATCTTACGGATTAATTATCGCCTTATGGTCCTGGTTTGGAATGTTTCATTTATTGTTCTGTTCCCCAGGGACCTTTCAAATAACAAGATTTCTGGTTCCATTCCTTCTCCTGTTGGTGATTTGGAACATCTCCTGAAGCTGTAAGTCTTGTTATTTTGTCACTTCTTTTCTTTTGACATATCGTTTTTTTTCCTGACACCTGTAAATTTTAGAAATCTAAGTAAGAACCTTTTGTCTGGATATCTTCCCGCGGAGTTCGGAAACCTGAGGAGTATAATGGAGATGTAAGATATATCAAACTATTTGTGACTCTTTTTGTCATATTGGTACGTGTTCTACTGCAACTTTTGTAACAATGCTCTTTTATTTTTTAATTGTAGAGACCTTTCATATAATCAAATCTCCGGCTCAATCCCTCAAGAACTTGGTCAGCTGCAAAACTTGTTTGTGCTGTGAGTTGCATGCCTTTCTCTCAATAGAAGCTGTATTTTTGTTTTGCGGACATAGAATTAAATGTGGACTACTGTTTTTTGGATTAGTGTATGTGAAAATGTTTTGTTTTTCTGATTTGGTTCACATTCTATGAGTTTTACACATTTATGGTCCTTTTACATGCTAGTATAGTACTTTGGTTGATGATAATTATTTTGTCGTCCACTATATTAGTCTGTAATATTTTGACTCAAAATAATGCCAGGCATTTGGAGAACAACAATTTATCTGGGGATTTGCTATCGTTGTTCAACTGCTTCAGTCTTAATGTGCTGTAAGTTATCGCCGATATCAAATGATTCAAAGTCAACTTTGATCAATCTTAGGATAATCAACCAATATTAATATCCCTTAAAAAGCATATGTTTATTGCATTTGAGCAGAAATGTGTCATATAACAACCTTGCTGGTGACATTCCTAGAGGAAACAATTTCTCAAGGTTTTTGCCAAACAGGTAAGAGAATACGTTACTTGTTTGTATCATCATCTTACTATTGTAAAAGTTTTTCTGCATCACTTTTTTGGATGGTAAAATGATGTTATTCAAGTTCCATCTCCTTTCAGCTTCATTGGAAATCCTGATCTTTGTGGTTCTTGGCTCAATATTCCGTGCCACAATTCTCGCTCGCCAGAAAGAGGTAAACTCAGCATCTAGTTTTATATCTTCATAGCCAAACTTTATTAGTGATCAATGCAAAGTGGTAGAAAATCCTGTACGGAACTGGTACTTCGTCCCAAAACTAAAAACAATCAGCACAATGGGGTATGTAGCAACCTAAATGACCTGGTTTTGCTTAAGGAATGACACATCTCGTTGATTTTTAGTGACTGATTAGTTTGCCTTTTATCTCATCACTTCACTTCTCTTTCCATGTTATGTGTGCAGCTCCAATTTCTAAAGCAGCAATTATAGGAATTGCTCTGGGTGCCCTTGTAATACTTCTCATGATCTTAGTGGCAGCATGTCGTCCTCACAGACCAGCACCTTTTCCTGAAGGATCTCTGGACAAACCAGGTAGCTCCTGATGCACTGATGAATAATTGATGTTTCATTAAACATAAGATATATTAGGTTAGACAGTAATGATATAGGAAAGGAAAGTGCTTCACTGGCTGCGTTGGATTTTAGGGATAACATAATTAGTCCAAAATCAGAGAAAAATAACTCTTCAGAGACGTAGTTTGGTTTTTGGCTTATTTATCAGAATAGTATGAGCTTTTCTGTGGTAGCCTTTACCTAACTTTGGTTAGAAATATATCCATAATTGGTTGTTTTCGTCATGCTATACTCACTTCTTGCGTGTGCACTTGTTTTTTGAACTTACAGTCAGTTATTCTAAACCCAAGCTGGTGATCCTTAACATGAATATGGCTCTTCATGTATACGATGACATTATGAGGATGACTGAGAACCTGAGTGAGAATTATATTATTGGTTATGGCGCTTCAAGCACCGTGTACAAATGTGTCCTAAAGAATTGCAACCCCGTGGCTATCAAGCGGCTATACACACACTACCCTCAGAGTCTGAAGGAATTTGAGACAGAGCTCGAGACTGTTGGGAGCATCAAGCATCGGAATCTTGTTAGCCTCCAAGGATACTCGTTATCACCCTCGGGGAATCTTCTCTTCTACGACTACATGGAGAATGGTAGCCTTTGGGATCTCCTACATGGTAAGTGGTCACTGGTCATAGAACAACATACATGCATGATCCTATGCAATCTCTAATTTGTTTTCTGTTCATTATTTTTATTTTTAATTTTTTTTGTTTTTATTTTTATCAGTATTTGTTGATGGACCAGGATGCCCAATTTGGGCAACATAGATTTATTATTATTATTATTTTTTTTTAAATTCCCGTCTAGTGGTATATGTCTTATAGCAAGAACATGCAGTTGTTCTATATGATTATTGCATACATTTTCTAAGTTGTGTGCACACAAATTAGATTCTTCTAGAAATCTAGCATCTTCAATTAGTTCATTGGTAGTTTTCAATAAGGACATACGTGTTCTAATCTATAGTTGGTTTCCCTAAAACTAGTTCATTTAACAGGTGGCTCTACAAAGAAGCAAAAACTTGACTGGGACATGCGCCTGAAGATAGCTCTGGGTTCAGCTCAGGGCCTTGCTTATCTTCATCACGACTGTACCCCGCGAATCATTCACAGGGATGTGAAATCATCTAACATTCTCTTGGACAAGGACTACGAGGCCCATCTCACAGATTTTGGTATAGCAAAGATTTTGTGCACCTCCAAATCTCACACTTCAACGTATGTCATGGGAACCATTGGATACATAGATCCTGAATATGCCCGCACATCCCGCCTCACTGAAAAGTCTGATGTGTATAGCTTTGGGGTTGTGCTCCTTGAACTTCTGACAAGAAGAAAAGCAGTAGACAATGAATCCAATCTCCATCAATTGGTACCACTCCTTGCTTCTTTCTTATCTACTAATAATGATTGATATCTTCATGTCTTGAGATACCAGTTTTCGTGCTTGTTTGAAAAGTGAAAAGGCTTTTGTGGTGTCCCATTTTTCTGTAGATTATGTCAAAGACAGCCAACAATGCAGTCATGGAGACTGTGGATCCTGAAATCTCTGCCACTTGTAATGATCTCGGAGTGGTAAAGAAGGTTTTTCAGCTAGCCCTTCTATGCACCAAAAGACAGCCCTCCGACAGGCCAACAATGCACGAGGTAACAAGGGTGCTGGAGTCACTTGTGCTGGCAAACCCAACCAAGCCAGCCATGACCCTTCCAATACCACCACCGTCTACCAAGGTGCCAAGCTACATGGAAGAGTACTCCAACATAAAAAACCCAGGGATGTTAAATTGCTCATCTATGAGTACCTCAGATGCGCAACTCTTTCTAAAATTTGGTGAGGTAATTTCCCAAAACAGTGAGTGAACGACAGGAAAGGGGATTGTTCACATAGGTATAAAACATGTATAAATCATAGTGTAATTAGGTGATTATGTACTAGTAGACCAATTACAGAGCATATTAGGCTTTGAAGTTTGAGCATGGCGATAGTTTCAGATTCTCACATTATTTGCTCAGTAGGGATGAGGTTGCTGGGTCCCGAATTTGTTTCTGCATGACCAGCCTGGCTTGGTTTGTATATCCCATGTCCTGTATCTGTGGCAATGTAAAGCTGTTCATTACAGTAGGCCCCATGTAGCTGCAGATCAGAGACTTTTTTCAACTTGGTTAACAATGCTGATACCTGGTCTGCAATGAATCTGTAATGAAGTCATGTAAGAAATTAATTATTCACTGGTGCAGTAAATGGAGGTTTACCTAGCTTGAGAAATTGGTATTACATGAAAAAAAAAATGACAGGTCACTGGGAAGGGTTCAATGAGAAGGCAACACAGTAAATTAAATATTCTGAAATAATTGAATTTGAATGTAACTGAGATGATACAGTCTAACAATAAAGGCCAGTATGTATCAAGGAATTATGTAATGAAATGCTAAAATCCTAAATTCGGGGAACCAGGTATGCCATACCAAAAAATTGAGCTGGATTTGGTTTGTAGGGATGGCAATTGTTTTTGCTAACCTTTCACCCAATAGGTCAAAGCTGACTAGAATTGCCTTTTGCAATTCTCTTTATGAGTGATGTTGATGGCAAGTTAAGTGTTTAAAGTAACCAAATATATTTATTATTTGTAAACAGTTGAAACTATGGCCTATTTGATGTATGAAAATATATTGGTTTTTGTTGGGGTTGTTTATCGTTTGGTAGAAAATCAAATCTAATTGAACCCAACGTGTAATCAAACCAAGCCGAAATGAAATTTAAAATTAAATTGAAAACCATACTGAACAAAAAAAAAACTATATTAAACAAGTATAATTGAACCAAATAAATTATGTATTATCTACTTCTTTTTTATACTACATATTAGTAAAAAAAAATTAATAAATAAAGAAATGAAGAAATAAACATATATATCGGTTCGGTTTCTCCATTTTTTCTAAAATCAAATTGATCACTTTGATTTCTTACAAGCCGGATCAAAATTGAAACAAAATCAAATTGGTCAGTTTGGTTTGAGCAGTTAGTCGATTCGTTTGATTTTTTATTTTTATTATTTTTTTCTTCTTCCGAAAGTTCACAAACGTAAAAACCTAAACTCATTTCTCCCCCAACATGAATGACTATTTCTTTGCCACCCATCAGTAATATTACCATTTTCCCTCCTCCTTTGGTGACCTTTGGAGTTCACAATTTCATGAAGTTCACTCTAATCTTATAGAATAGTGGTGGAGAAAGAAGACCTTGACACCTAAACCTAATCTAAGCGGCGTTAGTGTTGACAATACACTTAACGCCACATTAAACCACAATTGAACCTTGTTTGACCATTGACACTATAGCAGACCTAATCATAAATTCTATCCCAAAACCAAAAGGTTGAGCTACAGTTTGTCTAGATGGAGCAAAAAATTCAAGAATATTCACTTGAGCATCTTGGAAGCTTAGAAAAACCCTTGAAAAACTACAAAATGATCACCTATCTAGGGATAATGCCCTAGCTATCTCCATGTTGGAAGACAGACTCTCAGAACTTTTAATTAAAGAAGAACTTTTCTAAAGAAACAAATCTGATCGCTCCTGGCTCAGAGAATGGGACAAGAATATCAAATTCCTTCATCTCTCAGTGTTTCTTCATCACAGAAAAATCTTATCCTCCGCTTAAAAGATGAAGCCAATGTTTGGCACTCCAATACTAATGCGGTCAGAAATATTTTGAACTTTTACTTTAACAACATCTTTCAATCTTTGAACCCCCTCTCCCAACCTCGAAATTTTTTATCTTTTTCTCACCTGTCATCTTCACAGCTGATACTGATGCTCTTATTTTCATCCCAACTGATATGGAAATTCATAGGTCTTGATATGGGCAATCACAAAGCTCTTGATTCGAGCGACTTTCATGGCTATTTTTTTAACACTATTGGGATATTGTGTCGTACGATGACTGCAAGGTAGTTAAACATTTTTTATTACCTGCAAGATGGATCCAAAACTCAATGAGACTCTTATAGCACTTATCCCCAAAGTTGAAACCTTGTTACTCTCGATAAATTTAGTCCCATAGGACAAATAGATTAAAACCTCTTTTAGATAACATTATCTCCCCTAACCAAGGAGTTTTCCTTCAAGGTTGATCCATTGCGGACAATGTAAGCATTGCCCACAAGACCTTTCAAATGAAACATTTCCAGAGAAAGAAACATGGCTGGATGGCCATAAAATTGATATGGCTAAAGCATATGATCAGGTGGAATGGTCTTTCTGTTCTAAATTCTTAAAAGGTTGGGCTTCGCTGCTGGGTGGATACACCTGATTGAACAAATTATTTCCACCACTTCTCTTTGAGTCATGCTCAATGATCCTCCCCTTTCTTCAATCAAACCCTTACGGGGCATCAGACAAGGGGAACCCTTTTCCCCTATCTTTTAATTTTCATTGCTAAAACTCTTTCCCGACTTCTCGCCCGTGCTGAATTTGAGGGGCTCATCAAGGGAATCACTATCAAAAGTCAATCTCCCTATATTAGTCATTTCCTATATGCAGACGACCTCATGATTTTCTGTCAAGACTCTTTAGCTTAATCCCATTTAGTTAAAGATCTCCTCCACTACTATTGTTGTGTCGGGTCAAGGGGTAAATTTTGATAAATCATCTTCTACTATAGTTCAAATGTCCACCTGAAACATTCCAAGATGATTAACATAATCTTTGAAAGCGAGTGACTTCCAATTCCTTATCGAGATGGTCAATGTCAAACTCTTAATTGGAAATCTAAAGTGTTTTCTCAAGCGGGTAGAACCATAACGATTAAAGTTGTCCTCAACTCAATCCCAATTTACAACATGCAAACTTTCCTTCTCCTGATTTCAATTACCACCAAGATTGACAACCTAGCTCGTAATTTTTGGTGGAATGGGACTGCAAACAGTAAAGCTAAGTACATGTGTACCTGGGATCGTATCTCTCAGGCACGTCATTTTGATAGTCTGAATATTCTTTCTAACAGGAATAAAAATCTCGCCTTACTGGAAAAAAAACTTTGACACACTATCTCTTCCCCTACCAATACTCGTGTTAAACTGCTCAAAGCTTTGTACTTCAATTTCAAGAGTATTTTTCAAATTTATAATCCTTCTTCCATAGCGTCCTTTGCTTGGAGAGACAATCTCACAGCTTTGGCCAAAACGAAACGCCATATGGTTTGGCAAGTGTTGTCCAGAGACACCATTGGTGTTTGGAGGGACTGTTGGGTCAAACTCGGTCTAGTGTTGGTAGACTGTATTCCTAACCATCACGATACTAACTTGCCTAACACATTTTCTGATTTGTGGTCCCCCCTTCTCTCTGGTCAACACACCCATTGGAATATTGATCTTATCAACTCCCTTTTTCCCACTCATGTGGCTAAGGACATTCAGGATATCCTGATCCGACCTTTAGATAACCCTAACAAACTAATCTGGCTACTAGATAAAAAAAAAGTATTTTCTCTGTAAAAAAAAAAAAAAAAAATGCAACCAAGGCTTTCAACAATGACCAATTTGAATGCTCCACTCAAACACTGACTCTAATATCTTCAATGCCAAACTTCTCAAAGAATTGTGGAGAATCAAAGGGCCTCCTTGTGCCCAATTCTTACTTTGAAAAATTAGTCAAAGCATTCTTCTAACTATGACTAATTTAACTCGGTTTCATACTCTCATTAAAGACTATAACAATCACATAGAGGATGCTCCTCATTTTTTCTTCTTATGCCCTGTCATACATTAGCTTTGCCCGATCTCTCCTATTCCGATTGATTTGCTCCATGATAGCTTTGGGATGCCCTCCACCGTTTTTTATTTATTTATTTTTTATTTTATGTGGGACACTGCTAACACTCACAAGGAGGTCAAAAAGGAAATTCTAACACAATTCACCGTTTTCATCCAAACCACATGACATACCGTAACAATTGTGTTTTCCAAAAGACCAAATATTGCTCCCGAAAATCCATTTCTTCCTTTTATCGCCCTTGGAATGCCTAGAAACACCAATGGTTCATCACAGGTCCCGAAACCCTGGGTCAAGTTAGTTGTTCGGGCCAGTCAGGATACAAATTCACCAAACTCCATTCATCATTTCATTGAAACACCAGTGATAGATTTTTTGCCTTTCCCCATCTCTAACCCATCCGCCGATTTCATGCGACTTGCCAAAAGGCCCCCTTACTGAGTCAGCTACCAAAAGGATAGAGTTACTTCTAGCACAAATCCAATCGACTAGACAAGACCCTCTGAACTCAAGAGCCTTACAGTTTAAACTCATTCCCCACACTCTGGACCTGGAAACGATTGTAGTCACTTATAATGCGAGCTTATTTGTCTCATATCTACAGAGCGATTGGTATTTTGGCGGTCAATATCCTAGACAAGGTACAAGCTCGGGTGGCAGGACTTATTGCAAGGAAGGTACAATGGCGGAATGCCATGCAGCGAAAGCTACTCTTCTTCTCATCCAAACAAGGTAATGCGAATAGGGTTTTTGTTGGGAGACTCTGAGATGCTTAATTCCATTTTGCATGACGACCATCAACACTCCAATGTGACCATGGATTGGGCATGACGTCCTCTCATGAGTAGTATATGAAGACCGCTTACTATCCACACTTTTTGGTTCTATAATTTTATTTGTAAAGATCTCAATTATGAGGCTCACTTGCTCACCACCACGACATGACATCAGTATAACCGGTTTAATTAATATATATGCTCTATGCTTTTATAAAAAAAATTTATTTTGAGGAATAAAACTCCAATACCTAAAGCGTCAATAACATTCCACTATTCTAGTGGAACTATAACTTTCACAAATGCTTTGGAGTTTGGAATATGAAGATTCATAACATTCTAACTATTTCTAATAAAAGAAAGGCTACCTGTCGAGGAAGTGGGCGAGGAAATCAGCGAGGGAGGGGGGAGGGGGGTGGTGGACAGTCCATCCCCTCAGGGTGCGCACATGAAATCTGATGGCACACATCCCGAGGGGAATGGACAGTCCACCACCCCCCTCCCTCGCTGATTTCCTCGGCCACTCCCTCGACATTTAGAATTTATGTTCTAATAATAGAAGGCATCCAATAAAACAAACTTAACATAAGGAGAAGTTTCCAAATTAAGAAGAGTATTTGTGTTCCTAAATTTTGTTTTTATAATTGTTACGTGGCAATTTCGAATCCCCTAAAACCTTGGAATCCAAACTTGATATCTTTCTTTGGTCCAAATTTTCCAACACCCCAACTAGTAACCAATCCTCTGTCACTCACTCTCAGTTCAAAACACTCGATCATGGCCTCTTCTTCTTCAAAAGAGTGTTCACTCACTCACACTCACACTCAGAACCCAAATCCCAATAATTTCATTTCCAATTGCCTTCTTCTCTCCTCGGCATTTCTTCCAACACCTTCATTGTCTCCTCCATTCACTCTTCATTCCAAACCTAACCCCATCCATGAATTACACACCACACTCGTCTCTGCTGCTGATGGGTGTTTCAGAACGTTCAACTCTTTCATTTCATCAAATCCTCTTCTTCAGAACCTATCCTCTTTCAGCAATTCTTTCCAGGTAAATTTTTCTTCTTGTTTTCTCCTTTAGTTGTTAATTTTATCCATTTTTAAGTAATATGAGATGCAACATTCATTCAAATTGATAATAGAAACATGGGAAAAATTTATTGGTGTGGCTAATTTTCTTGAATAAAAATTAATGAACTTTATTGATGAATCAAGTAGATAATATGGATATGGCCAGTAATAGTATGTATAGGCCTAAATTGAAGAATCCTTGTCTTTTTTTTTTTCCTTTTCGCAATTATTAGCATAGTGGTGTGCCACAGGGAAGAAAATACACCCACATTGGACCAAAGATAATGTTTCAATGCTTGGAGTTATAGTGTGTAAACCAAAATGACCATTGAGATGCCACTATCTAGTTAAGAATGATTTCGCATCAACACATATGTCTACTCCCACTCTAATAAATCAAACTCTATCATTAATTTTAAGCTAATTTTAACTAATGTATTACACAAAGCTACTTGTCTCGTAAAATGTCCAAGTGTGAGGCATGCATAATTGTAACAACCCAGCATCATAGCAGGAGTGCAACTTCTTAAGAAAATGCCATTGGATGTTTTTCTTTGGCTTAACCAAACTTGATTTAGTATTATGTGAGATGCATCACTTTATACTTAAAATGCCTACCAAAATTAGCCAAGCAAGTATATCTGTCCTAGCTTCATATTGATTGAACTAAAACCTTTTCCGCCTTCCCTGATCAAGTAGTCTCATCTTTTGACTTCTGTTATAAAGTAAGGTGTTCTCTCTCACAATGATATAGGTGGCAACAATGGTGTAGCCTTTGGGCATGGTTGGTTATCCCTATGGGCATTGTTTCGACTACCCTTTGGGGGAATGTTGTCCTTCAGGCATGAATTAAATAAATAATAACAGGGGCATATTCTCAATGGTTCAGTCTTGGCAGGCAGCAACCCTATGTACAAAAAAAATTTGTCATCATTCGAATTATAGCTCATATATCAGGTGTCACATAAATTACATAATTCATCTAAAGTATTCACTAACTATCCAAGACATGGATTTTTCTTACTTAGTCAAATACTTTGAATGTTTTCTTTTGTATCTGACGGAGATTCTTTGTTTTGGCGAACTCCTTGTGGTGAAAAATTTTAAACATGTAATTTTTGCTCAAATTAATGAGGTTGCCTAATCACAGTGGAACTTGCTTTCTTTCCAGATCCATTGCAGAAATCAGTCAATTTCAAAGAACTCCTTGTCTGTACACAACTTTGCTGCCATTTTACCTGGTGATTCAGTGGCGGGGCTTGTGCTGGCTAATGGAATCTCGAATTTTTTGAACCTCTACAACACATTACTGGTTTGCAGGCTTGTTTTGACCTGGTTCCCCAACTCTCCCCCTGCCATTGTTGGCCCCCTCAGGTGTGATTCGTGTTATCTATTTGCCTTCAGTTTCATCAAACTTACCTGTGCTTGCGACATATTATTGAACAAAATAACTAGTACCACTCAATCCTAGATTGTTATATTCTCCATAGGAAGCACATAAATGGGTGTCATATCATGACATGAAACAGACCCAATGATAAGACGAATCTTAAAAAAAAATAGTACAGATTACGAGAATACCACATTAAATAATATTTAATTTTATATAACTAATATCAACAAACACACTAAGGGTGTGTTTGATTTTATTTTTATTTTTTTGCATAGCAAACCCAAAATATAATGGAGATGATGTAGAAAAGTGAAAAGTTTTCATCTCATGATATTAAAAATAGCTATGTTTCTTGAGTTTTTTCATGGAAAAGTTCTCTTAGCTCCCCCTAGAATGTTTTTTTCCATATGATTTTGGGAGAAGATGTGTGGAAGAGGGTCACAACTTTCATGCTCACTCCCCTCTTTCTCTCCCCTCTTCCACTATGCTTCCACTATACTTCCACTGTTTAGTGAATTTCCATGGAAAACAAAAATCAAACATGCCCTAAAGTGTTAATATCTTAGTTCACATCGTATAAAAACAAAAAAGGATCATCAAGCCTTTCATGCATTGATCTTTCTATACTTTAAGAGTAGCATGGAAAAATATAATAATTGTATGTAGTCTTCATTCATTCAAATGCATTGAGGCATAATTCTAAGTTCAAAAGTCATAAGTTACAAATCAAATAACATATTTAACATTCATTTTTTTCTCAAGTAATAAGGTACCAGTCAAATAGCGTATTATGAACCTCAAGGATATTTGTGCTCCCTATTTGTCTTTTGTAATCAACTTGGTAGATGGATTGGACTTCTGGGGAGATATGTGGATAGTTGCCAAGCCCCCTCAAAGAGGATTTTGCGGATATTTTGGCAATTTCTAGTGAAAATCAGGTGCAGAATCAATTTATTGGTAATGAGGACAGCAAACTATCGTGGGATTAAGGTCTCTATGGATGGAAACACCAAGAACGATGAATCAGATCCAAGTGCCACTTAATTCCGGTGAGAAAGATGAGTGGATTGAGGATGATAAATTCAAGTCTTTCACAGTGAAAGCTGCTTCAGTTTGTTCTAGCAGCCAGCACAGCTGTATCTTTTGGTCAGGCCCCTGCTATCTTCACAGCCAACCCCCTTTGATAAAGTTAGGTCTCGCCTCGAGCTATCTTCCTCTTATGCATGTTGTTTCATGGGAGAACTCTCACTATTGACAACTTGGCTCGTCATGGTCTCATCCTAGGCAACAAATGCGCTTTATGTGAAGTGCATATGGATTTGATTGAAGCATTTGTCCTTCTTATGTCCCTTATCTAAAGGAGTGTGGGCTAGAATAATTGGGGAGCCAGGAGGTCAAGTGCCAAATGGAACAAACGTGACCAAATGGATTCAGAGTTTGAGTAGGAGAGCTTTCTCAGCAGTGGGAAATTGGACTTGGGACAGACTTTTGGTGACAGACATTGTGTTCATTTGGCGAGAATGAAACGCGAGAATCTTTAAAGGGGGTAAGAAAAATCAGGTCCAATTAGTCACAAGTATTAAAGGGATGGTTTGGTCTTGGGCATTACTTGGGGAATCATGGACGCCCCTTTCTTAGAGTGTGTTCAATTGGGGAAGACTTGTTCAGCCCTTGTATCTTTTCTTTTCTTTCCCTTGCGAGTTTCTTGCTTGCTTTGTTTTTTTTTTTGAAGTCCTTATTTTGCTAATTAAAAATAAGAATCATTTTATTCATTAAAAAAAATAGCATATTAACATTCATTTTCATCCTTATACTAGGTAATTCAATACTCATGTCGAAATATTGAAATGCATATACCATGTCATCAGTATGCAATTCATATAATAATATTATGTAAATTGTCTGTTAGTTACATTCTGGGCGCAAAAGATTATATGAGATAGGGGTGGACATCCCATCGCATGATCTCGATCCCGTCTCGTCTCGATCTTTTCTGGTCCTTTTGGGATTGATCAAACTCATCCCGATACCGTTCTGTCTCGAACCCGTTTGGGGTGGGTCTAGGTCGGTATAAGGTCTATCCCGTCCTGAAGATAAAGCAGCAGGACGGGATCAAGATGAGGTCCATCCCGTCCCGTGCCCACCCCTAATATGAGATAAACCCCGGTTATAGTTTTTTTTTGTTCATCTTAATTAGTAATAAGTGAATGATGATTCCCTCTTACTTGATAAACTTGTCTCATCAAAAGGTAAAACTTTTAGAAAGTTAATAAAGAAAATGTAAGAAATGTCTGAGTAGCGAGGGTGTCAATAAATATTTCAAGAAGTACCTGAGAAGTGTTAAATCCATGACAAGTGTGAAGCCGCATCCCACAAAGTGTGACTGGTCCTAGGGTTGCATCAAAGACAAACACTAGGACGTACAATTCTTTTAAACGAGAATCAGTACTATTTAGTTGGACATGTAAAAGCATGTTGGTGTTATGCACGTTTTATTAACGTAATCTATACTCATGTCTCTATGCTGTTATTCACTTGTCGTAGTGCTATCTTAAAAGAAAGCATCGCTAAGCTATGCAAATACCTAAAGACTGAAAGGATTCTGTACGCATAAAATTCTAATGGTTGTCTATTGTTTCTTTTGTTGTTTCAGCACTATCTGTGATCCTTACCTGAACATATTCCGGGGTCTTATCCCACCACTTGGAGGAACTTTGGATCTTTCTCCTATACTAGCTTTCCTTGTTCTAAATGCCTTCACCAGCACAGCTGCCGCACTTCCTGCTGAACTGCCCCCTGCAGGTGCATCTCAAAATCTTTCTTCGTCTCAATCAGTATTTTCAAATATTACATCAGCACAGAGAAAGTGGATGAAACGGATCTATAGCAGTTGTTCAAAGAATTCTACTGGTCAATCTGATAAAAAAAGTTTGAAAATTTGAAGCGCATTACTTCATCTTATTGTTCAGAGAAAGGTATGAGTTCCCCATGTATTTTGTGCGTGATTGTAACATTATCAGCTGATGTTTTGATGCCATTAGCTGTAATCCAGAGATTTTTTGTTGTTTATTCTCTTAAGCTCTCTGACTACTGTATACTTGTATCATGGCCAGTCATCTTAAAAGAATTTTTTTTTTTTTGCTTTAACCTTCAGTCTTGTGATGATTATGATAAAATGGGAGTTTGAGGCAAAACAAACACCATTCTTTTGGTGATGGGCTTTGACTATATCCTTTTCCAAGTGGGAATGTGCTGAATACCAAATGCACAAGAAATTTTGCCTTCAATGAACCAACAAGTAGCCCTTCACAAGTAAAATGGCTATGTTTTCAGGAGGAATGCAGAACAGTTTTTTTTTTTTTTTTTTTTTTTTTTTTTCGGTTGAATATCTACATCTGTATCGGCACCTGGCTACCTTAAGACATAGTTGTTACTCATCGGCTCATTGGCTTAGCTTTTGATGCATCTTCCTAAGAGTTTGATAACAATTGCAACGATTTGTTATGGACTAATGTCATGTTTACAGCATTTTGTAGGATGGGTTTTTCTTTGTTTTGACAGTTGAAGACTCCTAGAAAGTGCAGCAGATTTAGCAAAGTTATTTCAAAAACTGATTTGAGCTTGTTAACAAAGAATCCCTACATTAGTCATTTTTGCATGTCAATATATGATTTCCATTAAGATTACTTGCAATCTAGTGATTTAAACAACTTTGACAGAGTGACTTCAAGTTCTCAATTTACAAAGAGAAGAACCGCATAAGAAACAAGGGTAGAGTTGAATCTTGAGGTGAATTTGGGTGTGAGCATGATTATTTCTATATTTGAATCAACTCTAATGGTGAATACCTTGAAAAGGATGGAACCTCCATTTCACTGTTAAGTTTTCAAATCGTATTTGATGGGACTGGAAATTCAAAATTCAAAAGCTTGTCCATCTAGCAACTCATGCAAGGTGAAAATTTTGATCGAGTTTTTCTTAATGTGGTGGAATTAGTCTTTTTGGATCCATTCCCTTGTGGTTCACTTCACACCATCTTGGCTGTATTTGGGCCTCCAGATTCTTCACCCCTCCTCATCTTATCTCGTGATTGTACATTAAAATATCACATTTTTTCTTCTTCTAAAGGTTATGTTAGGAACAAATGATTGAAATACTCAAATGATCAAGTATACAAAACAAACTGTTGGAATGACTACAATTTTATTGAACAAACTCAGGCTTTATATAGCCTTTACAGATGAGCAGAAAACAGAATCACGTTCTCAACTACTCAACGTGATAAGTGCAATGCATAAAATCAGGGAAACACTAAACTAGTGCCTAAAGACTAGGACTTAACTAAGACTTATTCAAGATATAATCAAATACTGAAACAAATTCCTAAAAAACATGCAACAGTTCTTTCATTCCCTCCCTTAAACTAAATGTTGCACAACAGCTAGTTTAATCTGTCACCTCGCACATTCCAAGCTGTCCTTGAAGCTTCAAGAAAGCCTCCAACTTCAATGGCTTTGTCAGCAAGTCAGCCACCTGATCCTTAGTGCCACAATGCTCCAACTCCATAGTTCCACCTCTAGTAAGATCCTTCAAGAAATGAAATCGCACATCTATGTGTTTGCTGCAACCATGTAGTACTGGATTCTTAGAAAGTTTGATGGTTGAACTATTATCACACATTAATGTAGTGCCACCCTTGTTGTGTCTGACCCAATTTCTGCAAGATACCTCTCATCCATATTGCTTGACATGCACAAGCTGTTGCTGCCACAAATTCTGCTTCAGCGGTGGAGAGAGTAACAATTGGTTGCTTCCTTGATGACCATGAAACTGCACCATTACTAAGCAAGAAAACATAGCCTGATGTGCTCTTCCTATTTTCAATGTCACCAGCATAATCACTGTCTGTAAATGCCAATAACTTCTCAGCCCCTCCCTTCTTGTAGAAGATACCAAAATTTATAGTGCCTTTCAGATACCTTAAAACCCTCTTTGTTGCTTGCATATGCAAATCAGTAGGTCTAGCCATGTAGCGACTAATAAGGGTAACAACAAACATCATATCAGGCCTTGTTGCAGTAAGATACATCAGACTTCCCACAATTTGCTTGTAGTAGGTCTCATCGACCTTGACACCATTCTCATCTTTGTGCATCTTCAAGCCTGGAGTGACGGGATTACACACTGCATTGCTATTTTCCATTCCAAAGCGTTTCAAGACATCAAGAGCATATTTTTTTTAACATATAAAAATACCTTCAGGCCCTTGCAAAACTTCAATGCCCAGAAAAAATCTCATTTTCCCCAAATCAGACATATCAAACTTTCTCATCATTGAACTCTTAAAATCAGTAATCATAAATTCATCATTACCAGAGAATATAAGATCATCCACATAAATGCTGACAATAAGAACTTTACCTCCTTCTCCAGACTTGGTGAACAATGTTTGCTCGGTTGGACAACTTTGAAACCCTTCCTTGATGAAGTAAGCCCCAATACGACTAAACCAAGCTCGTGGAGCTTGTTTTAGTCCATACAAGGCTTTATGCAGTTTGTAAACTTTATGCTTACTTCCAATCTTCTCATATCCCCTTGGCTGCTCCACATATACATCCTCATTTAACTCCCCATGAAGAAAGGCAGACTTGACATCAAGTTGGTGAATTTTCCAACCTCTCTGAGCTGTTATTGCGATGATCATTCGAACAGTCTCCATCCTTGCCACTGGAGAAAATACTTTTGTATAATCCACACCATGTTGCTGCGAGTACCCTTGGGCCACAAGTCGGGCTTTGTGATTGTCTACAGCTCCAAGTTCATTATACTTAGTCTTATAAACCTACTTGACTCCTATTTTCTTGGCTCCTCTTGGCAACTCAGTTAACTCCCATGTTTCGTTCTTCTCAATTGCCATAATTTCTGCATCCATGGCTGACCTCCATTTGGAACACTTTTCCGCCTCTTCAAAGCTCAAAGGATCTGTGGATACAACTAAGGCCATGTTAGCTTCATGTTCTTCTTCTGAAAGGCCTTCACCACTAACATAGTCATTCAACCAAAGAGGTTGCCGCCTGATCCTTCCTTCACCTGCATTGATTGCTTCTACGGCCATAGAATCAGGAGATGCATTCACTGTCATTGGGACTTCATCATCAACAACTTCCTCTGTTTCATCATTGCTTTCATCAACTATTTCATCTTCTTCTGCTAAATCTGGATCAGTTTCATCACCCCAATCTAGGTCCATCAACAACTGCTCGTCATAGCTTGCATCCCAATCCCACTGTTGTTCTTCTTCAAATATCACATCCCTACTGATCACCACCTTCTTTGCAACAGGATCGTAAAGCCTATAGGCTTTAGATTCTTCACTGACCCCAATAGTACACAACAAATACTCTAATTTTTCAGCTTGGTCCTCCTCGCATCTGGTACGTGCACATGTGATATGCGGCCAAAAACCCTAAAATGATCAACATAGGGTTTCACTCCACTCCATGCCTCTTCTGGTGTAATGTCTTTCACAGCAAGCGTAGGGCACCTATTCAACACATAAATCGTCCATTTTACAGCCTCTGGCCAAAAGATCTTTGGCATTCTCTTATCTGATAACATGCATCTGACCATATTCATCACAGTACGATTCTTTCTCTCAGCCACACCGTTTTGTTGTGGAGTGTACGATGCGGTTAGCTGCCTCTTAATTCCCTCCTGTTTGCAGAACTCATTGAATTCTTCAGAATTAAACTCACCTCCTCTATCAGTTCGCAAACACTTTATAAACATACCAATTTCTTTTTCAACCAGTTTCTTAAAGCTTTTGAACATGTTGAATGTCTCAGACTTTTCTACCAGAAAGTAAACCCAAGCTTTTCTACTGAAATCATCAATAAAACACAAGGAGTACCTTTTCTTGCTATTTGATGCTGGAGAGATTGGACCACATAAATTTGTGTGGATCAATTGCAATTTCTGAGAGGCCCTCCATGAGCTTTTCTTTGGAATAGGATCTCTGTGCTGCTTCCCTACCATACAATCCGTACAAGTCATAGTAGAGGCTGGAAGTTGTGGAAGTCCTCCAACCATCTTCTTAGACTGTAAGGTTCTCAGTCCCTTATGACTTAAGTGGCCATATCTACAGTGCCAAAGATGTGTAGGATCCGAGGTAGTTGTGTGGAAGCATGAATCCTTCTCTATCTGAGTTTTGGCCAATAAAACAAACATTCTGTTGGTAGTCATTTCAGTCTGAATAATAAGCCCTCGACTTGGATGATAAATTATGCACCTCCCTGACTGAATCAAGATTGCAATACCTCTTTCCTGCAATTGCCCTATGCTCAAAAGGTTATTCTTCAGCTCAGGAACAAGAAACACATCTGCAACCACATGGCTATCCCCATTGATGCGAAGCTTCACTTTTCCCTTCCCACGCACTTCCATTCTGTTGTTGTTGCCTAGCTTCACCATGTGTCTGAATGCATCATCAATCTCACAAAACAAGGCTCGATCCCCACACATGTGATTTGAACAGCCCGAGTCTAAGAACCAAACATCTTCCCTCCTTGCTCCTTTCATCTCTACATAGGCCATCAAGAGCATCTCTTCATTCTTATCCAACTCAGCATAGTTGGCTTCTTTGTCCCAGGTTGGACATTCATACTGAAAGTGACCAAGATTGTGGCACTTATAACACTCCATTGTGGCTCTATTGAAACCTTGACACCCTCTTCCTCTACCTCTGCCTCTGTAAGTGCCTCTTCCACGCCCTCTTCCTCCATTTCTTTCATCAACAGTCACCTTCAATGCTTGCTCCTGTGGAATTTTTGCTCATGCACAATGAGTGAACTTTGCAGTTCATCAATGCCGAGTGTGTCTACATCCTTAGATTCTTTGATCAACCAAACTATATAATTAAATTTGTCGGTCAAAGATTTAAGAATTTTTCCACAATAGTAACATCAGTCATTGATTCTCCATACACCTTCATCTTGCTGGCAACAGTCATAACAAGAGCAAAATAATCAGTAATGCTCTCACCTATCTTCATCTCCAGAGTCTCAAAGTCTCTCCGCAGTGCTTGAAGAATTGAGCGCTTCACCCTAGCATTGCCTTCGTACTTATTTTTCATGGAATCCCATGTCTTATTTGAGGTGCTCTTGTCCAGTATGGTCTCCAGAATAGATATGTCGATTGCTTGGAAAATATAATTCTTCACCTTAAGATCCTTCAGTTTCATCTCCTCACGCTTCTTCGATTGTGCATCTGACACAGACGTCGTTGTTCTTCCCTCTAACTCTGCATAGCCTGTCTCTACCAAGCTCTAATACTCTTTGCTCCTCAAGAAATTCTCCATAAGCATACTCCAGTGATCATAATGACCATTGAAGCGTGGGATTGCATCCTTGACAAAATTCTCATTCCCTTCACCCGACATCTCTCTCTTTGTTTGGAAATCACTCTAAGATGCGGCTTATTTCTCTTTCTCAGGCCCAGTGGGGCTCTGATACCAATTTGTTAGGAACAACTGATCAAAATACACAGATGATCAAGTATACAAAACAAACTGTGGGAATGACTACAATTTTATTGAACAAACTCAGGCTTTATATAGCCTTTACAGATGAACAGAAAGCAGATTCACGTTCTCAACTACTCAAGGTGATAAGTGCAATCCATAAAATCAGGGAAACACTAAACTAGTGCCTAAAGACTAGGACTTAACTAAGACTTATTCAAGACAATCAAATACTGAAGCAAATTCCTAAAAAAACATGCAACAGTTCTTTCAGGTTAGCTGCTGGGTTTTAAATTATTCTGGTACTCTTGAAAGCCAAAATCTAGCATCTGAATTACGAGTTAATACTAAAGCCACTAGGAAATGGATTATTGAAGTAACCTTCCAATAAATAGAAGATCTATAAAGTACGCAAGCTGGATTGAAGAAAGAACATGTCAGCCTCAGAGGTATGTAAGAGCTACAAAGATATAAAATATTGAAAGATTGACAAGAAAAGAGTTGGCTTCCACATGCTCGGGAGACAACTATATCCATTCAATCAAATGAACCAATCTAAATATTTCAGCTACCAGTTTCTTCTCTTCCAAACTGTGTTCTTTCTCGCACCACAACTCATTGGCAAACATAAAGGCAAACCCCTCATGACAGTTGTTTACTTTAGCTGTAATCTGATCCTACCAAAACCTGGACCATCTCATCATCATGGACTTATTCTGATGGGGCACCCACGCTCTTCCTGTAGTATCCAATATCTGAAGTAAACTGCTGCATTGCTGGGGGCAACAACTGATGCTTTAGTTATCCAACTCTGCATCTTTTGTTCAGTTCAAACTAGTTCCAATTATTTATTGACTTCAACAAATATCTATATCCTTTCATGCAGAAGGAATCAATCCTACAAGTTTCAAACTTATATCAACCAATTCCGTGTTGTCTGCAGAGACAAACTGATCTGAAATTCGTATCTTACTGTAATTAAGAGTTAGAATCTCAGTGTGTTCTCTCCATGTCGACCATTCTGTTCCAGAAACCTCATATCTCCCGCTTTTCACACCATGGAATTGGAAATTATCACCGATCTTGCCAAACCTTTGTTTCTCCGAAGATGTGAGTTGTTCTCATTTTCTTTTAGTTTGGTATGTTCATGCGTACCTGCACTATCACAAAGGTTAGATTAACTTCATGAGTTGTGCAATATCAATAAGGATCAAAACCTTTCACATGAACTGGCTTCACGTCAATTCTAAACATTACTTACAACAAGATACAAATCATTTCTGTGGCTGCAAAATGCAGGGATCTCAATTTCCAATCCCCACAGTCGCAAACTATGGAAGATATCACAGTGGGGGCTGAGAAGTCATCAGTGCGTCAATTACAAACATCCAGACCATCTGAAATCCAATTTGACCGGCTACAGCCTTCAGATCATGAATGTGATGGCTTGCAGAATACAGACTTTGGACAATTTGTGGCAAGAGAGGCTGCAATTGATGAAAAATACTGGGTGAGTGGTCTTTATGGAATGGAATAAAAAACTGATTTGAATAGTCTTTTGCATTCATAAAAGTGAGGAGGTGATTACTGATTAGATTATGTTATTTTTTATTTTATTTTTTTGAAAGACAGCAGCATGGTTGAGACCAGAAAGTCATTGGGAAGAACGACCATATGAGCGGTATGTATCAAATATCTGAAAATTGAATATGCTTCTTTCTTGGATTCTCCAGAAAATTGAAGTCCCCAGTGGTAGGGCTGGTGGACTCTACCTTCCACAGGGACAACAATGGCATGAATACTGTGTAAGTGGACATCACATGAAGGAAGAAACATAGTACAGATCTTTGTTGTCTAAATGTAACATGAAAGGAGCAGCTTCACATCATGAAAATTACAGTTTCTGTGAGGGGGTGAAACCACATTTTTGACACGAGGATACAATGAAAGTGCCTTAGACTTTCGATAATATCCTTAGCTTGCAAGATGAAAGTGCTTTTGACACGAGGATACCCTTAGCTTGCAAGATGATCTTAGGTTTTCATACAAACATAGTCATAGAATGATAATCATTCTGATAATATCCATTGCATCCTAAAGAATGAATATTCATCGTCATGGAAATGGTTAACTTTATGAATCACCCTTCAAGTCAAGAGTAAGATATCTCCTCAATAGCCTATTATTGTCATGGTAAGCTGTAAATATGGTCATAGGAATATACTGATTGTTGTACTTTCCTGCATATGGTAACAGGAATATTTACATTCCTGCATATGGTAACAGGAATATATTCCTGCATATTGATTGTTATACTTTCCTATTAACTTGAAAAGATAACAGGAATATGGTGTACAACAGATTTTGTGAGATATCAGTTCCTAGTTTCATTTTCTGTAGAACAAGTCTTTGTATATGTATATATGGTGTATCATTCTCAAAGGATATAGAAGAAAAGTTTATTCTTTCTCTACATTTGCTTTTATGGTATCAGAGCCATAGGCTTTTAAAAAAAAAATTCATGCCTTCTCGTCTTCATCGTCTTGTCAATGATCATCAAGACAATGAGTTCAGAGAAGGAGACAATCAGTTCTGGTAAGGATGGATCATCATCTACCACATCCAGCCTAGCCATATCATCTATGGTTGCATAGTCCTTTGGAGAGGGATCTTCGCTGCAGATCACAAATCACAAGTTGAATGGCAAGAATTTCCTCCAGTGGTCCCAATCGGTTCTGATGGTGATCCGAGGGAGAGGAAAAATGGGCTACATCACAGGCGAGGTTCAACGTCCCAATACGATGGATCCAACCTAGGGGTGGGCATCCCATCCCGCAATCCCGTTCCTGTCCCGATTTTTCAAGTCTTAATGGGATTGAATAGTTTCATCCCGATCCCGTCCCGTCCCGATCTAGAATGGGATGGGATGAAAATTTTCAATCCTGCCAATCCCGTCCCGAGCTAATTTTTTAATATTTATTATTAATAATTTTATTTATTTATTTTAGGATTGCAATATTAGTGTAATTGAAGAAAAATGAATTTAGTTGAAATCGGTGTAATTGGTATTAGTCTATATCTGCAACTACTTGATATTGGTTTATTTCTAGAATTCTAAATGAATTATTTAATAGCAAACTCTTTAAAACTCAAAATGGGATTGCTAACTACATTGGAGATTTTATTTCGTGTCAAGATAATGAATTTAATGACTGTTTTTTTTAAAGCAATAATGAAACATTCTTCTTAGCACCCCAAATCTACTCATCTTTTTGTTCACTATTCGAAACAGTAGAGCAGGTCTACCATTGCCATTAAACTGTCCACATCTTAGTCATTCAAAACTCTGCAGAAATCTTAATTACAGGGTGAATTTCAGTTATCATTTATGGTAGTTTATTATGATGTTGCATACTCAATCCAAGACTATCATTTATGTGTAGTTCAACGAATTGCCTTTGCCTATTTTCAACTAAGCAAATTGGGTCTTGGGTAAGCAGTAATTTGTCAAAAATTGACAGCACGCTGATCCCGTCCCGTCCCTATCCCATATGAACGGGATGGGATAGGGATGGGTCTATCTCGTCCCATCCCGTCCCGTGCCCACCCCTAATCCAACCTATGAAAACTAGGAACTAATATTCCACAAAATTTGCTATACACCATATTCCTGTTATCTTTCCAAGTTAATAGGAAAACATAACAATCAATATGCAGGAATATATTCTCGTTACCATATGCAGGAATGTAAATATTCTTGTTACCATATGTAGGAAAGTATAACAATCAGTATATTCCTGTTACCATATTTACATTCCAGCACTCCCCCTCAAGCTAGGAATGAAAGCTGGAATGTAAATATTTTTCATTCCTAGCTTGTTCACAAGGTTTTCAAATGTCGGTTTATGAAGACGTTTTGTCAAGATGTCAGCAGTTTGTTCCTTGGTTGGAATGTATGACATGCAAAAGCTCCCATTGTCAATCTTTCTCTGATAAAGTGACGATCCACTTCTATATGTTCGTTCGATCGTGATGAAATGCATTGTGAGCAATGCTAATTGTTGCCTTGTTGTCACAATAGAGCTTTATGGGGAATTACTGGAGATTTTTAGTTCTTCCAGTAGTCTTCCAAGCCAAATCCCCTCACATATACCATGTGCTAATGCCCGAAATTCAGCCTCTGCACTACTCCTAGGTACCACAGGTTGTTTTTTTGCTTCTCCATGTCACTAGGTTGCCCCAAACATAAGTACAGTATCCTGATGTCGATCTTCTATCCACTGAAGAACCTGCCCAGTCAGCATCAGTATGGACTTCCACAACATTGTGATCTCCCTTCTTGAAGAGCAATCCCCTTCTAAGAGTATTTTTAAGATACCTCAAAATCCTGAAGACTGCCTCCAGGTGTCTTTCTTTGGGTGAGTGCATAAATTGGCTGACAACACTTACCGCAAAGGCTTTATCAGGACGAGTATGTGACAAGTAGATAAGCTTGCCTACTAGTCTTTGATACTGCTCTTGATCAATCTCCTTCCCACCTTCAAGTCCAAGTTTGGCATTGGGCTCCATAGGTGTCTCAGCTGGTTTGCATCCCAACAAGCCCATTTCTTGAAGAAGGTCAAGTACATACTTCCTCTGAGAAACAACGATTCCAGAACTGCTCCTGGCAACTTCCATACCCAAGAAATACTTGAGTGTGCCTAGATCTTTTAATTCAAATTTGCTAGCGAGATACCCCTTTAATGATTCCAACTCAGGTTGGTCGTCTCCAGTAACAATTATATCATCTACATATACTATAAGGATTGTTCTTTTGCCGTCCTTAGAATGTTTGTAGAAGATAGTATGGTCAGTTTGTGCTTGTGTAAAACCTCGTTCCTTCACAGCTTGAGTAAACTTCTCGAACCACTCCCTCGGAGACTGCTTCAAGCCATAAAGTGATTTCTTCAACTTACACACTAATTTTCCTTTCTTCTCAAAGCCCGGAAGAGGATCCATATACACTTCTTCATGTAAATCCCCATTTAGAAAGGCATTTTTTATATTTAGCTGCTGAAGTGACCAATCAAGATTAGCAGCTAAACATAAAAGTACCCTTACGAAATTGAGTTTGGCTACAGGGGCAAATGTTTCTTTGTAGTCTATACCATAAGCCTGAGTGAAGCCTTTAGCAACTAGCCTTGCTTTGTATCGGTTGACACTGCCATTTGCATTAAACTTGATTGTAAATACCCACTTGCATCCCACAGTTTTTTTCCCGCTAGGCAACTCAACAATCTCTCACATACCATTTTTGTCCAGGGCTCCCATTTCTTCCCGAACTGCTAATCTCCACTTTGGGTCTGTGAGAGCCTCCTTAATATCTTTTGGTATCTTGATATTTGTTAAAGAAGGCTGAAATTTTGGGAGACAATTTCTCATATGAGATAAATTTTGAAATTGGATGTTGCGTGCACGATCTTGTACCTTTCCTGAGAGCAATGGGTTGATCCAGATCTGAATTGTTGCTCAAGTCTGTATCAATAGGGCTACTAGTAGGCTCAAGATCTGGGAGAGGGACTGATTCAGACTTCTGACCTTGCTAGGCATCAGGCTTACTACTACTTTGAGAATGCTTCCTGCGTGAATAAACAAGTAGTTGGGGTATTTGGGAATTATCTCCCCCTGTTTCCAATATTTTCCCTTGGTCACATTGTGGCATAATGGCATCGGTTAAACTAGGTAAAGTAGGTAGTGGTAAGGGCATGGGTGTTTGAAGATCAAATACTTCTAAAGATCAAATTCTTCTGAAGATCCATCTTCTTCTAGAATCTCCCCCTGAAGATGGGATATTGGGAAATACGATTGAGTTTCATGGAAGGTAACATCCATTGACACATACATACGATGAAGAGAGGGTGAGCAACATTTATACCCACGAGTTGAAGAGTACCCAATGAAAACACACTTGGTTGCTTTTGGGTCAAGTTTTGAACGATTATGAGAGTGTACATGAACAAAAGTTGTGCAACCAAAGATTTTGAGGGGAATAGAGGAGAAAGATCGAAACATTGTGTAGGTTTGTAGAAGGACAGACATGGGAGTTTGGAATTGGAGAATTTTTTATGGCATACGGTTTATAAGATGACAGGCTGTTAAAATAGCTTCTCCCTAGAGATATTTGGGAACATGCATTGTGAACAATAGGGATCGAGCAACTTCAAGTAAATGGCGATTTTTTTGTTCTGCAACGCCATTTTGTTGTGGTGTATTGGTGCATGAACTCTGATGAATGATACCATTGGTTGCTAGATAATCACCTAAGTTGGACTTGTAATACTCTGATCCATTGTCAGTCCTCAAGATTTAATTGAGGTCTAGAATTGATTTTTTATCATGGAGTGGAAATTTTGGAGACCTCAGTTTTTCTTTAAAAAGATAGACCCAACATACTCTAGTATGATCATCAATAAACGAAATAAATCATCTAGTTCCCGTGATATTTTTACACGAGAAGGCCCCCATATATCACTGTGAATGAAGGTGAAAGGATGAGACTCAATGTATGGTTTGGCTAGATATGATGACGTGTGTGTTTGGCCAATTGACAAATGTCACACTGAAAGGAGCTGGGATTTTTATTAAGGAACAAATCTGGAAACAAATGTTTGAGATAATGAAAGTTGGGGTGGCCTAACCTACGATGCCACATCATTACATCCTTATTGGAAGGAGAAGAAATATTCTCAACTATTGCAGCCTGTTTATTCACATGTTCACCATTCTCAAAATAGTAGAGTTCGCCATCCTCCTTAGCAGTGCCAATCATCTTCTCTGATCCCTGCTCCAGTATGTGACAAGAAGTAACAGAAAAATTAGTAGTGCAATTAAGGTCACGGGTGAGTTTGCTAATGGAAACCAGGTTGCATGTTAGTTTTGGAACATGGAGTACATAATGTAGCACAACTGTGTTGGACAGGCGGATAGATCATTTTCTAGCAATAGTAGAAAAGGTTCCATTGCTATTTTTACTCTTGAGCTCCCATGGCATGGAGTATAGGAGTAAAATAGGGATGAGTGTAAATATGGTAACAGGAATATATTGATTGTTATACTTTCCTATTAACTTGGAAAGATAACAGGAATATGCATGGTGTATAGCATTTTTGTGGGATATTAGTTCCTAGTTTCCTTTTCTGTAGAACAAGTTTTTGTATATATATATATATATATGGTGTATCATTCTCAAAGGATATAAAATAAAGTTTATTCTTTCTCTACATTTACTTTTATAAGCTGCTCTAATGTTATTTTATGGTTCTTAACACAGCTACATTGACAGCTTCAAAAGGAAATTTGCGAACCAGGTAACTATCAAGTACCATCTATCAGAATCATTCATAATCCATGAACAAATACATGAAACCATAAAGTGACATGTAATAACTGTGGTTTCCTTTGTGTCTAGGAATTTCATGCAATAGAAAAGCGATGCAGTAGCAACAGTGCCCAGCATACACAATTGTGTACCTGCATTGTAGCGGTATGACATTGTTGGACAATATTTGCTTGTTACAAGGGTATACTTATTCAAATGCTTGAAGTGACCCTGCCAAATAAGATTAGATTGCTCATGACTGTAAACTTCCTATGTTTCATCCACATGACAGGATTTCCCTGATTGATGTTTCTTCTCATTATCAGGTAAAGAAGGATGAGAAGAACGTGAAACATATTGTACTGAAGAATACAGTTGGACTCTCGATTTAAACATCTGATACCTTTTAGAGGGAAAGAGGTTTCCTGCGGTTGGGGTAAGATTAGGGGTGGGCACGGTTCGGTTCCAAATTTTGAGGAACCTCGAACCGTTTAAAATTTTAATGGTTTTGATTCGGATCGGTTCCTCTATTTTGAACGTTGGAACCGAACCTAACTCGAATCGTTTACAACGGTTCGGTTCCTACGATTCCTGTATTATATATCTCCAAAAATATTAATAGGCCACGCCGCCACGGACTTGTGCAATGTATTGCCATACATGGATCCAATATTCATTTTTTAAATTTTGAATGGACTCGATCAATAGATTGAGAGTAAATAAGGAGTGGTCAAAACCAAATATCAATGTAGTTAAAGAATCCAGAACAAATATAGATGACATGTTGTAAACAATCCTACAAAATGAGTTAAAGGACATCTCTATGGTAAGGTCCAAAAACTCCCTACTATATATCAATGTATTGGTACCACCAGGCACCAAACAAGCACCCTAGACTAGGCACCGTAGTAGAGTTCTCTTATTAGTAGAAGTTGAATCTCTACACCCGGGTGCAACGAAGGATCTGAACTTCTCTTACACCATCTAAACCAACCCTCGACGAAGATTGGGATTGGATTAGACCATGCTCTAAAATTGGGCCGGGCCTTAGGCCACACCCAGCACCAATCAAGTTGAAACTGCACTTGCCAATACTCTATTGAGCAACTCCAAAGTCCCAAGCAAAAACAACTTTCACAGCACTCAACTCATCGAGACTCCAAAGCGACATTCATTAAAAAAAAAAAAAATTCCATGTTTCCTCTGTTCTTCATCAACCAATCAATCAAAACCCTTTCATCCCTCCAATGGATTTCTTCAAATCTGTCTCCTCAGACAATCTAGAAGAAGAACCCACCGATCTCCCTTCCCAATCTTCCCCAAAAATGCAAGAATTAGAACACCAAAGAGTCGAAGAAGAAACAAAGGATGCAAAAGCAGAGGAAGATCAGGAGGCCTTATTAGGCGAAACCCAATCAAACCCAACTCCAAAATTGTCAAACAAGAGTGGGATTTGGAGCTTCGGCGGTTTGGTCAAAACCCTAACTTCAAAATCCGAATTTGTTCTGGAGAATTACAGTCACAACATTGAGGAATTCACCTCTAGGTTGAAGAGACAGTGGCGATCCGTGAAGCAGCGAGCAGAAGAACCCAAACAAACCCACCATCTGATTGACGACTTCGACTGCTTCGCCAAGATTGGAGGCTTGAAAACCAGTGGAACTCAAAGATTTCATCTGCATCTGCTTTTGCTCTGCATCTGCTTGTGGAGAATGAGAATGAGAGAGACCGAGAATGAGATCTGCTTGTGGAGAATGAGAGAGACCGAAGCGGCGAAGCTTGTGGAGAATTGAGAGAGACCGAGGCTTGGGCGAAGCTTGTGTTGCGAGTCGTGACTGCTCTCTGCTTGCTGCCGCCTGCTTGTGGTTGTGGAGAAATGAGAGAAGAGCTTGTGGTTGTGGAGAAATGAGAAAAGAGAAATTAGGGTTAGAAACTAAGGGGTATATGTAATCGGATCGGAACCGAACCGTTTGAAAAAAAAATTAGGAACCGGAACCGAATCGTTTCACAATTTTAAAAATAAAAACCGAACCGTTTGGAGTAAGATGTTTTCTCACCCGGTTCGGTTTGGATCCGCGGTTCCTGAACCCATTTGCCACGCCTAGGTAAGATGTTTTCTCATTGATTCTCTACTTCTAAACTGACTTGTAGAGATTATAACCAGATCCAAATGCTACCTCACCTTGGAGTTAACAGAAATATGCGGCTGCTCCAATCTTTTCTCGCATCAACAGAACAAATCCACATAGATATGCATATGTGGCTAACTTGTGTGTAGCCAAATATGCACGTCGCCATGGCATTGCAACCAATATGTTCAGTTTTGCCATAGAGTCTGCCAAAAGAAAAGGTAAGATATCCATGAAGCTATTCTTGGCCATAGATATGCATATTGAATTGCAAATGAAGGGACCTGCATAACTGAAGAGTGAACTATCGAAAGTGTGTGGGTGTTGATGCAAAATGACATGTTTGACTCCAAGTTGATGTGCCAGGTGTAGAACAAGTATATGTTCACGTCTACAAGGACAATGCATCAACAAGGAAACTGTATCTAAAGATGGGCTTCCAGGTAATCATTAATTTTATTTTTGTTTGACTAGGTTCTTGATTGCATGCAATCCACTAAGACGGATGTTTTTGTACATCTATGTTCAGATTATGGAAATGGCTACCCCTAATTTGCTAGCGGAGCACAAATATTTGTTGTGTTTCAAGGCATAAAGTTTTAAAGACCCACCAGCGGCATCCTTCCGATTTTTGTATGCATATCTCTGACCCTCAGAGATTGACCCCAAGAATTAGATAATGGAATTGGCTTCCGAGAATTGTAAATAAGGCATTGAACATTATCAAATTACAACTTATTACACAAGCAGATGCTTCTTACGATGTTACGAATGATTTAATAATGTGAGTGAATTAATAAGATAGTTATGCTAAAATGTGCATATCAAACAGAGTTTTGATGAGGTAGGTTGAAATATATAAAAACTGGCTCTATTTAGGTTCAGAGCAAATGTAATATGAAGTGAGGGTTTTACTGGTAGAAAGATGGGATGTATTCCTCTTTTATGTGATGGTTTAGATTCTCTTTCTAGCTTATGTGCTACGTTAGTGTGCTAAGGGGGTGTAAATTCAATAGCACCTTGACAACAAGATCAGGCAATGCATATAAGGGTATTGCTGAATACTGATAGCAGAAAGATATCATACCAGTTTGTCCTTTCTGCCCTGTAATAGATGGCTACAAGAATGCTTCCAACTCAAGTCTTGGTACTCAGAGACATGCAACTTGTCGCATGATTATCTCCTACATGATCTGCCTTTCTTCTCTGAGGAGCATCCAGGTAAAGCCTGATGCTTTCAAGTGGCAAGTTCCCTTATTGGCAATGGTCCCAGTCACTCTCTTGATTGGCATCTGCAGCTCACATCTGTTATAGATCTTTAACAAACTTTTGTGCCCGCCATAGTTATTCAAACTCTCGCAACAATTTTCTTGGAGCGCATCAGAAATCCTTCAAGTGGCCAGGAACTCTTGGTCAAGACTCAAGACAGTGTGATCAAACATGGAAGGGGAAAGCTGCCCTGGAACAGGAGAAAAAATCAGAGTAATATCCATTAGAGTTCAATAAAAAAAATGTAGCATGAATTTGGTTCACTATTCTGGTTGAGATAAGATGCATTAAAATTCTGCTATAGAGTTGCACCAATGTGAAACTGATCAGACAATATGAACTGGTTAAATCTACACTGCTCAGCTATCTCTTAATGTAATAGAATATCTTGTAAGAACAGTAAGCTTTGCTGTTCGCTTTCAATTAAGAGAAGCTCCATCATAATAATCCTTGATATCCCACTGTCAACCCTGACGATCATCTAGGATGTAGGATTAGTGGTCCAGTATAGACTTTTAACTAAATTGATCCAGTAGCTGTGCTTTTCCCAGCTATAGCATAAGGAGTTTTATTTGAAAATAATACCTTTTCTCCATTTCCCTCTGTTGCAGCACGATAAAATATGAATTTTCATGTTGAATAACCCAATCAACGTGGTCATATTTATACAAATACAATGTACATCCGTTGTAGCAACTTCTACATGTTGACGTCTATGGGTTGATTAAGAATGAATCAATATGTATACGAAATTATGAACATCATGATCTTGCTCCCGCTAAAAATGTATGGAATTTCCGATTTATCTTCACCATACTACGGCCCGGAATCTTTTCAACTGTTTTCATTCATCAGATTTCTCAACCTCTCTACATCTTCCCACCTACCAGCATCTGCATATATGTTAGCCATTATAACATAATATGTAACTGTTGAGGATGTAACTGAAATAACTGCTCGACCACAAGCTCAGCCAGCTTAACATTCCCATAGATTTTGCAAGCACCAAGCAGAGCACCCCATACACCCACATTGGCTTCAACTGGCATCCTCTTGATGAATTTGTAAGCTTTCATTAACTGACCGGCTCGACCAAGCAGTTTCACAAAACATGCAAAGTGCTCTAAACCAGGTACAATAGAGTAGTCTGTTGTCATGCTCTCAAAAGTCTTTTTCCCTTCTTCTATGAAACCTGAATGCCGACAAGCTGTCAAGATGGCAGTGAAGGTAAAACTGTTTGGTTTCACCCCCTCCTTTATCATCTCCGAGAAGAGCTGAAGAGCGACTTTTCCATGCCCATGAGCTGCACAAGCTCCAATCATCGCAGTCCAAGAAATCACACTTCTTCGAGGCAAACTGTCAAAAACATCCCTGGCCATATCTACGCTCCCACATTTAGCATACATGTCAATTAGTGCATTTATGACTGCGATATTGGTTTCGTGTCCTTTGCTAGTGACATGCTCATGCACCCATCTTCCAGTGTCAAGAGCTCCCAAATTAGCACAAGCTGAAATCACACTGACCATTGTGATGTAGTCATATTCAACCTTTTCTCTTTCCATCCCACGGAATAGCCTAATTGCATCTCTTCTGCATCATTCTGTTCATAGACAGCAATCATGGCATTCCATGACACCAAACTTTGGACATTCATCAAATCAAATAAAGATCGAGCTCTCTGAACATCCCCACCCTTACCATACAGTGCGATCAAAGTATTAACCAAGGAATTATCTGAATCCAGGACCCAGTTTAACACCATACCCATGAATCAACATTCCCAAACTCGAAAATTCTAATCCTGCACAGGCTGAAAGGACACTCACAAGTGTAACTGCATTGGGTTGAATCCCTGAAGCTGTCATCCTCCTAAAGACACTCAGACCTTCCTTAAATAACCAATTCTGTACATAACCTGCAATCATGGCAGTCCATGAAACTATATTCCTGACAACCATTTCTTTAAAAATCAGCTCTGAATTCAAGTCTCCCCACTTTGAGAATACATAGTGACCAAAGACCTCTGAACGTAAACATCTGAATCAAACCCATTCTTAATTGCATTACGGTGAACTTCTTTCCCATTCTTTGAGAGCCGATAAGACCGCACACGAGCGAACCACAAAAGGGAATGTGTAGTGATCAGGCAGCAATCCAGATAAATGCATGTCCTTGTAAAGAAGTAAAGCTTCCATGCAAGGACCAGAATCAGTATTGCCTCTGATCAAGATGTTCCAAAGGAAGACATCCCGCTGAGGAATTTCATCAAACACTTTGCGGGCATAAAACATTGTTGGCGCTAACGTAGAGCCTAAAGTGATGAGCTTTGATGCTAAAAGGAGGTTTTTTGAGAAGCCTTGTGTCAAAACTCTAGCATGGATGAGTTTGAGATCAGTAAGAGAAGAACAAGAGTTTAAAAGGTAGTTATAAAGGAGGGAATGGTAGTTAGTTGTACGGATGAAATGTGAAGAAGCAAAGGAAAGGGGAGGTTTTGTGAGAACTCTCAAAAGCTTCAGCGACATGAATAGTGAAAATCTGTGGGTATGGGTGGAATAGAATTACCCAGGAGCAATTCCCTCTTTGAGAATTCAATAGCAGCATAACCAACGACAACACCTCCACCAAAAATTACATAAACAAATGTCGTTCCCATTACTCATGTTTGATGATTTGGGTTTCTCTTCGATCCCATTGTTTCTCAGTTGATGGGTTCTGTGAATACAAACTGCAAATAGACAGTGGCGGCGGCGATGGTGTGAGATTGGGGGCCATGACACAGAGTGATGGAGAGAGTAGGGATGGGACGGTGAGACATAGGCGGTGGCGTGGCGGTGAGGTGAGATCGCATGAGAGGTGGGTTTCAAATTGGAGGAGAATTTTTTAACTTTCCATGTGAGGGCAATTTTGACATTATAAAAGTTTGGATATTTGCCGCCGATCCAGATCCTTGACTTCAACGGTCGAGCTTTATTTTAGATGTCGAGGGTTTGGGCGAGGTTCTGTGTCGAGGGTTCTGTGTATCCATAAAGGAAGAGTAATTCTAGATGTCGAGGGTTTGGGCGAGGTTTTGGGCGAGGGATGTGTGTCGCACGCGAGCAGCTGACGTGGTAAAAAAAAAAAAAAAATTTGCGAGGGAAATCCAAAATTTGGGGGAGAAGAAGAGGGAATCGAAAGCTTCTTTCTCCCCCATTTTCATTCCCTCTCCCTCTGTGAAGAAGCTTCTCCCTCCTCCTCTCTGTGGCGAAGACTCTCCCTCTCCCCATTTTCCATCTCGACACCGGGAAGAAGAAGCCCTCCCTCTCCATCGTCATCGACTGAAACGAAGGAGAAGAGAAGAAGGTCAAACGAAAATCAGGGAAGAAGAAGGAAAGAAGGTCTCCTTCGTCCCTTTCCTCTTGCAAAAGGTAAACCCAACTCTTGATTTTCCCTCCCATTTTAGGTTTTAGGTTTTTGGTTTTTGGTTTTTGATTTTCCCTTTACTTGGGTGTTTTACGTTTTTGGTTTTGGGCAAGGATTTGCCAACACCCAAGGAGATCTGGCAAGGTTCAGTTCTTTTTTTTTTTACTTCCCCATATACTATATATGCACTTGACATTTGGGAATTGGTAGTTTAGAATCGAAAAAAAAAATTGGCAGTTTAGAATCTTCCCCATATACTATAAATTTGTTGAGTTTTAGATAAATTATGGGAATTGACGGTATAGAATCGAAAAAAAAAGGTACCAATGTAAGCTAGGAATATTTCTTCTCATAAGTAGTCCATCAGTTGAATACTAGTTGAAGTTGTGGTCTCATATAGGCATGTTGAATGGTGTAATTGAAATTGCTTCATGATTTTTAGCAATTACATGCATTTGTTGGTATTGAAATTCTCTGCATGAATTAGGATAACCAAAAAACAGACTTGAGAGAATGAGAAGCTTGGTGCTAGCTTTAAGAAGGCCAAGTCTGTTTTGATTGGAAAGGTACCTCCAATTAATTGATATGATAGAACCTTTGCCTTATAGCATGCATTGTATGTTTTTTTAAAAATTCACTACTTGATGCATGCTACAGGTTGAATGTGATGAGCATAAGGGTGTCTGCAGCAAATATGGAGTTTCTGGTTACCCTACCATCCAGTGGTTTCCAAAGGGGTCCTTGGAACCAAAAAACTAAGTGTTGTATTGGAGGTCTATGTATTGACTCCATGTTCAATGAATTTCCGTTCCAAAAAATGTTAGCTTCATTTAGATTTGCTTTAAACGATTTTCCATGTGATCTGTAGGTATGAGGGTCAACGTACAACAGAAGCTCTGACTGAGTTTGTAAACACTGAAGGAGGTATTGACTTGACCCTGTTTATTTTAAGCTAACGTTTTCTTAACATGGTCAGGCGGGAAAACTTTTACCATTTACTGAACAGAACCATTAAATTACAGGTACCAATGTGAAGCTGGCAACTATTCCATCCAATGTAGTAGTGCTAACAGAAAGCAATTTTGATGAGATTGTTTTGGATGCTAAGAAAGATGTTCTTGTTGAGTTTTATGCACCATGGTAGGCATTAGTGCCCAACTTTCTTTACCATTAAATTGTGGTCTTCGATTTTTTCTTTATTTTTAAGTTCAGTGACCTTATTATACTCCATTGATATTTTTAAATGGTTTTGTGTTTTGCAGGTGTGGCCATTGCAAAAACCTTGCACCTGCAAGTTCGTCAACCCTCTTGTATATTATAGCAGCTAGCCTAAGATGCACTTATTTATTTTATTTTTTTACTGTATTGAAGTTTCACTTTTTTTTTTTTTTTTTTTTTTTTTTTTTTTTTTTTCTGTTTCTTAGATATATCAAACGTTGCTGCTGCATTCAAATCTGAGGATGATGTCGGTGAAAAGTGAGTCCTAAGAGTATAACAAATTAATGCTACCACTATTAAATGCTTCCCCAATTGGATTATACTTTTTTATGGACGAGTGGTGTTTAATATGTTTTTACCTCTGCAGGTATGGCGTTAGTAAAGCTGAGATCTATGACAGGGTGATGATCCATACTTCAACAAGCTGATCCGTATATTGGCGACGAGATGCATGACTCAGGTAACTCCTTTTATTACATTTTTGAAGTTCCGTTTTGAGGAGAGGAGAGACACTGCATTTTCAATGATGGTTAATGGGATTGCTGGTGGGAATGGGTTCTATGCAACTAGTTATCAGTCTTTGTATTTTTTGGGTCAATGTGAAGGGGATTTGAGTACTGGGGATTGTGGTGAATGTGTCAAGGAGGCTGTTCAGAAGGCTCAGGTTCAGTGTGGACCTTCAATCTTTGGAAGGGTTTATTTGCACAAATGTTATATGACCTATGCTTATTATCCAAATGGGATTTCTAATAAAGACTCTTCTTCAGGTATGATTTGGGGTTTTTCATGTTTGTTAGTTGGTAGATTTTTGTCTAATTTTAATTGGTTTTTATTTTTGGGTTGTTCTGTAGACTTATTAGTTTTTTTTTTTTTTGTTCAAGTTCTTGAATCTGTGTGTTGTTGTTGATGATAGGGACAGGGCAAAATATGGGGAAAACAATAGCAATTGTTGTAGGTGGGGTTGCAGCAGTGGGGTTTGCACTCATTTGTCTCATGTTTCTAAGATCTTTGCTGAAGAAACATGATGGTGAGTAGCAAGATAATGATTTTTGTCATAGTGATTTGGATCCTTTTATTTTAATGTTTTGTGATTGAAATATGTGTTTTTTTCCTTTCTGAGATTTTCCCCAAGTCTCTTGTAAGTGTTTACCCACTATGGATTTGCATTTACCTACTGTTTTAGCTTAGTGAGAAAGTTGTCCTCTTTAACCTTGTTGTATGAGATTGATTATTCAAGTATTATTGGTTTGGTCTCTTGTAGATTGGCTTAAATCCCCTTATATGATAACGAGTTGAACAAATTTTTAGTGTATGATGTAATGTGGGTTCCAAAACACTCTCTATTACATTTGGATTTGGATTTTGTCATTTTTGTTCAAGTGTGAAGTATATGTAGGTCTTGGCTATAGAAGAGCTCTTCAAGAACAGGGTTTATAATGTTGTGTTTATGGGAATGGGTGAGTCGATGATGAACCTAAATGCAGTTTTAGAAGCACACGGATGCTTGAATAAGGTTGATCTTTCACTCTTATGTTTGCATATTAGGGAATGGGAATGGGTGAGCCGATGATGAACCTAAATTTAAATGCAGCAGGATTGGTGTAATTAGATTAAAATTACAAGGATTGGAATTTTAGAATTTTAGAACTATTTCAAGGATTGGTGTAATTAGATTAAAATAGTTATATTTGTATCGATTGTGATTTCGTGATGAATTGCTCCTGGTTCTTCATTTGTTGATGATTTCTCTGTCAGCAATGTAGGTTAGCTTACATGGTGGTCAGGTTATTTCATGGAGGAGTGATCAAGGGGAAGAACTTCTATTCACAAGTAGTAAGGTAAAGTGTTTTAAGATAATCGTCAAGTTCTGATTGTGTACCTAAGAATTGCCAAAGTTCTTTCGAGAATATGGATGGTCTACTACAATAGAAGTTTTTAAACTGAGCATATAAAACCTTGTTAACTAGTTGTTGGGAAGTTGCTAAAAACTTCCATTTGATTACCTATGTTCTCTGTGGATGACAGGATATTGAGAAGGAGAAGAGGGGACAAGACCTCCAAAACCTCTTTTGCTCTTCCCAGATGCTTCTCTTTTGGTACTCTTTCTCACTCTTTCTCTTTAATGGCACTGTTTCTTCTTCACTTGATTGTAGATATTAACTTTGTTATAGTTATGTTTATTTGGGGTGACTTAGCAAAAAATTTGTGGTTGCTTGAAAATTTCCTTGTTCTTCAAATGTACTATGTATGCTGGAAATTTTGTGTTTGTATCAAAATGTGATTGTTTTGATGGCATTGTGCAGTTTTAGATGGTTTGAAGTATGCCACATCACATGAATGGGTGAAACATGAAGGTCCAGTGGCTACCATTGGCATTACTGACCATGCTCAGGTAATTTATCTTTCTATCCAATCTCTCAAAAACCTTTTTTTGTGTGTGTGTTTTAGATCTCATCTCATGCTAGGGTGTTAATGGAATTTAGGTGCTACCTGAAACTGGTGTTTCAGTGTCCAAGGGTTCCAGTTTTGGAGCTGTTGAAAGTGTGAAAGCAACCAGTGATGTTAACTCCCCTATTTCAGGCGAGGTCGTTGAGGTCAATTCAAAGCTGACGGAAGCACCTGGAATGGTAATTACCCATTTTTAAACCGAAAAAAAAAATGTTACTAGGATTTTCATAGCTCTGTCTTACTGATTTTCTATAATATAGATCAATTCAAGCCCATACAAAGAAGGGTGGATGATCAAGGTGAAACCCAGTACTAGACAATCAGTGAGGAGGTTCCTCTGTTAAGATGGTTGCTCTGTTAGTTTGGGGAGGTTGCTCTGTTAAGGTTGTTAGCAATTCTGTTAAGTGCTAGACAATCAGTGAGAAGGCATTGTATCAGATAGCATTGTATATAAATAGGGGGAAATAGAGAAATCCATTCATTCTGTAAGAAGTAAATGTACACTGAGCTATGCTCAGATAGGAGATTGGCACTCTCGAAGGTTGCCTAATACATTTCATTGTAATCCTACAATTCATCTAATATCAGACTTCCATTCCTTCTTTCTAAACTAGTCTTCCTTGAATACCAATTCCTTATTGCTTATCTCTTTCAGATTGTATTTGCCAGGTCTTCTATTCCAAAGCACTCCATTCTGACACTGTAGTCCAAGGTTGCATTGCTTGTATTCTTTATTGTCTGCAGAAATTAGCAAATCAAGACAGAATTCAGCATCAAGACAGATATTAGCAATCAAGAACAGGTTAGTTCCTATCAGATTCCTGAATGGGTGCCAAAGAATACACAAAGTTCTGCGAGGAAGAAGATGCTGCCCACTAGACGGAATTAGTTTTTTCCAATCAAATATCAATACGTTGTTGCTGGAATTATCATGTTGTTTATGAAGTAATGCTCTTACTGAGATATGCAAGTCGATGCTACTGAGAATGCTGGGACCAAGTGCTGCTAATGTTGAGTGCTGCTATTACTGAGTGCTGCCATTACTGAGAAATGCTGGAAGGAGACCAAATGCTATAAAATGTTGTGACGGAATAATAAGGGAAGTAGGGACTATAAATAGAGATAGAATAGAAGAGAGAAAGCTCATTCATTGATTTGTAATTCTCCTTGTACATATAGCATTAGCTGTCTAGGAGTTTTGGGAGCTTCTCGAATAGCTCTCCAAGGAGATTGGCACTCTCTAAGTGCTATGTACATTGTTTGACATCCTACTTCTATCTTTCTAATACAACATTCTCTTCTCAATTGTTTTACTTCTCTGTCTACCATATCTGTACTTCTGAATTGTGTGTTCCAATATCAATCCATGGTCTGCCATTGTGAATATCCATCTGACAGTATATGATTTCTGGAGCAAACTGCTGATCTGATATGTTGAAATTGCATCCAAGTTCCAAATTCTGCAAACAAGAATCAAGATAAAGGTCAGTCCCTATCAGATGCAACCTCATGTAAGATCTAATGTAATGTTGTTGGGAAGCAAGAACAACACAATATGGACTATGAAAAGAACTTGACAGGTATTGCAGTACAAAGTTTATGATAAACTGTAAAAGAGGCATCTGAAGATTAACATCATCACATTAAGACAAAACAATGGAAATGTGTCTTCAAAATGTGACCAAAGAGATCAATAATGTATACATTTGCAAAGATTAAAAGGTTTCACATACAACTTCTTCAAGCTATACATAAAACAAACAGAACCAGCCAATTTTTCACAACCAATGGTTTGAGCAATCCTTTTACCTAGAAACCTAAACTATTACAACTCAAACAAATATGCTCAACAGGCCTGTCGTATTTGCAGACTTCATTCTGTTGTCTGCAACTCTCGAGCCTGTGATCCATGTCCTGCACAAGGATTTCAACATGTATTTGTATGAATTCTTTGAATGAATTAATGACTTCTGAACATTGAGATATACAAATTAAGATACAATTCATGAAAATAACTACTCTGATTAACTTCATTTCAGAATTTAATCAGTGTGTTCGTCCCGGTACAACACATTACTCAACATTTGCCCAATCTCTTTGCCCAATCTCTTTGTCCTTCCAGTGTGTTCGTCCCGGTACGCCCATGGTAGAATTGTGATCATTCTTTGCCCAATCTCTATGTCCTTCAAGCAAAAGGAAAAACAAAAACAAAAAAAAATTAATACACGAAATTCCAAAATTTTCATGTTATGGATTCCATGATATTATCTATAAGGAGGACTACATTCACAACATGTTATTTCCGTTTTTCCTTATAAGGACTACATTCATACAAAGAATTTTATGACTTCAACCATCAATATGTGCAGGATAGCTGAAATACTAATTATATCATACTAATATGTGCAGGATAGCTGAAAATAACTCCTTATGGAGTTCTCTATAAATTGACCATAAAAGAAATAACCCATAATTTGAAGTTTATAAAGTATGTGCTAACCAACAAGCCAAATAAAAAACATGAAGAATATATCTTCTTCTTACGTTGAAAAGACAAACCACCATGTGACATTGTGAATGCAACAACAAAGCGCGTAGTACACCTCTGATCAGTCTCTGATAAGAAGAAGAAACAGAAACAAAGATTTGTGCATGGTTGCCAACCCATCCCAATCTCCCCTAGCTGTGCTATCTTTATTCCATTTTTTTTAAATTTTGCTTGTAGCTTCACCAAACCATACACATCACATCTTTAACTTACTTAGATTTTAAATAAGGCTCCTCTTCTTTTATACCAAGTCACCTCACTATACAAAGCATACAATAATCTACACTACCTAAACATTTCAATCTGCGTGTCAGAAAGTAAAGAGATCAATCAAACTTTTGGGAATGTTCATTGAGTATAAAAAAAACATTTCTTTCAGTAATCTGCGTTAAAAAAAAAACACATATTTCAATCACAAAACATTAAAATAAAAAGGATCCAAATCACTATGACAAAATCATTATCTTGCTACTCACCATCATGTTTCTTCAGCAAATATCTTAGAAACATGAGACAAATGAGTGCAAACCCCACTGCTGCAACCCCACCTACAACAATTGCTATTGTTTTCCCGATATTTTGCCCTGTCCCTATCATCAACAACAACACACAGATTCAAGAACTTGAACAAAAAAAAAAAAATTAATAAGTCTACAGAACAACCCAAAAATAAAAACCAATTAAAATTAGACAAAAATCTACCAACTAACAAACATGAAAAACCCCAAATCATACCTGAAGAAGAGTCTTTATTAGAAATCCCATTTGGATAATAAGCATAGGTCATATAACATTTGTGCAAATAAACCCTTCCAGAGATTGAAGGTCCACACTGAACCTGAGCCTTCTGAACAGCCTCCTTGACACATTCACCACAATCCCCAGTACTCAAATCCCCTTCACATTGACCCAAAACATACAAAGACTGATAACTAGTTGCATAGAACCCATTCCCACCAGCAATCCCATTAACCATCATTGAAAATGCAGTGTCTCTCCTCTCCTCAAAACAGAACTTCAAAAATGTAATAAAAGGAGTTACCTGAGTCATGCATCTCGTCGCCAATATACGGATCAGCTTGTTGAAGTATGGATCATCACCCTGTCATAGATCTCAGCTTTACTAACGCCATACCTGCAGAGGTAAAAACATATTAAACACTACTCGTCCATAAAAAAGTATAATCCAATTGGGGAAGCATTTAATAGTGGTAGCATTAATTTGTTATACTCTTAGGACTCACTTTTCACCGACATCATCCTCAGATTTGAATGCAGCAACAACGTTTTGATATATCTAAGAAACAGAAAAAAAAAGTGAAACTTCAATACCGTAAAAAAATAAAAATAAATAAGTGCATCTTAGGCTAGCTGCTATAATATACAAGAGGGTTGACGAACTTGCAGGTGCAAGGTTTTTGCAATGGCCACACCTGCAAAACACAAAACCATTTAAAAATATCAATGGAGTATAATAAGGTCACTGAACTTAAAAATAAAGAAAAAATCGAAGACCACAATTTAATGGTAAAGAAAGTTGGGCACTAATGCCTACCATGGTGCATAAAACTCAACAAGAACATCTTTCTTAGCATCCAAAACAATCTCATCAAAATTGCTTTCTGTTAGCACTACTACATTGGATGGAATAGTTGCCAGCTTCACATTGGTACCTGTAATTTAATGGTTCTGTTCAGTAAATGGTAAAAATTTTCCCGCCTGACCATGTTAAGAAAACGTTAGCTTAAAATAAACAGGGTCAAGTCAATACCTCCTTCAGTGTTTACAAACTCAGTCAGAGCTTCTGTTGTACGTTGACCCTCATACCTACAGATCACATGGAAAATCGTTTAAAGCAAATCTAAATGAAGCTAACATTTTTTGGAACGGAAATTCATTGAACATGGAGTCAATACATAGACCTCCAATACAACACTTAGTTTTTTGGTTCCAAGGACCCCTTTGGAAACCACTGGATGGTAGGGTAACCAGAAACTCCATATTTGCTGCAGACACCCTTATGCTCATCACATTCAACCTGTAGCATGCATCAAGCAGTGAATTTTTAAAAAACATACAATGCATGCCATAAGGCAAAGGTTCTATCATATCAGTTAATTGGAGGTACCTTTCCAATCAAAACAGACTTGGCCTTCTTAAAGCTAGCACCAAGCTTCTCATTCTCTCAAGTCTGTTTTTTGGTTATCCTAATTCATGCAGAGAATTTCAATACCAACAAATGCATGTAATTGCTAAAAATCATGAAGCAATTTCAATTACACCATTCAACATGCCTATATGAGACCACAACTTCAACTAGTATTCAACTGATGGACTACTTATGAGAAGAAATATTCCTAGCTTACATTGGTACCTTTTTTTTCGATTCTATACTGTCAATTCCCATAATTTATCTAAAACTCAACAAATTTATAGTATATGGGGAAGATTCTAAACTGCCAATTTTTTTTTTTTCGATTCTAAACTACCAATTCCCAAATGTCAAGTGCATATATAGTATATGGGGAAGTAAAAAAAAAAAAAAAAAAAAAAAAAGAACTGAACCTTGCAGATCTCCTTGGGTGTTGGCAAATCCTTGCCCAAAACCAAAAACGTAAAACACCCAAGTAAAGGGAAAATCAAAAACCAAAAACCTAAAACCTAAAATGGGAGGGAAAATCAAGAGTTGGGTTTACTTTTTGCGAGAGGAAAGGGACGAAGAAGACCTTCTTTCCTGATTTTCGTTTGACCTTCTTCTCTTCTCCTTCGTTTCAGTCGATGACGATGGAGAGGGAGGGCTTCTTCTTTCCCGGTGTCGAGATGGAAAATGGGGAGAGGGAGAGTCTTCGCCACAGTGAGGAGGAGGAGAAGCTTCTTCACAGAGGGAGAGGGAATGAAAATGGGGGAGAAAGAAGCTTTCGATTCCCTCTTCTTCTCCCCCAAATTTTGGATTTCCCTCGCAAATTTTTTTTTTTTTTTTACCACGTCAGCTGCTCGCGTGCGACGCACATCCCTCGCCCAAAACCTCGCCCAAACCCTCGACATCTAGAATTACTCATAAAGGAATACACCTAAACTACTGGAAACCAAATAACCCTAAAATTAATTAATAATTTTATTCACAAATCAGGATAAGACCTCAACTTCGTTAAGTGCATACCCCGCTAATTTCATATATAGAGATATTTAATAGAACATATGAACCCTTAACTATTTGGATATATATATATATATATATATATATATATATATATATATATATATATATATATATATATATATATATATATATATATATATATATTTTTTTTTTTGAAGGATTCCACAACTTATCAACAATGTGCGACCTACAGGTTAACAACCATAAGAAAGAAACCATGCCGCAAGTGGGTTTCGAACCTATGACGTGGGGGACAAACTATTTGAAACTTAAAAGAGCAAAATGTTTCATTCAATTGAACTTGCATTATTGAACAATTCAACCAGCAATGATTCTAGCTGGCCTGGGTCGCTGCCTCGACACTCCTTGGCACGTGCGCCTGGGAGGGTCGAAGGCACGTGATTGATAGTTTGGAGGGAGTTTCAGCAGCCAATCTCATTTTTTCCTAATTTCACTTTTGGTTTTGGTTTTTGGCTCAAAACAAGAAACAAGAAACAAGAAACAAGAAACAAGAAACAAGAAACCAGAGAAGAAGCTCCATCGCACCTCCCTCTCCATCGTCGACTCCACCAAATCAAGAAAAGAGAAGAAGCTCCCCATCGCACGTTCCCTTGAACAATAAGTCCTCATTTGAAAAGCTCAATCTATCTCTCAAAACTACAAAGGTAAGTGCCTCTTTCATTTATTGTTGACTTCGTCTTGTGGGTTTCTAGATCTAGGGTTTGTACTCATTTTTTGTGTTGATTTCAAAGGGTGGGGTTCTAGATCTAGATCTAGGGTTTCTGATTTTAACTCATTTGACAAACAAAAACTGTTTTGAAATGTCGAAATAGAAATAAAAATTTGTGGGAATCTGTTGAATTTGTTGAATCTGTTGAAATAGAAATCTAGATCTAGAACAAAAACTATTCTGCTGAATTTGCATGCCACTGGTTCACAACTTGAAGTGCTAGGGTGCCATTGAGTGTCATTCTTAGTCCCAAGTGTGAGGCAAAATTTTATCCTCACATTAATCAGCTCTTAATACAGGTTATACTAAATAGAAGACTATTCACTCAGATTTTGCGTATGTAGCTTTCGTTTCAGTTTATTGACATTCTTCATAAATATATTTATTTCAACCACACTTCAACCTTAATAGATATTGAAAGTTTTACTTACTGACTTATAAAAAAGTGCTGCATTACAATTGTATACCTTAATAGAGATTGAAAATTTTACTTACTGTAATTGCACTAGATTTTGTAGTAACAACTAATATGTTGATCTGCAACTGATGATTAGGTGAAGTCCTTAATGTTAGCATCAACAATGAAATGATATTTCTTTCTTTTATTTACTTGGTTTGACTCTTGCTAAATAAATCTTCTTTTCCAGTGCTGCTTTAGGTAGTATTACAACTTTATGTGTGAAGAAGGTATGTAAAATGGCCAAGATATCAGGGCCTTGTTGATTAACATAAAAGCATAGTAGCATTGTGGTTTTCAGTCACTGTTATTACGTGATGTGTTTTGCAATTTGTTTATGGTTTGCATACATCTAGTCTGAATATCTTGTATATATTTTTATATAATGTTCATCTTAGAGATGTATATCATTCTTTTTTAAATGTTATGAGGGCCATCACAATGTCCCAATAACTGCTTAGATTATTACATTGCATGGACAATATTCTCTTACTTGGACGAGGACTAATTAATGTGGTGCAATGACTACAGTTTTTTTTATGAAATTTGGATGGTTTTGGGTGAATTTGAAGCAAAGCCGTGAGAATGAATTTTGTGTGATGATTGCTTTTATGAATTTTTTTTAAATGCAGGAATGACATTCACAACATATGTCGTCTATCGTGGTCATAGATTCGGAGTATATCTGGATTGGCCAACATGTTTATCTGCGGTATCAGGGTACCCCGGTGCTGTTTATAAGGGGTTTATGTCAACTGCAGAAGCTGAAAGATCATACGAGATGTGGGTTCGCTCAGAAGAGGAGAGAGAAAACCGAGAATAATTAAACAACAACGAATATGTCAAAGTTAACGATCAAGCCGCTCAAGTCAATGATCATTGGGCTTTTACGAGGGACTTAATCAACACTTTAATAATAGTAATTATTATTTTAATTGTACTTGTAATTCTTAAGTTCTTGATCGAATGATGTAAAGATGTGTAATGTAATATGTACATAAAGTTATGATGGAACTTAGATTTTCTTTGTTCATTTTGTTTTGTGTTATTTGGTTATGAATGAAAATGTGTTTGATGAAATTACGTGTGAATTAAAGGGTCTTACCCGAATGCGCTTGTTTTGTGTGGTTTGTTGTCACTATAGTCGAATGTGCTTGTTTTGTATTGCACATAGTTGCCTGAGGGTTTTGATGGTTGATTAAAGTTTATTTGTGTAATTTTTTTTTTTTTGGTTGTTGATGGGGTTGTGCAGAAAATTAGGACTGTGGAGTCTGATGGGAAGACTATCAAGCTTCAGATTGTGAGTAGTTTTTGCTAATTTGTTTAATTTATGTGTGGGTATTTTTGTTTTCTCTATGATTAGTTAATGGTGTTTTTATTACTGAAAGGAGTGGAAGTTGTGGAAAGATACACAATTAGGGATGCTAGCAAATATAGAAGAGATTAGTTTACAACATTTACATCATTCATCCATTGTAACATCAACAAAGTCAGACATAAATAGACATGCCTAAATTCCATCATTAAACAAACCATAAACACATAAATAGACTCAACTTCACAGAATTTTCAGCAAATTCACAAAGTTTTCAAAATCATATCATAAAAGCGGCAAGAATGTTTGAATGCTGCAACCATCGTGAAATGTAGGTGATGCAGTCATTTATAGACTTTCCTATCAAGGACTGGTCTCCTTACAACTCCCTGAAGTTGTGTGAGTTCTACAAACAGTAAATACCCAACTCATAGAAAGAATGAATGTTTCCCTTCTTCCTGTTATACACAATCACAAACAAATCAACCTACTGATTAAGAAATATGCATGTCTATTGAGCACCCTTATAGCTACAAAGTATTCCACTTAACTTCGATATCAAACAAACCATAAACACATAAATAGACTCAACTTCACAGAATTTTCAGCAACTTCATAGAGTTTTCAACAAATTCACAGCATTTTCATCATTCAGCATCTTGACAGAATATTCAGCAAATTCAGAGAGTTTTCATCAAATTCACAGCATTTTCAGCAAATTCACAGCATTTTCATTTTCATGATCAGCAACTTCACAACATTTTCAACATCTTCACAGCTTAAACTCATCATTTTTAGCATCTTCACAACATTTTCAGCATCTTGACAACATCTTCACATCATTTTCATTTTCAGCAACTCATCATTTTAAGCAACTCATCTTGAAGGTGGTGGCTACAAAAATAAATAAATAAATATAAATAATTGCACTGCAAAAATAACAACAGTACTAAGAAATAGTGCGACCCCTTGGTTTATATACCTGTGACATCAAAGAAAAATATTGATCCATGAATGAGATTGGAATACCAGATTGTGACCCCATTGTTTCATCCTTCAAGTTGATAAATACAAATCATAAGTGAACAATCATAAGTGATAGTATGCGTCAGTAAATATATTAAAAACAAACCTGTGTATTTGGATTTAATGAATGAGGTGTCAAATATTCTGACCCTTCAATTCCAATCTGGGAACAACCCTACAAATGACGTGTACATAAAATTTAATATTCTAGAATTAAAAAATTAAATATTCATAAAACACATATTGCAAAACATACCACATTCTTCTCAAGGGCCTGATTTTTATTTGCTTGTTTTTTTTGTATCTTTTTACAAAAAATTTCGACTGTGGATTGCATCCTTGAATTAGAGCGTCAGCCTTTGCTACGAACCGATAATGGACTATGAATTTTGGATTGCATCCCAGAACTAGTAGTATTGGAGCTAATTTCAAATCATCCATGTGAATCAACATCATCATCACCATCATCAGTTTTGAGTTGCTCCATTTTCAAAGTGATCCATTCATGAACTTGGCATGTCTTCTTTTCATCCTCAGCGGCGTAGTCGGCCATTTCATTGAAGTGACTGCACATTTTGCCAAACCTTTGATTTTCAAGCTTCATTCCCCAATCTGAATAAACAATCTTAACCTTTGTATGCGCCCTCTTCACATCTTTCCTCCACCTCCGAATAACATATTTATATGGTATAGCATGAATATTTCTTTCAAACAATACTTTCAATACATGTCTGCATAAGATCCCCTTGAACTCAAACAATTGGCAAAATTACACTTGATATTGAAGTCAGCAACGTTAAAATATACTATATAATTAACTGAACGTTGGCTATCTCCTATCACCAAGTCTTGTCTAACAGTGTATACCTCAAAGCCACTCTCATCTATAACTTCACTACGAATTGTACAACATATATTCCCTGCTATCTCTTCTTGGAATTCCTTAAATTTTTTTGTACTATAGGCAGTTTGAAAAAATTTCTCTATTGCATAAGGAGTAATGCAAGGGATCTGTCGGTTAAACTATTTAAAGTTCTCTTCAGTTTCCTTTTGAACCTTACTTCGTAGTGTATTCTCATATTGTTCAACGAATTGCTTCAAAGTGGTCTTCGAATTTACATAACCATAAAAAAACATTCATGCTTTCACTCCTTTGAGTTGAAGACATCCCCGCCCAAAAAGTATATCTTTGATATGTTGGCACCCAACGCATTATTTCAAGATATAATCTTTTCAACCAATCATTTTCTTGCAGACAATATTTCTCAATGAAACCATGCCAATTTACTTCAAATTCTTCATGAGACAAGGAATTGTAAACTGCTCTTTGCATTGCAAATTTTATTGCCTCATATTGATTGCTACCGGACAACTTTTCAGGCAACTTCTTCATAATATGCCACAAGCACCATCTGTGTCGTGTGTTGGGAAATACAATTTCAACGACCCTCTTCATTGCCCTATCTTGATCAGTAATTATAGCCGACGGAGCATTGCCATTCATAAACACAAGCCAAGTTTGGAAAGGCCAAACAAACTCTTCAATGGTCTCACCACATATCAATCCACATCCCAAAAGAATTGACTGACCGTGATGGTTCACCCCAACAAAAGGAGCAAAGGGCATCTCATACTTATTTGTTAAGTATGTAGTGTCAAAGGTAACAACATCTCCAAACTCCTTGTAGGCTGCTCTACTCCATGCATCAGCCCAAAAGACATTTCTCAATCTACCTTTATTGTCCAAGTCCAACATATAAAAGAAATCGGCATTATTAGCTTGCATTTTTTGGAAGTGGTTATGAATGGCCTCCGCATCCCCTTCCCCAAGCCTCAACCTTCTCATTATATCCAGATAATTGTAACAATCTTTTTGAGAAAAAAAGGCAGAATATCTTGACCACCAGCTTCAACCACACATGAATTAAAACTCTTATTTGGCCTAATACCCGCCCTATCATATAATCCAGCTTCTTCTTCACATATGAGCTCATAACTCTATTTTTCGAATAAAATCTGATTTCCCGGGGCTCAATTCATGATTGTGATCAAGTGTTACTCTTGTCACTGACACTGTTCCATCAGAGCGTATTTTGCCTCTAATTTTAGCCAAACATCCACATTTAGTTGTACCCCGTTTTTTTACAACATTTTTTGATTGACTTTTATGTTGCCCAAACCGACCACATGCAAGCGTAATGAATATAGGTTTTTCATTTTCATCTTTTTCCATATTCTTTATTTTCACTGGAAATCCTATTTTATTACCATAATCATGATAATATCGTTGGTACTCATTAATGTTGTTGAACTGCATCCCTTATGTAGGATCCATTATCTCTTTTAAATTTTCTTCATTTTCCATCAATTCATTATCTTCTACACTATCCATTCCTGAAATATGTGTTATAACATACAACAACTGTTATAACATAATGCACAACTAATAGCCCTAGTAATATTACATTCTGTAGTCTATTTTGGGGAACTATGTTGCAACTAAGGATCCACCAGAGTTGTTATACATGTAGTTCCGGCCAAATAGACTACAATATAAGTACTATACAATATAAGCTAATGACAATGTATCGTTTAGAAACAAACCGACCGCATTAATAATTCAAATGGAAATCAAATGAGGTCTAAAAAATGGAGGTCATTAACAAAATTAATTAGCAAACTTTGGTTCAAACATTAATTAGCATAACTGACAAACCCCCATTAAAATTTTTAGATAAAATTTCAATTTACCTGAGTAGACGAGAGATCTGTTTGTCTTATAACACAACAAGCGTGCATATGATCCTTGGATGTGAGACTCTCTGTTGTCGTCAAAGCCGATTTGGGAACTATGAGAACCACTTCAGGCTTCTTAAGGTCACGAACAACAGTTAAACCTCTCCTACATACGATAAAAAAAATTGATAAATGATGCATTTTTCAAAAAAAACAAAAATATATAGAGAATCATATTCTAGTGCCTCGCTAAATGATTTTCACATGGGAAATTCCATTTGATTACCCCATTAACAAGAACAAAAGAACAAATTCGCTTCAACAAAAGAACAAATTTCTCTCTTAAACACACAACAAATACAAAAAGTCCCACAAGTGGAAATTTTTCAAGAAAGGATTCATGTCTCTTTTAGCTACTTTTGAGTGGATGATTCACTCACTTAACACCACCATATCAATCAATCATTCTCTCCAGTTCTTTTATCTTCGCTTATTGGAGGAAAAAATATTTAAATGCACTTCCTCCTTTTGAGCGCATATGTATTATTAAAGTTTCCTTATAACTTCTAAACAAACTTATCTCACCTTAACTCTGTTCACAAATGCATAACAAGATATATAAATTTCAACCACAAATTCAACCCTTCAGCAAATTCAACAGATTCAACAGATTGTTTTTGTGTAAGAAAAAATGTGTGCACTGCAATGGTATAGTTGTTGTCCATATAAATAAACACCCATTTTTGTTTGGGAAGCACAGTCTCCACTAATTCATTTTCTTTTTTTAAAAAAATATGGTTGAAGTGTGTTGAAATATATTGGTTGATTATACTTAATTAGGTTATGATGCAGAGGTAAAATGGGCTATTTTACTTTGGGGAGTTAAGTTTGTTCATGTTGAGAAAACAAGTTTTTTTTTTAATTTTTTTTATGAAAAATGTCAATAAACTGAAAAGAAAGCTACATACGCAAAATTTAAGTGAATAGTCTTCTATTTAGTATAACTTGTATTCAGAGCTGATTAATGTGAGGATAAAATTTTGCCTCACACCTGGGACTGAGAATGACACTCAATGGCACCCTAGCACTTCAAGCTGTGAACCAGTGGCATGCAAATTCAGCAGAACAGTTTTTGTTCTAGATCTAGATTTCTATTTCGACAGATTCAGCAAATTCAACAGATTCCTACAAATTTGTATTTCTATTTCGACATTTCAAAACAGATTTTGTTTGTAAAATGAGTTAAAATCAGAAACCCTAGATCTAGATCTAGAACCCCACCCTTTGAAATCAACACGAAAAATGAATACAAACACTAGATCTAGAAACCCACAAGAAGAAATCAACAATAAATGAAAGATGCACTTACCTTTGTAGTTTTGAGAGATGGATTGAAGCTTTTCGAATGGGGAATTCTTGTTCGAGGGAACGTGCGATGGGGAGCTTCTTCTCTTTTCTTGATTCGGTGGAGTCGATGATGGGGAGGGAGGTGTGATGGAGCTTCTTCTCTGGTTTCTAAAACCAAAAGTGAAATTAGGAGAAAATGAGATTGGCTGCTGAAACTCCCTCCAAACTATCAATCAGGTGCCTTTGACCCTCCCAGGCACACGTGTCAAGGAGTGTCGAGGTAGCGACCCAGGCCAGCTAGAATCGTTGTTCAACCAGACAATGTGCACAGGTATGCGAATCTGATTCTTAGAAACATGGATTTTGATTCACGAATCTTGTTTAACTGTTAAACAAACTTTTGAATTTTCATCCTAGAATAAAATTGATTGGCAGGTGGAGTATGATAACTGGTTATTTTGTTGGGCCAAAATGGGTTTGGGAAGAAAAATGGTCATTTTCCATCGCGTAATTATTCGTAGAGTTGATGGAAGTGGGACACCTTGTTTAAAGTGTTTGTTTTTAGTTCTGATCATAATTTAAAGTTTCAATTGAAGTAAGCACTTCATGGTGTTGATCACTTAGCACTGAGTGCTTAATGAAAATTCATTCCAATAATAACCTTACAATAAATTCATACTGATTGCTACTACCACTCTCCTCTACCAACCATCCTTTTTTTTCCACCTCATCTTTATCATGCAAACAATGTCACCACCCTCCTTGGCCTCCCTTCCTCCTCCTCTTGCTTCTATTCCTCTCTCTTTCTCTTCTTCTCTATTGAAAATTGTATGAGGAATGGAAAATGATATATGATGGTTTTTGGTAGTGGTGGAAAGTGGTCTCAATGAAATTTGGAGTAGAGAAAACAAGTGGATAAATGGGTTAATGTTGGTGGTTTGTGGTGGGTGGTGAGAGTTGTGGTAGTGGGAAAAAATGTAAAAAAATTCAAATCAACACCTAAAAACAAACACCATTTAATTTTACATCTTCTAATCAGCAGCTCATTAAGAAGCAAAACAAACATTTCATTCATAAGTTCGTTCAGAACTTCTAACTCCAGTTAGAAGTTAGCTTCTAACCACTTAAAAAACCAACACCCTTTTATTGGATGTCCAAACTACTTCCTCACTGAGCATGTTAGGATGAGTTATTCCTCCTAGTTTTTCTCATGTGGAAAACTGGCAATGTGCTTTGGTTGGCTACGTAGAACTTCTTCCTTTTGAGATTTCTTAATGGCAGAGTGCTCGCAATGTCAACAAGAGAGGATTGGCCCTGCCTAATCTTTGTGCTTTGTAGATTAGTAGGATAACCAGTGGCCCACCTGGCCTACTCTTGTGTCTTATCCATGTCCCTGTAAAGGAGTTGTTTGGCCGAATTCAGGGTAAATGCCCCTTCCACCGGTCAAAATATTTTCATTTCTTGGGCTGAACTCTAGTACTCCACCAAGCTTGAAAAGCTCAACCTTTCCCCATTGGTGTTTGGGTCTCGAATGGGATGCTACTTGCTTCTGTTTGTGTCACGCCCCGATTTTCGAGAAAAATGAAGATCCTAAAATCCACGTAGGATTATCCGTTTCCCCAAAACTCGGGACGTGAAATTCAATAACAACAGAAACATTTAGCAGCATGACAAAATATAATTTAGAAAATAGGAACAAACTAAATTTTTTTAACGGAACTCTAACCAGGAAAATACTGATGTTGCTAGCCCCACTAGCGAAACTCCCGTATCGCTGCTCTAGGGTCTCTGAACATGAAAAGCTAATCGGCTACATTCCTAAAGGAATGTACCCAAGAAGCAAAAGCTCACTTGGGTCAGCAATAAAGCTGGTGTGAGAAATCTTCATCCCAAAAATCAATAAAATCGCACGTGATAAACATCAAGCTAAACACAACAACAAACCATCACACCAATAGGTAGTTCCTCAACGAGGCAAAGGTGTGATGCAAGAAAACACAGTTCCAAAAATTTAGTTCCTCAACGAGGCAATCATATCATCATCCTAATATGTAAATATGCATTTACCTATACTTACCCTATAGGAGTTGACTATGGCAAGTCGAATCTGCAGAAATATTAGTGGATTTGCCATCCTGCATAAAAAGGACTAGAAACAATGCAACGTAATTTATTCTTTTTATTTGAATTAGGTTCATCTTTTTAACGGATTGATCACTTAGACGATACCACATTCGCACCACCTCCGTGTCGAACATTCATGCCCATATGCCTCTCTCATATAAAGGAGGACTGCTCTGTCATCCATGCCTAAGTGGGGACATCACATACAGGCATGCATCGCGGATACCCCTAACTATATGAGTACCAAAAGCCACCCTTGGGCAATCAATGCACATAACTCATGTCACAGTTTTTACGGATAAATATCAAAGTCTATTTTAGGCATACAAACTCACCACATTTTCGCAAGACTAACCCGAAGGTTATTTTAGTTTTTCTAGTAAGAAATGGGTGCCTCAACTTCGCAAGACGACCCACTGCTCATTTAATTTATCTAGTAAGAGAGGGGAAATCATAAACAAAAGAGATGTGGTAGTTCTAAGTGATACAAGCCCAAGTGGTTTATATTTTCAAAAATCAAGGCTTACCAATATCATTTATTTTTCATAATTCAAAATTCTTCCACAATGACATTTTGTCATACATGAATTGATTCACAATCTATTCACCCACATTTTTGGGAAAAACATAGCATATTCATTAATCATGCTATGTAACAATATGGAAATCAAGCCACTCCTTGATTCAAATATCCAAAATCTTCATAATGCATAAACAAGTCAATATGCATACAAATCTCCCAATTTATCACAATGCATTAATATTCATCAACCATTCAAACACCAACCAAACAAAGTCACACCCAATCAATAAAATGGTAAACATGGGTGACCCCAAACATGAATGAAAAGATTACCCAACAAGTGAAACACCATAGCCATTGCAATCAATTTAGTGATTGGATCATGCAATGGCATCAACAACCTTTCTCTGCTAAAGCCAAATGGTTGTGGGAGAGAGTTCCCATAGCAACTTTATGGATGCTTTGGGGAATAGGAGAATCTTCAATGACAAAAGTTTGGACCCTTTGCACTTAGTAAGGGAGATTGAAATGTGTGTGTTAGGCTATGGTGTTTCACGTGTTGGGTAATCTTTTCATTCATGTTTGGGGTCACCCATGTTTACCATTTTATTGATTGGGTGTGACTTTGTTTGGTTGGTGTTTGAATGGTTGATGAATATTAATGCATTATGATAAATTGGGAGATTTGTATGCATATTGACTTGTTTATGCATTATGAAGATTTTGGATATTTGAATCAAGAAGTGGCTTGATTGTCATATTGTTACATAGCATGATTAATGAATATGCTATGTTTTTTCAAAAAATGTGGGTGAATAGATTGTGAATCAATTCATGTATAACAAAATGTCATTGTGGAAGAATTCTGAATTATGAAAAATAAATGATATTGGTAAGCCTTGATTTTTGAAAATATAAACCACTTGGGCTTGTATCACTTAGAACTACCACATATCTTTTGTTTATGATTTCCCCTCTCTTACTAGAGAAACTAAATGACCAGTGGGTCGTCTTGCGGAGTTGGGGCACCAATTTCTTACTAGAGAAACTAAAATAACCTTCGGGTTAGTCTTGCGAAAATGTGGTGAGTTTGTATGCCTCAAATAGGCTTTGATATTTATCCGTAAAAAATGTGACATGAGTTATGCGCATTGATAGCCCAAGGGTGGCTTTTGATACTCATATAGTTAGGGGTATCCGCGATGCATGCCTGTATGTGATGTCCCCACTTAGGCATGGATGACGGAGTAGTCTTCCTTTATATGAGAGAGGCATACGGGCATGTATGTTCGACACGGAAGTGATGCGAATGTGGTATCATCTAAGTGATCAATCCTCAACGAGGCAATCATATCATCATCCTAATATGTAAATATGCATTTACCTGTACTTACCCTATAGGAGTTGACTATGGCAAGTCGGACCTGCAGAAATATTAGTGGACTTGCCAACCTGCATAAAAAGGACTAGAAACAATGCAACGTAATTTATTCTTTTTATTTGAATTAGGTTCATCTTTTTAACGGATTGATCACTTAGACAATACCACATTCGCACCACCTCCGTGTCGAACATACATGCCCGTATGCCTCTCTCATATAAAGGAGGACTATTCCGTCATCCATGCCTAAGTGGGGACATCACATACAGGCATGCATTGCGGATACCCCTAACTATATGAGTACCAAAATCCACCCTTGGGCTATCAATGCGTATAACTCACGTTACAGTTTTTACGGATAAATATCAAAGCCTATTTTAGGCATACAAACTCACCACATTTCCGCAAAACTAATCCGAAAGTTATTTTAGTTTCTCTAGTAAGAAATGGGTGCCCCAACTCCGCAAGACGACCCACTGGTCATTTAGTTTCTCTAGTAAGAGAAGGGAAATCATAAACAAAAGAGATGTGGTAGTTCTGAGTGATACAAACCCAAGTGGTTTATATTTTCAGAAATCAAGGCTTACCAATATCATTTATTTTTCATAATTCAAAATTCTTCCACAATGACATTTTGTCATACATGAATTGATTCACAATCTATTCACCCACATTTTTGGGAAAAACATAGCATATTCATTAATCATGCTATGTAACAATATGGCAATCAAGCCACTCCTTGATTCAAATGTCCAAATTTTTCATAATGCATAAACAAGTCAATATGCATATAAATCTCCAAATTTATCACAATGCATTAATACTCCTCAACCATTCAAACACCAACCAAACAAAGTCACACCCAATCAATAAAATGGTAAACATGGGTGACCCCAAACATGAACCCAGCAAGCTAGGAAAATCTCACACATCAAACAGATCAAAAATATTGGAGATCAAGTGTTGCCGCACAAAACACCACAAATAAGGCAACCTCATTCTCAAACATGTCTAAAATCTCACAATTGGATTACCTAAAATGAAACCCGTCATTTCCATACAAGCAATATACATACAGTATACATAGACACCAATTAAAATGACCAGCCCTAAGATAATCTCTCTTCCAATGTCAACAAGAAAATTCTTCACAACAGTATGGATTCAATTTAATCCTTCAATGTTTCCTATCATCAACTTCTTTCTCTCCCTAATACAACTTCAAATGGGTTATTTCCACACATGTTGCCATCACATAAATCAAACAACCCCATGACTCCCTCAATAACATGAGTAAGGATCATTTTCACCACTAACATGGAATATTTTTAATTATGTGATCTGATTTTCTACCTTTGCATATGTTAATACTCAATCCACCTCACTTGTCGTTCACCATGTTGAACACACAAAACTGATATCTAAGTTCTGAATATATATATTTCTTACGATGATCCAATTAGATATGTTTTATTCAACTCTCTTACACCCAAAACCTTTGAAATGGAATTTAAATAAAGCAATATAACAAGCCTAAGAATCCAATCCAAAATCATCAAGGACACACAAATACCGGTCATCACACCGCCAAACCAAAATCCAAATCATAACCACACATCCTCGCAATAAAACTCACAAACCCCATCATCAAATCCTCACAAATACAATCACTAATTCAGTCAAGAAACAATGATTTGCAAAAATACAGAGAATAAGAAAACTCACAGTAAAAGAGAAAGAATGAAGAAAACTCACAGTAAAAGAGAAAGAATGAAGAAAACTCACCTTTAATCCAAGAATCGAAACTCAATCAACGCGCGCTAACCATCTAGCAACCTCGCTGTCAAGACTAGTACCATTGGTTAGGAAAATCAAGGTTCAGAGGCCTTTCAAGACTTTCCTAATGGTCTCAAAACTCAATGTTCCCTTTTGAAAAGTGCCCAAATGCTTAGCATCTATATTATAAGGGGAATGTTTGAGCTCTTGACTGTGAGGACGTGTTGCCTCCATTGCATAGTCGGGCCAGACTGTACCGTTAGCATTTTTATTGTTTTCTTTGCATTGCTTTTCAACTTCAAACTTGTATTTCCATCGATCGATAGCATCGAACTAGTCTTGAGCAACGTCCTTCCGAACGTTCCTCCCATTGTAATCTATTGAATGTGAATGAGAGCTTTTACTGACTATTGTGCATTGTTATATTGTTTACAAATTGATATTGTGCATTCTCAAGTTAATAGTTGTGCCCGTCAAAGTAACTACTCATAGGCTTACTAGTGAATTGGATAGCTAGTGCCGCACGGATTACTAGTCCGTGACAGTTGGTATCAGAGCCAGAGCTTGTTGAATGCAAACCAGGATGCAGGAAATAAATGAGCGCCTTAGCGCTATGGAGGAATGACATGCCAGTCGAATGCATAGACTGGAAAGCAGAATGGACCAGTTGAACACTTTGGGAGAACAGATTAGTCGGTTGGATGGACTCTTTTCACTGGCAGACAGAGTGGATTCGCTGGCTGAGCACGTTGATAACTTAGAGGGACGAACAGTCGCAATGGAAGAGTAGCCTCACCCCACAGCTCAGGTGATGAGTGACTTCCAATTACAGTTGGAGGACTTATTTGCAAGGGTTGGCTTGCTAACCAAGGCCACAGGGACGACTGATCACCCTAGGATGAAAGTACCCGAGCCAAAGTCATATGCTGGGGCACGAGATGGGAAGGAGTTAGAGAACTTCTTGTTTGATCTGGAGCAGTATTTTCGCGCGGTGAACCCCGAATCAGAAGAAGCCAAGGTTACCATGGCGACCATGTACTTAGCAGGTGATGCGAAACTATGGTGGAGAACCAAATATGCAGATATGGAAGAAGGTCGCATCCTTATTAGAACTTGGGCAGACCTCAAGAAGGAACTCATAAATCAATTCTTGCCTGAGAACACTGATTTCTTAGCAAGGAGGAAGCTCCACACCATCAAACAGACTGGCAATATTCGAGACTATGTCTGACAATTCTCAACTTGTTTGTTAGATATTCGAGACATGTCTGAGAAGGACAAAGTTTTTTGTTTCATGGAACAAGCTCAGCCGCTTCTACAAGCAGAATTGCAAAGGCAGAAGGTGACAGATATTACAAGTGCTATTGCGGCAGCAGAAAGGTTTAGCGATTATATGCCCATGACTGATCCACTTCGCTCAATCACTCCACAGCTAGAACTAGCAGTACCAATTCAAGCTCAGGGTCGAATGCTCGCTCACCTCACCAAAATTGGGGAAACTCAAGTCAGAACCGAGGAAACTATAATTCTCGGCCGTCCAACCAGAATTGGAGTTCCAACAAAAATTGGAATGCCAGCTCTAGCAACTCAAATTACAACAACAAAGGAGGGCAAAACTACTCTGGACAGTGGAGACCATCTGCCCCTGCCCCATGCATTCTTTGCAATAGCAGGGATCACCCAACAGGCAAATGTCCATCCAAACCAGCTCTACACTCATTAATGTCATTGCTTCAAGCAGAGCCTTCTAACCCAACCGCATCGAGCTCGAACCCCACCAACAGTGAGACCTCCCAAATGGGAGCTCTACGCAAGCTCAATGCTGTCAAAGGAGAAATGTATGAGCACCCACACAAGAAGGCTCTACAATACATCGACATCACTATCAATGGGTTCCCTTCCCAAACATTGTTGGATTCCGGAGCGACAGACAATTTTATTGCCCCAGATGAAGCTAGACGTGTGGGTCTGAACTTAGAAGGAGATGTGGGTAAGTTGAAAGCTGTCAACTCTGAGGCAACCTCTATTAATGGTATGGCTAGAGCTGTGCCACTACAGGTTGGTCCATGGGAAGGAAGATCAAACTTCTTGGCAGTTCCACTTGATGATTTTAAGGTGATTCTTGGCCAAGAATTCTTCCGAGGAGCTGCAGCAGGACCATTACCTTCATGGACTCCTTGGGGGTTTTCGGACCCAGACTACGCATTGTACCAACCTCAATTCGACCAACAACTCATGATAGAATATTGTCGGCACTCCAAGTCAAGAGGGGCTTGGCCAAAGGAGAAGATACATACTTAGCTGTGGCAAAGCTAGAGATGGAAGATGATACTAGCAAAATGCCTGAGGAAGTTGCCCAAGTTATTGCTGACTTCAGCGAAGTGATGCCGAATGAATTGCCAAAGAATCTACCTCCTAGCAGGCTCATTGATCACGAAATTGAGTTAGTCCCTGGTGCCAAGCCACCCGCACGTAGTCCATATCGCATGAGCCCTCCAGAGCTGACCGAATTGAGAACACAACTAGATGGCTTGTTGGAGTCAGGATTCATTCGGCCCTCTAAAGCACCTTATGGGGCACCTATTCTTTTTCAGCGAAAACATGATGGCAGTCTTCGCCTTTGTGTTGATTATAAAGTCTTGAACAAAGTCACTATAAATAACAAATACCCGTTGCCGCTCATTGCAGACTTATTCGACCAACTTGGATCCGTCAGATACTTCACAAAACTCGACTTGAGATCAGGTTACCATCAGGTCCGCATTGCTGCTGGTGATGAACCCAAAACTGCTTGTTCTACTAGATATGGGTCATATGAGTTCCTAGTAATGCCCTTCGGCTTGACCAATGCTCCAGCTACATTTTCACCCTTATGAATGGCCTGTTCCGTCACCTTCTGGACAAGTCTGTGGTTGTCTATCTTGACGACATTGTGGTTTATAGTGGGACTATAGAAGAACACCGACATCATTTGCGAGAAGTGTTCCAAATCCTTAAGGATAATCATCTCATTGTCAAGAAGGAAAAGTGCTCATTCGGCCAGACCCAGATCAATTTCTTGGGTCATGTTATTGGCAATGGCAAGATTCGGATGGACATGGAGAAAGTCAAGGCAATCCATGATTGAAACTCTCCTAAGAACGTGTCTCAACTACGTTCTTTCCTTGGGCTCGCAAACTATTATCGTCGCTTCATAAGGGACTACTCTAAGAGAGTTGTTGCCCTGGCAAATTTGTTGAAACAAGACTGAACATGGGAATGGGATAGGCAGTGTGAAGCTTCATTCCAAGACTTGAAACTGGCCGTGATGAAAGATCCAGTATTGGCCTTGCCAGACATCACCAAGCCCTTGGAAGTACAAACAGATGCATCTGATTATGCCTTAGGGGGAGTTTTACTTCAAGATGGTCACCCGATAGCATATGAGAGTCGAAAGTTGAATGATACAGAGTCTCGTTACTCAGCTCAGGAAAAGGAATTGCTAGCCATTGTACATTGTTTACGGGTGTGGAGACACTACCTCTTGGGATCTCAAGTTCTTGTTAAAACGGATAATGCTGCAGCAAGCCATTTCCTTACTTAGAAGATGCTAACCTCCAAGCAATCTCAATGGCAGAAAAAATTAGCAGAACTTGACTTAGTATTGGAATACAAGCCATGGCGCACTAACAATGTAGCTGATGCACTCAGCAGAAGGGCAGACCTTGCAGTGCTAACCCATACTGGTCCGAGTCACACCATCTTGGAGAAGATCAAAGTAGGCCTACAGACAGATTCACAAGCGAAGGCGATTACAGAATTGATCAAGCAGGGCAAAACTCGACGGTTATGGATAAAAGATGGAGCAATACTCACAACTGGTAATCGCCTCTATGTTCCGAGAACTTCTGGTTTGCGGAAAGAACTTTTGAGAGAATGCCATGACACCCATTGGGCGGGACATCCAGGTTGGAGACGGACACTTGCATTGCTAGAGAGGGGGCACTATTGACCGCAGTTACAGGAGGATGTAATGGCCTATGTTCGAACATGTCTCATTTGCCAGCAAGATAAGGTTGAACGAGATCGACCAGTAGGCTTACTAGAGCCTCTGCCTGTTCCAACTCGCCCTTGGGAAAGTGTTTCCATGGACTTCATTACTGGGTTACCGAAAGTGGAGGATTTCAGGAGTATCCTTGTAGTTGTTGACCGATTCTCAAAGTATGTGACCTTTGTCCCGACTGGACTAACATGCACAGCCGAAGATACGGCGCAATTGTTCCTCAACCATGTAGTGAAGTATTGGGGACTGCCCGAAAACATTGTTAGCGACCGTGATGCTCAATTCACAGGAAAGTTCTGGAAGGAGTTGTTTAAGCTCTTGGGATCCAAACTTAATATGTCGACAAGCCAACATCCCAATCTGATGGACAGACTGAGCGATTTAACTCTATGCTTGAAGAATACCTTCGTCATTTTGTAAGTGCAAACCAGAAAAATTGGGTGGGACTACTTAATGTTGCACAATTCTGTTTCAACTTACAAAAGAGCTCAGCTACTCACTCCAGCCCCTTTCAGTTAGTTACTGGTCAGCAACCATTGACACCACATACAGTGCTGACCGGATACCAAGGACCCAGCTCAAGAGCTCTTGAGAAAGCCTCTCATCACATGAAGAAATGGGCCGACAAGAAACGACAAGTCGATCCTTTTGAAGTCGGGGACTTGGTATTGGTGAAATTAGATATGTTCAACAAGTATAAACGGACAGCTAGAGCACACAACAATCTGTTTCGCAAGTATGAGGGACAGGTACAGATTATTGAGAAAGTAGGCAAAGTCTCCTATCGCGTCAAGTTACCACATTGGCTCCGTTTCACCCATCCTGTCTTCCATGCAAGTAACTTGAAGTCTTACCATGCAGATGCCGCTGATCCCACAAGAAATGTCTCTACCCGAGCATTGCCTAAGCATCCTACTAAGCCAGATTGAGAAGTGGAAGAAATCTTAGCTGACCGCCTCATCAACAACACAGGTCCGGATAGAGAGTATTTGGTCAAGTGGCAGGATAAACCTCCTTCAGAGATCAGTTGGGAGCCAGTTGAGCATCTGCTGCCATACCTCTCAAAACTGGAAGAGTACTTGGAAAAGTTCGCTGCGAGGGCGTCAGCGAATTAAGTGTGGGAGAGTGTCAAGACTAGTACCATTGGTTAGGAAAATCAAGGTTCAGAGGCCTTTCAAGACTTTCCTAATGGTCTCAAAACTCAATGTTCCCTTTTGAAAAGTGCCCAAATGCTTAGCATCTATATTATAGGGGGAATGTTTGAGCTCTTGACTGTGAGGACGTGTTGCCTCCATTGCATAGTCGGGCCAGACTGTACCGCTAGCATTTTTATTGTTTTCTTTGCATTGCTTTTCAACTTCAAACTTGTATTTCCATCGATCGATAGCATCGAACTAGTCTTGAGCAACGTCCTTCCGAACGTTCCTCCCCATTGTAATCTATTGAATGTAAATGAGAGCTTTTACTGACTATTGTGCATTGTTATATTGTTTACAGATTGATATTGTGCATTCTCAAGTTAATAGTTGTGCCCGTCAAAGTAACTACTCATAGGCTTACTAGTGAATTGGATAGCTAGTGCCGCGCGCACGGATTACTAGTCCGTGACACTCGCCCATACCATACCGCACATAACCACAAATCAAAGTCGTCCAAGACACTGGATTCCTCTCAGGCATTTTATCAAACAATCTTTCTGCAAGCTTCACCTTTCCCATTTTAGCATACCCTGAGAGCATATTGTTCCACGAAAACACATTTCCTGCATTCATCACCCAACACCACCCCCACCATTATCAAATACATTATCAGCCATATGCAACAACCTCGTCGCGCTAGTCTACTGCTTCAATCAGTTGTTTCTTGTCTTGCAAGAAGATTAGATTGACATTATGATATAAGAAAGATCTCGCTTGTTACTAATTTCAGCATATCTGATTCCCAAGGTAACGCCAATGGGAACCAGTTTATGCTTGTCCTAGTACGACCTACTGAAAACTTAATATATAAAGAGGTTCGTCCTTGGCAGCATTATGTCAATATTTTATCTCTTTATTGCATATTGCTGAAGAATATAAATGAACAGATAATTACCCTTCCTTCTGGCCAAATCCAGAACCAGGAACAGTAGAAATGCCTGTCGCTTCCAAGAGTCTGAGACAGTAAAAGACATCAGAAACTTTCCCAGCCATTTTAGCAGTTTCAATCACTCCGGGTGGTAACCATATTTGTGGGAGCGAATACATGGCTCCTTGTGTAAAGTTACAAACAACATTTCTGCAACTGTTGAATCCATTTGTCAATATATTGGCCCTTCTCCTCAGTGATTCAAGGACTGCTTTGCATCTTGGGTGTTGCTGTAGTTAACATATGCATTACCGAGCGATCTCCTTGTGCGCACATCCCTGCAAACCCTGACAGAGACAACCTGCCCCAGTTGACTGAACAGATCGTACAATTGTGAATCCGTCACATTGAATTCCAAGTCCCCCACATACAGAGACGCGTCGACACAAATTGATTTGCACCCGTGTATGAACATGGAAATCCTTGTTTCACATACACACAAGTAGTGTTGTGATTTGCTTGTATGAGTTGTGTTCCCAGTGTATTATGTCTACAGTTGGGTGGGAACAGAAACCCACTCTGTGTAGTCAGACTCTGATCAGACTCCCAATTCGTGAAAGAGTCTTCATTAGCTGCTACTGCCGCTGCAAGAGCCTCATATTTTTCATCCATAAGAGACTCAAAGAGTTCCGAATGATTAACATTGATAGTAATTGGAGAAGTCAACCTATTTGCAGTACATGGAGATGAATTATTAGTCCTAGGAGAAATCCCTTCAGCCTCAAACTCCTTCCACATCTGAACAAGCGAAGAAGCCCTAAGATCACAACCTCATAAAAAATGGAGAAACCCCAAGAAGGTCTTCTAATAATCTTGGCTTCTTCCATTCTCTCTCTCTCTATTGAATGCAAGAGATCTCGACCTCCAGATTCAGCCTACATCGAAGAAGAAAACATAGAGGAAAAGATGAAGGAAGAAGGAGAAAAGGAGGAGAAAGAAAAAGGGAAGAGGGTTTTCTCTTTATAGGATGGGTGGTTATTCGCTCCCACTAACATTCTGAGAGCACCCGCCCTTTAACTCACCAAATAAAACCATAATTTCGAAATTCACATTCAATTAAATGTAACCCTATTTTATTTAATAAAAAATAAAATAAATTATCTTTATGAAATTTAGGGGTGTTACAATATACACACGTTAAATGGAATCTCGTCCCGAGATTTGGATGGTAAGATAGTTAACTAAATTTCGAAAAATACTAGTTGTCAAACAAAAGAAGATTTTAAAACACAATTTTCAATTAAATTTTAGAAACATAAACTATTTATTGTTATCGAAAAAGTAGGGGTGTTACATTATATACAACTCAAAAGGAATTTTGTCCCGAGATTCGCGAAAAGTGCTAATTGAACACTACGGATATCAAAACCCTAAAAAGAAATAATACAGAATAATGTCACGCCAATGTTTTAAAAAGCGTTTTTAAGCTTCGAGGCGGTTTAGTTTTTTCCGAGGCGAAGCGTAGCCGCGAGACAGAGCGAGGCGTTTTTTTTGTAAAAAGTAGTGAAAATTTCACTATAGCATTATAGCATAATACTGAAAGTCTGAAAAAAATTAAATCACATCATTATCACCTTATGAGTTATGTATTTTAGTATTTATAATTTATGTGCCTACATGTATTGTTTGTTGAGTTGAGACTATCAGACTAACCTTATTATTGTAATTCTATAAATGCAGAAATCAAAGAAAATTTTGAAGACTCGTAAGTCGTAACTCGTAAGGATTGTAGTGAAGAACAAGAAGTGGAGGTCGAGGATTAAGACTTCACCTGATTTTGCAGATTCTAGACTTGTAGTATCTTCATAGACTCATAGTTGATACTAGTACACTCAGTTGTTTCAGGAAATTTAGCATAAGTTACTGAAATAGAGAAATTTAACATATGCACATCTTAAATGATGATGAATCATGAATTAAATAGAGAAATCAATTATTCAAGAATGCGTACCGTCGGCGTCTACACAAGTAAAACATATAAAATGCATTTGCATCTGCATGTCCACACAACCACACTCACATTGTTGTTTGGAGCCTGCTAAAACAAAATAATATGTTTGTCAGTAAATGTGTGTGCATACAAAATACAATAGAACAATTAGCTACAAAATATAAATTGCCATCCCACCTGTTCAATCTCTTAATATAACTAAATATACCAGTTAGCTACAAAAATGAGCATACAAAAATGAGAAATATAACTAATACACTCCAGTAGACAGTACTAGTAAATGACTAAGACTAAGTCACCTAATTGAAGAAACAACAACATATATAAGTTAACAAAGTAAATGATTGTATGTCATCTTACTATCTTAGACACATCATGCAACTCTCTAGTTTGCTTATGCGTACAAAATCAAAGTTCCAAAACCTAAGTTAACAAAGTAAAATAACAAGTTAATGATTAACAAACTCCTAGTCGTCCTCGCCCGCATCAATATCATCATCATCACCATCATGTAATTCATCACTATCACTAATACCATCCACCACATCATCGTCCTCGTCTGTCTCAATCTCATGTTCCATCCAATCTTCTTCCTCTTCATCAATCAAGTGCATCGAAAATTTACCTAAGCCATTTAGAGTGTGAGTGTGGAACATCAATCTTTAGCATATTGAAATGAAATTAAAGCAATAACTATTTATATTTAATAATCATTTACCTTTTCCACTAGTTGAACCTCCATGTGTTTTCGCTTGTTTTCTTCCAATGTCAATAGCTTGAGTGGGGGTAGACTTCTTGTTTGAGTTCTTCTTCCTTTTTCTACTTTCATCATTCTCACCACCTTCTTCGTTCCCATCAAGCACAATAACATTAATATCAATTTCATCCAGATTTTGATGCCATAGAGCTTCAGGACAAAGGTTTAAAACCTTTGGCGCTAGCTCTTGGGGTGGGTTCCCTACACCATTTCCATCATCTGCGGTTTGAGTAGGGGGTTCCGCTTCAGTATCATCCACTAGCCATTCATTGTCACTATCTAATATATTCGAATCTATTGGAAATGGTGCATCTTCAGTTTCGCTTGGTCCCCTCAACATCAATTTTTTCGCTCTCAACTTTTTGTTGTACATGACATATACCAATGCATTAAGCTTTGTTGCTGCTAATCTATTTTTTTCTTTGTATGCACCTAAAAAAATGTAACAACCCATAAATTGAAATGCAAATAGCAATTTATTAACACAATAAACAATTAAAGTAATTATTACTTAATACTTACATGATTAAAGGTTGACCAGTTCCGCTCGCATGCTGATGATGAACAAGTAAGGCTCAACACTTTCATAGCAAATCTTTGCAAGTCAGGTGTACTATCTCCATAATATCTCCACCAATTATCTGTAAGTATAAAGGTTCAAAATAAACATATTTATTGAGCAAGAAAATAATATTCAAAATAAATATAACTATATAAGTATATAACATAAACACAACTACAAAAAGAATACCATACCAGGATTGCGCTTGTGCCTTGAGGTCTCTGCGTCTTTTCTACCAAAAAATCCTTTTTTGTCTATAAACATATCCATTTGATTATGCAAATTGTCTTTACTTGCTTCATCTTGAAGAATCCTATCTACGCAATTGAAAAGACTTTGCTTAAGTTTAAAATTGGATGGGTTCTTTCGATCAATATCCGATTGTGGGTCGAGATAATAAGCTGTAGCATGAAGGTCCCTATGCAATTGGAAATCCCACCTCTTATCTATGATATCCCATATTTCCTTGTACTTGGCCAACTCATTATTAAAGCTAGATGGAATCTCCTGTTTTGCTTTTTCCATTGCCTCATATAAGAAACCCATAGCAGGAGTGCCCTCTGAATCCACTATCCTCAACACATGGAATAAAGGCTCTGTAGCCTTCAAGGAGTAGGAGACACCAGACCAAAAATTGTTATCCCTCGATATTATTTTTTTTATGGCTTTACCTTCAGCTTGCTTAGCATACAGACTCTTTAACCACTTGCTGGATACAAACATTTCCTCCAACTTTTGGTTATTCTTTTTAATGCTTTGAAGAGTCAAATATCCCGTGCCAAACCTACATTTAAAGGTCAACTCATAAATGAATAATATATAAGTATTGTTAATTGTTAAAATAAAACCTCAAAGTATTTATGGATTACCTAGTAGATGCAGGGTGAACCAAATCTCTTCCTGTGAAACTCCTCATCAAAGCAAGTACCCAACCATGATTGTATATGTAATTGCTAACTTGCTTAGCTTTGCGATAAGCATTGGCAAGTGTAGGCAGGCTAAACAAGTCCCCAAGCATCAAATCTATGCAATGTGCTGCACATGGTGTCCAATACAAATGCTTCCTCTTCTCCATTAACTTCTTTCCAGCAGCTTTGTAGTTAGCTGCATTATCAGTGACGATTTCTACTACATTCTCCTCTCCCACCTCCTCAACAACACTATCAAGAAGCTCAAATAATGCATTTGCATCCTTTACAATATCTGAGGCATCCACACTCTTAAGGAATACAGTTCCTTCAAGATTATTCACTAGAAAATTGATGAGTTGGCGACCCCTCATGTCTTTCCAACCATCAGACATGATTGTAACTCCTGAGTAAGGCCATGTTTTTAATACCTCGTCAACTATCACATTAGTAGTCTTCACTTCCTCCTTTAGAATCCAAGTACTTAACTCATGGGCCGATGGTGGTTTCACACAATGTCCATTGTTGTGAGCTGCATATTTCGAAATCGATAAAAGCATGCTGGTAAAAGAATGACTACTCGCAACATTGAAAGGAATGCCATTCTCAATAAAGAAATGCCCAATGTCTAAACAAACTTGGTTCCTATACTCTTTTGCATTTACTGGTTGTGGTTTCATTTCTTGTGTAGTTTTGCCTCTATCTAGATCCATGTCATTACTACCCACCAAAAACCTATCCATTGGCCCCCTCACAATGCCATCAGAACATGCATTGGATCCACCACACTAGGACCAGTCACACTTGGAATAGAAGCTCTGCCACTGCCACTGCCTCCACCTACATCTTCATTAACATTTCCTTGAAAGTATGAACCTCTATTAATTTGAAACTCAATGTCTTGTCTTTTCATTAGCTTCTGTCTTTGACCAACCTCTAAAAAAGTCTTCGCTTCTTTGAAGACATCATCCGGTACTTTAGGACAAGGTTTTGTGTCCTTGCGCGTCTTTGCAAGGTGATTTTTCAATCTAAAAATTCCCCCCTTGACCACTTGCTCACAAAACTTGCATTTCACGTATTTGATCATGTCGTTAGGACCTTTTACACTTGTGCCATAATCCCAAAATTTGTCTTTTCCATCATTAGTAGTCGTATTCGTAGTCCTGGGCGGTGCCATCTAATCTACAAATACAAAATTGAATTATAAATACAAAACATGCACAAAACTGTAATTCATCCGTTCTTCAAGCAAAACATACAAAACATGGAATTTTTATAGAATTAACTGAATAACATACAAAACATACCATTAGAAAAAAAACATACAAATTATTTACAACATTCTAAATAATGGTGTTGCCGACTTGCCGTGTTGGTGTTCAGTTCAATACTTCAATTCATAAACAAGAACAAATACAGGCTGAATCATAGATTCATAGTAACCCCATCTCCCACCCATCATGCATGATTAACTGTAGAATCAATCACTAAGAGATGTTTCCCTTTATGATGCATCAGACTCTGAGCCAAGGCATTTCTCTTAAACTACAATGCAACTATATGTAATGAAAATTATGGCAGTAAACCGCAGTATATAAGTTATGTAAGTAGCTCATTTTGAATGCTTTTTCGATTGTTACTTCAAATGGTGTTCAATTGTTCATTCATAAACAAAATAAGAAGTGAAGAACTGAATAAGAAGAAGAAGAAGAGAATTAGAATAAGAAGTGTACTGAAATTGAAATCAAAACAGAGCTTGAATGATTGGATCTGTCGAAATCGAAAGACTCGAAAGTCGAAACTGAGCTTTCAGCTTGGATCTGTAGAAACTCGAAAGACTTTGTGTTCTTCTTTAGTTCTTCCTTTGTTCCCTTCTCGATCTACTCTTCTTCCTCTGTGTTGAGTGTGTTCTTCTTCTCTTCTTCTTCAGTTCGTCGGCTTCGTCCTCCCCTCTTCTGTCTGCAAATGAAAAAACAAATGAAATCGATTAGGTTAGGTTTTGGCAAATGCAATTTTAGTGACAGTCGTTGGATTTGTCTAAAGATCCGAACAGATCGGATGATCCCATGATTAAATAAGCGTACGCCTCATCACGCCTTGAAGCATACACCTCGAGGCGTACGCCTTGACATAACAAAGCGAACGCTTCCAGATGCCACCCCGACTCGTACGCCCAGGGGCGATTTTTGGTCGCCCCGCCTCGACTCGCGCCTCAAGGCGCGTTTTAAAAATGCTTTTTAAAACATTGTGTCACGCAAATATTGACATTATAAATAAGATTACTCGCGCACACATAAGTCAATGAAGCCTCATCATGAGATTTACAAAGAAAATGAAACAAAACTAAAGTTTTCAAGGTTCGCCCTTGTCTCTTCATCTTAAGACTTCTAAACTCCTACACACCCATATCCACATTCCGAGGATCACCTAGACTCTACCCCCAACCTAGGCTAACCAAATGCTCTGATACCAAACTGTCACGCCCCGATTTTCGAGAAAAATGAAAATCCTAAAATCCATGTAGGAAAATCCGTTTTCCCAAAACTCGGGACGTGAAATTCAATAACAATAGAAACATTTAGTAGCAATGACAAAAATATAGTTCAGAAAATAGCCCAAAGGTGGCTTTTGGTACTCATATAGTTAGGGGTATCCGCGATGCATGCTTGTATGTGATGTCCCCACTTAGGCATGGATGACGGAGTAGTCCTCCTTTATATGAGAGGGGCATACGGACATGTGTGTTCGGCACGGAGGTGGTGCGAATGTGGTATCGTCTAAGTGATCAATCCGTTAAAAAGATGAACCTAATTCAAATAAAAAGAATAAATTGCGTTGCATTGTTTCTAGTCCTTTTTATGCAGGATGGCAAGTCCACTAATATTTCTGCAGGTTCGACTTGCCATAGTCAACTCCTATAGGGTAAGTACAGGTAAATGCATATTTACATATTAGGATGATGATATGATTGCCTCGTTGAGGAACTAAATTCTTGGAACTGTGTTTTCTTGCATCACACCTTTGCCTCGTTGAGGAACTACCTATTGGTGTGATGGTTTGTTGTTGTGTTTAGCTTGATGTTTATCACGTGCGATTTTATTGATTTTTGGGATGAAGATTTCTCACACCAGCTTTATTGCTGACCCAAGTGAGCTTTTGCTTCTTGGGTACATTCCTTTGGGAATGTAGCCGATTAGCTTTTAAGGTTCAGAGACCCTTGAGCAGCGATACAGAAATTTCTCTAGTGGGGCTAGCAACATCAGTATTTTCCTGGTTAGAGTTCCATTAAAAAAATTTAGTTTGTTCCTATTTTCTAAATTATATTTTTTCATTGCTGCTAAATGTTTTTGTTGTTATTGAATTTCGCGTCCCGAGTTTTGGGGAAACGGATAATCCTACATGGATTTTAGGATCTTCATTTTTCTCGAAAATCGGGACGTGACAGTTTGGGTTTTATGGAAGGAGAAAAACAAAGAATTTCTAGAAATGTGGAGAAAATATATAGATATTTGTGGATAGATTGATGTTTGTCTTTGGATTTGGAGGTCCCTTCGAGGGGTATTAGAAACATGCAGAAGGACAAGAATGAATATTAACGGAGTTTGTGTGGTTGGAATGTAATGGAAAATTGTTGTATTACTAGCTTTGGGTGATGGCAAAGATCCCTTATGAGAGTTTATGCATCGTGGAAGGCTGGAAGCATTCATCTAATCTCAATACTGTCGGTCGTCTTGTGTGGAACTTAGTTTCTAAGCCATTTGTTTTGGTTGGGACTTGGGAGGAAGTAGGAACTATAAATCCTTATTCTTGTACTTCTTTTCCCCCTTCTTCCACAACTCAAGTTGGACAACTACTCCTTAAGTGAAAGAACTTGAAATGACACATGACATACCTGGGATGACCAGTTGCACTTTCAATGTTCAGTAAATATCCCTTGCTCAACATGACCATACCCTCAATTTTTCAGGCAAACATCTATTATCTACACAATCTCACAGCGTTGCTTGAAGCTTGCTAAATTTTCACCCCAGCTTGAACCCAAGTCATAACACCATCAATTTTTTAATTTGAGCCGATGTTTAAATTTGAGGTGAGGCACAAATCAATTTTTTTATTAAAAAAAACTTAATTAGCTCACCATATACACACTTATATATATGATCTCGAAGCATACTTTTATATGCACACGGAGGGTATACTTTTGGATACTCCCATTGATAATGACTTCCCCTCATGATAGTATAATTTGAATTACTTTGATGAAAAAGTCGGCATATATCAATTTTGTAACTCAATTTTATGAAGAGGTCTACAAAGTTATCACTATACTGAAGTTGTTCGACTGTAATCATATGGTTCTTTTAGAGTTCATGTGGATAAAAGAACTTTACTGAATGTGTTTTGTTCGATCTCCTTTGGTGAAACATGTGAGCGGCCCTGATAAGGGTCAAACAGAAAAACTGAATATGCATATCCAACTAGGTGGAAATGGTTAGATAATTCATGGGATAAGCTCCTATAAATAATCTCACGAAGATAGTATATATTATAATACTATATGTTCAATATTTAATTAATGTACTATTAGATATTATAACTATACCTATTATAATTTATATTTTTATATAAGAAAGGTTAGGAGGTGTCAGTGAATAGGTATACTATTATATATAGTTTATAATTATAGGCCTTTAATACTATGTTAATGGTATTAATATGGTTATATAACCTATGATAAGTATACTCTCTCTACATATAAGTATAATATGATATAATTATATAAGTTGCTTATAATTTATAAACTATTAGGATTATAATATTAATTAATAATATTGTTATTACAATCTTATCATAACTATGGTAGGGCATAAGCTCTAGAAGAGCATAACATGACATTCCTGAAGAGGTGATACGACTCCAAATGAGCATAACATGACACTCATGAAGAGGTCAAGAAGCTCCAGAAGTAGCAACCTCATGAAGAGGCCATGACGCTCCAAAAGAATTCATAACACTTCGGAAGCAACATTAAATGGCGCTCCAGAAGTGGCCATTTCACTTTCTCCATTACCCTAGCAGTGGTTATTCATCCCTGAAGTGAATTAAAAGCCCTAGAAGAGGCTCAGATAACTAATAATAATTAGATATCCATATATTAAGGAGAAATGTGTAATTAAATGAAATGGTCATCGATGACATATTCACATAAATGGTAGCTACCAAAATATCAAGGGGCAATTATACTAAAATTACACCACATATTTATAAATGTCGATAAATAAATAAATGATTGGCCAAATGAATATATATTGTCCAAAGTGCATTAGGTCCACCAAATGGAAATATATTATCCAAGTGGAATTGGGTTCCCTTGAAAACGCGGTGTGTTTGGATCTATAGTACAAACACTAAACAATCCATCATATCATTAGGGGTGGGTAGGGGACAGGATGGACATGAATCTTGATATGGTACTTCAGGATCGAACCAAGTATCCTTTACAAGTATTTCTTGAGAGTTAAAGATCGGATGACCATGGACGTCCAAGTGGATGATAGTTGTCCATTAAAAATATTATATCTCGACAGACAAACTAATATTCTACTATTACTTTACTTGATTTGCAAACCAAAACAAAAGTTGTTTTTCCAATGTCTTTAATTGCAAATATTTTCGCTATATAATTAACAGTGTTTTCAAGGTTCAATAAGAGTTATATTACTGTCATAAATTTTCATGGAATCTATTTTACTTATAATATTCAAACTAAACTTTCTATCTAAACAAATAGTACAAAATCAAACAAGTAAAATTTTCAAACAATAGATGTTCTGATTTAATTCCTAAACTTTTTCTTTAGAAGAGTAATTTGATTAAAACTAATAATAATAAATATTAAATAAATAAGTTTGACATGCAAAACGTTAGGAGGTGTCAGTGGGTGTTTTATTTCTCATGGGTTTTTTTTTTTTGACAAGGCATTATGCATTAGATAGAACCAGAATTAAACGAAGTACTACTCGCTATAGTTGCGAGATCATGGGCCTCGGTGTTGAGGTTCCTACTTATATACATACAGTGCAAGTTGCTAAGAAAAAAATGCGATTAATATTACAAAAATGTGGATGCCAAGCCCAGTCCAAAGCAAAAGACGAATTGATGTCCTGAGAAGAAATCACCTCGATGAAGTTGGTAGAATCTCCAAAGACAAGACAAATTTTCCACCTTTGGGCTTGAATCAACATAAGGGTGTTTTTTACTTTGTTTTGCTTGGGAATTATAGTCACATGCTCTAGGTGTTGCCTAGGGAATAAGGGACGCAGTGTTCATGATGGTGGGGGGTCTTTTCAATAAACTAATCTAGGGATTCACACCAACTTTCTGACCAACTTAAATATAATTAAAATATAGCCTAATTGATACCTCCTACCTGAAGGATTGTTTCTCCCGTAGAGATAATTTCAGAGTCATTGGATGTTCCTTGAGATAAACACACATCTATAAACTGCACACACTCTGCTGCACGGGAAATTCTAAATGGCGAGGGAGGGGTGAAGCCTTTCATACCCCTTGAGATGCGTGAAAGCGCATATCTCGAGGCATTTTCATGCATCTCTCGGGGGTGAACGGCTTCACCCCCTCCCTCGCTGGTTTCCTCGCCCCTCCCTCGCTGTTTGGACTGCACAATAACCTTTGCATTTGTTGTACTGAGTTAGATAGATTAACACTATAATAAAAGCTCATGAATATGGGTTTGTCTAAACAATGAGGGAATAGGCGAGGAAATCAGCGAGGGAGGGGGTGAAGCCGTTCATTCCTCGAGATGCATGAAATCACCTCTCGATACGTGCTTTTACACATCTCGAGGGGGATGAACGGCTTCACACCCCTCCCTCGCTGGTTCCCTCGCCATTTAGAATTTCCCCATGAATATAATAATAAACCCACCAGCAAAGGGTGATAATAATTTGAAATATTTCAATAATTTATAGTTATAATATCAACAAATCCCATCTTGTTGCTACATTACTTGATCATTCATAGTGCTTTCAATATTATCCTACATAGTTCTTTTGCTGTTACTTGAACAATTATCAGGTTGACATACTGTTTTGCCCTTGTCTTATATGATCAAATATTTTATTTTGCTCGAAACTCTAGGAATTATGATGGATAGTAAATGATTCAGTGATTCATTCCCACACATCCCCCATTTCACATGATAATGAAATAGCAATATGGATTGTATTTTCTTTGATTAAAATAGTGATATAGAGAACATCACTTTACTAATTATTTTGAATTAGTGACTAATATAACCTCTTTGGGAGCGTTATGTCATGCTACTGTTGGAGCCATGACCTCTTCAGAAGCGTTCTGGAGCCATAACCTCTTTCATGAGCATTATGTATTGCTACTGCTGGAACTTCATGACCTCTTCTGGAGCGTCATGTCATGTTATTGCTGGAACCATAACCTCTTTCATGAGTGTTATGTACTGCTACTGCTGGAGCGTCATGTCATGCTACTACTGGAGCATCATGTACAACTTCATCTGGAACATGTACAACTTCTGCAGGAGTTTCAAGCATTGCTTCTTCAGGAGCATTAGGGCATGAATTTTACAAATTCTCAATTTTCGAAGAGTTGAATCTTTGAAACCTATAGGTTTCCCACACTTCTTATGTGCAACAGATTCATTAACTGCCTTATTCGAAGTTTTTGCTTCAGTGATATAAATTCGAGCATGTGTTTACCACGCTTCTAGCGTGTTGTAGATTCACTAGCTGCCTTATTCTAACTTTGTCCTTCAGGTAGCAGGTGTATTCATAGTTGACATATGATTTTATGGTCCAAATGAGACAAAATGGAAGTATTTTAATTCCACACCGTTTTATTTTCATATCTCCTCCTAACGGTGGGAATAGAGTCACACTATGCAATTTCCCAATTCCAATATTGTAGGTTCCCATATACTATTAGGTAGCCTAGACTATATAAGTGAAAGTCTTCTGACTAGGTGAAGACGTTTAACGAAATGGGTACAGTGCAGAAGCTTCTGATACGGGATGTAACAACTCCGAGGGATATAGAATCCTAATAAGTAAATGGGAACTAACTGCTAAACTACTATATAACATATAATGGGCTTAAATGTCATTGTGTATATTATAACTAGAGGTTATGGCTCCAGCAGTAGCATGACATGACGCTCCTAAATATTACTATAATATATATAATAAGTAGTTATATATACTTATAAATATATAACTAATCTTAGAGTTAGTATACTTATAAGTTATAATAAACCTAATTTATTTAACTATATATAAGTATTTATAATTATGAGAGTATTGTAATTATATATATTTTTATATAGTAATTCTATAGTAAAATACTATAAGTTATATGAGAGTATTATAAATAAGTCTTTAATTATTATTTTCGCTTTCTGCTCTGACCTAGTCCCGCTGACCTGTTTGACCTGCACAAGTAGCACACATGAGCCACAGACCACCGTCGGGTGGGCGATGACACTCTGATGCTAAAGTCAAATGGGGATCTGAGGAAGGTGTAATGTTGTAACAAAGATTTTGTAGCGTCCCTTAGCTTACCAACCTCATGTCTTATTTATAGTGCAAGGAGTTCTAGTTCAACCGTAAGCGTAGTTTAGGGAGGGGATCTTCATGGAGATCCCTCTCTAATTAAGAGTCGTGTTGTAGGAGGGAAGCTCCCCGTTAGCTTTGCACTTCTAGATACGCGGGAGATAGTTCCCAATCCAAGAACAATCCGTAGAAGGGAGTTTCCCTATGTTAAAAGATACTTTGGTGTTTACTTCCTCGAGATACTTGCCTGAAGAAAACTTATGGGTATCATGGATAGCTGTGAGATGTGTGGGCCTAGCATGCTGTGAGAGTTCGGGTCCACTTAGCTGACTGAAGTTGAGCAGGCTTAGATCCGCTTGGGCTGGATCTATGTTGGGTCGACGCTTGAGCTCGTAATTCCTCGAGATCATCATGACACATGTTCGGCTCGGGAGTGTGACCGTTTTTATGTATCATTAGCTACTCCCCCCGAGTTAGTGGGTCATCACATCGGTTCACTAAGTCATTTCTTGAAGGATTGTGGCGCTCATGATGATTGAGTCTGAATCGTTGCTTGAACCGTACGCTGCATTAATTGGGCATTCGTCGGTTCAACAAAAAAGAGGCGAGAACCTGTTATCTATATTGGTCATCTGCAGTGTTGATGTTGACCTTTCTACGTCACTTGCTTTTGAAGATATTGTTTTGAAAGGTTCGTTCGTTTTCTTCATGGCTCGAGAAAACCTTCTTGATGACGCTATTATGGCCAAGGGCCTAGAGTTCTTTGAAGACAGGCTGTTGTCCGAGCCTGGTCTCACTGAAATTCGTGCAAGGTATGGAGTTCCTGAAGACTTGCCATTGTACCTTCTGACGGACGACTAGACGCCAATGTTGCCTCCGGTCGGTTTCATATGTTTGCATTGAGGGATGCTTCAGACTGGAGTGTGTTTCTTGGTTCTAGACGTGATTTGGGAGTTCCTCGATTTCTTGGGGATTTCTCCGGCTCAGTTGGGACCTAATGGATATAGGGTTATTCTCATGATTCTGCTATGTGCTAAAAGGCTGACATTAGCGTGACTCTGCAGGTGATCCAGTTGTTGACCAATCCTTGACTACAGAGCAATGCTGTTTGCACGATAAAGTTGCCAAGTTGTTTCGGTAAACTACCTGATGATTTCAAGTTCTGGCAAAAGTAATGCTTCTTGGCTCTTGCGGATTCGAAGTATTTCCGGTACAAGGGTTGTTCGCTTAAGCGACAGCTCAGGTCGCTTCGTAAGTTCAACTCCAATGACTTTGATGTGCTTGATAACGATCTGAGTGATCATTGCTTGTGTTCTTTTGCAGGAAGGTTTCCCACCGATTCTCTCACCTTAGAGAAGCAAACCACCATGGAGGCATTCTGCGTCATGGCAAAAGGGGAGGCGGTTGTTACCATAAGAGTTTCCAATTTCATTCGTAGTGGGTTGTGGAACAACTAGCACGTCGCCCCCACTCTGTATCGAGAGTCGCGCATTAAGCTGGAAGAAGAGGTTCTTTCTAGGAAGAGGAAGGCTCTCGTTCCTAGAAAGAGCCTCTTTTGATGCGGAGGATTCATCTAAGATGTTTGCTTCCTTTGTGAGGAAGAAGCCTCGCATTAGGGTCGGCCCGTCTTCGGCACGTCCAGCTCCATTGAGAGAGGAGTGCGAGTCTGTAAGGCCTGTTGAAGTGGAGACTAATGTTCTTGGCTTGGAGAAAGATTATCTGCAGTTGGCCGGAGTTGCTGATGGGTCAAATCTCAGTGACGCAGGTTGAGGCTCTAAATGACCGTCTGGTGCAGGTCGCAATGGCAACTTCTGCTGGTGCTGATTCGCATAGGGCCACTCTAGTAGAGGGTTTCATATCTGATTCGCCTGAGGTGGTGGAATTTGATCACCCCACCGTTGACTCGCCTGAAAGTGGTCATGGTCCCGGCCGTGTCTCCTGTAATTTGCATTGCTCACTGTCTTGTTCTAGGCCACAAATAGAACTATTGGAATGTCCTTTGGATACTTCGATCCCTCCTCTGCCTCCGGATCCTGTTGGGTCGTCTCGCAATGAAGGGTCAGTCGTTGTTTACAAGGGAAACGCCATGGAGGAGATTCTAAGGACGGTGGCAACCGTGAAGGGCGGTGCTGAAATAGTTCCTAATTAGGGGAAGCTTCATCCTGATGCATGGATAAGTCTGTTCGCACCAGACTTGGTGAAGATGAGCTCACATGTATGGCACCAAGATGTGGACGTTGAGTATAATTCGAGGAAGCATATAAGTAGGCATCATAGCTGGCTAATGGACCACGCACCGAAACCCGAGGAGGGTTCGCTTCAAGGGTGTATGGATAAGAGTTTGAAGTACCTTATGTTGGATATGTTTCATTGAGCCACGCGGCCGTTGCTGGAATGGAAGTCGAGGCAGCTCGTGAGATTATGTACACCTTGGAGCGTGTCTTCTCGCATGTGCAGACGTTGTATTATGATTTTTGTTTGTCTCCTTGGTAGGTTTGTTCACCATTGGGTTTCGATAATCGGTTTGGGAAGAGAGAAAAATACTCCTTTGAAGATACTCCATCCCCATCCATTTTCCCCTGTCGGAATGTAGAAAATGTTGTATTTATTCCTTCTACTCCAGTAAAAAAACCATTAGTCATGCATGTAGTCCATAATCATTGGAATTTTTCTGGACTACATACGAAAGAGCAACTTCATTTGAGTAGCGCGCGAGTTTTGGACTTCCCCGAACCAATTAGCCAACCAAATAGCTATTAATTTTAGGAGAGATACTTTTTGTCCATCTCATTTTTCCTCTTTGAGTGATAGTTAGATCTCTATCTGAGGCTTCCAACTCGTAAGACTTGTTTTCAATCACCACAAATCTTTTTCACATATTTACTATGAAATCTTCTCACTAAATCTATACTCAATGGTGGGAGCTGCAAATCCTCCCAATTTTCTCCTTGCACATGTTTAAAATACTTATCTACCATCACAATGTAAAAACGCTAACTTTGACAAAATAAATTGAGTATGATGTTATTACCTCAAGTAGAGTTAGTTATTCTTCATCTTCAAATAGAAGATTTTTCTCATTGCCACCTACCTATAAATTGAGTAAATTGCTCACAACTACGTCCACCATATTCATCATCACTAAAATCACACCAATATTATGATAATACCCTATTCCAAAAGAGATGAAAATGAAAAGGTGGAGTTGGGAAAGGAAAATGGAAAGAAAAGTCGAAAGTGGGGGAGAAATGTTGAAAAACACCTTATCACCGACAAGACTATGCAAGAAAGAGAACTGCGAGATTAGTTCTCCTTCTTGCGCTCGATAGCCTTCATAAAAAAATGGAAAGTTTCCTCTTTTATTGGTGGCATTACTTAGTACTTGAAAAATTACCATTTTTTAGGTGGTAGTGTTAATAAGATGAAATGGCAGTGTAACAAATCAGCACCGTAAAGTCAATTATGATAAAGTAAAAAAGGGCACTTTGCCCCCTAAAAGCTAATATGAGGTCACCCCAGAATTAATCTGTATTGCATTCCCCCCTCGTCCCTCCCCCCCCCCCCCCCCCCCCCGCCCACACACACACACCAATACTAGCAGTCATTGTCAAGACACGGACTAGCTTCAAAAAGACCACATTTTATTGCCCCAAATACTCTTTAATGATCTGCAGGCTGAGATTCAAGTTCAAGTAGCCAGATGCAACTAAAATCTCATAATTTGAGGGCTAAGATTCAAACTTCCCATTAGCCGTTAGGATAATCCACTTCCTCCTCCTTCACCACTACACTTTCCACTTCACCACCACTACTACCTCGTCTCTGCTTCTATTACTACCTCATCTACATGCTATTTAATTGTAGATTAATAATTTGGAGTGGAAAAGCTTGAGCAAACCCAAGTTTTGAAGTTAGGGTTTCATCACATAATGATTACACAAATCCTTAGATCTGAGTTATTCATCCATATAATTTAGTTAGAACACCATCATGAAGGTAAGTCAAGTCAGTTATTTTCATTTCATCATTTCTGTAAACATTTGTTTAGAGTTGCAAATCATCTTCATCCTCTCGCATGTCTGTTATGTTTCAGGGGGCAATCTTATATTCAAATTTATTATATAGAGTTAAGTTATTGCCTTACAACCTAAAGTTACAAACATTCAATACCATACCATACCAACATGAAATGCAATGCATTTAACATACTTGCAACAAGTGTATCATTAACATACCATACCAATAAGTCTGATATAATACAAGTGTGTTATTATTGTACCATACCAATAAGGCTGATATAAGTATGACATAACAATCAGTGAGACCATAAAGTGAGCAGACCTGAGGGTGAGGGTTGGAGCCCAATAGGTCCAACAAGCTCAGGAGGGGTTGGACGAGCTACAAAAGGGGACATAGTCCCACATCGCCTGGGTGCGAGAGGGGGATGTTCTACTTATGTGCGAGGTTAGATCCCCATAGTAAGACGCGTTTTAAAGTCGTGCGGGCCAGTTGGGCCAGAGCCGACAATATCTTACTGTGTGAATCAGGTCGTTACAAAATGTTATTAGAGTTTGACCTAGCCGGAAGTGTTCCAACATGGATGTTGGGTCCTAAGGGGGATGGACTGTGAGACCCTGGAGTGAGTGGACCAGAGGGTGAGGGTTGGAGCCCAATAGGCCCAACAGGGGTTGGACGAACTACAAAGGGAAACATAATCCCACATCGCCTGGGTGCAGGAGGGGGATGTTCTACTTATGTGCGAGGTTGGATTCCCATAGTGAGACGCATTTTAAAGTGGTGCGGGTCGGTTGGGTCCAGAGCGGATAATATCTTACTGTGCGGATCGGGTCGTTACACAATCCATCAAACAACACAAAATGATAATGTCATTAAAAAAAAAAAAAGTCTTCCACTAACTTATATGCTTGGTCACTAGCATGTCTCTTACTCCAAGTGTTTTGTTCCTTTGCAAATTGACTTTGTCCCTTCCTGCCCCTACCATTCCCAGCTTGGAACACTGGATTAACTGGCGACCTGATTGGTGAAGGCCTAACTCCTTGTGCAAAGGGTTGAGTTGGGAGATTCACTTCTTCCTCTTCCATTCCACTACTATTTTTCCACTCTTTGGCTTGTTGTTCCTAACTCTCCTGAATCTAGGTCCCTTGGACTTCTTAGATGGCTTCCTTCTTAACAGCTTCATTTTTGTCTTCATCTATTCTCCTCTCTGTGATTGGTCTCCATTGGTTTTGGACTTCAAAATCTTGCATACTCATTCAAAATCTTGCATATTTTAAACCTCCTATTCACTTATTTGATTGTGCAGTTGATAATGTAAACATAAAATCTGCAAGGAAAATATAATTTTTTATTATACTTTCCCTTTTATAATAAACTACTGGTCTCCTTATAATAAATTACTAGCAGTAACTTAATCCCATATAATAAATTTGAATTTAAGAATGCCCTCCTGAAATAAAACATGGTCTGTGAAAGGTTGAAGATGACCTGCATCTATAAATGAAATAACTCAGATTTAAGGTTTGTGTTACCTTTATGTAATGAAACTCTAATAAAACCCTAACTTCAAAACTTGGATTTGCTAAAACTTTTCCACTTCAAATACCTTTGATCTACAATAACATAACATGTGAGGAATTCGAATTTCATGGGAAACCTTGAATTTGAATACCTTTGCTCAAGCCAATTTCTCTTTCATCTTTCTCGTGTTGACTACTTCTATTCTCTATCTTTCTCGTGTTGAATACTTGGAATATAGATGAGTGAACTGAAGAAAACAACTATTGGTATCAGATCCATGTTCATCTTCTCCGGGGGGAATAGTGTTGTGAGTCCTAGGTATTGTTGGTCAGCCTTTAGGTATGTTGGTCAGCCGTAGAGCCCTTTGTAAGTTGTCAAGATTGCGCAGTTGCCAGGGTTAGGTGGTCCCATATCGATAGTCCAGTCGTAGGTGGTCCGAGTACAGTGTTCCAACCATTCTTCCTCTCTGATTTTAAAATTTACCCGAGCATCTAGCTCTAGACAAAGTAACCCAGATTTACAAAATGGGATGGAATGTAGAATTCCAGAAGTTGAACAAAATTTACAAAAATGGCCCATAACAAAAGTTCCTTACAAACAGATTTATCAAGATTCTCAATTAATCTTTTCACAAAAATCTGAAGATCTGATAGACATTGTTGAACAGACAATGCCTCTTGATGGTTCTTTATAATCCAAACAAGTAACTTGGCAGGTTCAATCGACCCCTAGAACACCTCCTCCTGAGGAACTTCCCCATCTTGATCTGGCAAATTTAAGGAATCATCCTTATCATCCCCAAATCCCACAACCCATCTACAATCAACCATCAGAACAACCTTCTAATAGATCTCCAACTCAATCTGAGATGGCAGATCCTGCACAATTAAACACTTTAACGACTTTAACCACTGAATTTATTTTAAACAAATAAAAAGTTAAAGACGAGTTTTCCATTGATTATAATTATGTTAAAAGACAAACATTTTATTCTCAAACTACTCATGACCAAAGGATTAGTTTAGGTAAATTGTTTTATCAATTTTGTGAAGATATCAAAGATAATATGCCATTTTTAGAATGGTATGAATCCATTTTTCTTTCACAATTGAATGTTGTCAAGAATGCTTCTAAACCTTGGCATCTGAAAACCATTTCTGTTGGGGGAATTCTAATTGGCGAGGAAACGAGCAAGGAAACGGGTGAGGGAGGGGGATGGAGGGTTCCACCCCCTCACTCACCCGTTTCCTCACCAATTAGACAAACACATTCTGTTGTTGAATCATTTTTTCCTCCTTTAAAAGAAATCCATATACAAACTCAAGGACAGACTCTTACAGCCTCTCCTTTGAAAAATCCAATCTCTATTTCTGATACAACAGGAATTTTGAAGTTTATTAAGAAAAATAATTATACCAATATTTTGCTTAATGAAATTTGTCAACAATTGACTTCAATCCCTGTTCCAGAAAAGAATTGTTTTACAAATCAAAAAATAAACAAACCAATTACATTTTTTCAACTTTATACAATTGAACATGACGCCTTTTCTCTCCTCACATCATGGAAGAGATTAATCGAAGACTTGCAGCTTTGAAAATTCAAACTGCACCTGTCTTTGATAAGGCTTCATCTTCAAAGAGACAAATTAACACTCTATCTCATATTGGTTCTGATTCTTCTAACAAGGAACCAGACATTATGTCTGAATTGGATAGACTTCAAAGATTTGAAGCAAATCCAATGCGTTCATCAAGAACTCATGTCAATACAAATCCTTTGCCTACAACTAGGAATTATTATCCCAGGCCAACTTACCCTGATATGCAATATGCAGAAAAATATTTGCAAACATTCAGTTCTTTTTCTACAGGCAACATCTATACTTACAACATTAGATGGATGTACTGAAGAAAACATTATCGAATTAACGCAAGAAATGGTCATGATGGTTGCTGCTCATCGCAGTGAAGGCAAATCATATCATAGTATTGCAGGGGTAATTATAGCTAGCTTTACAGAACAATTAAAAGGTTGGTGAGATAACCAGCTTACTCCTATTGAACAGCAAAGGATTTTCCAATCCATAAAAATTGATTTTAATGGACAACCTCTCAAAGCTGAAAATGGTGAAAACATTCCTGATATTGTCAGCACTTTGATTTTCGCTATTCTTAAGCATTTCATAGGCGATCCCTCAAAATTTCAAGATAAATCTCTTGATCTTCTTATGATCATTCGATGCAAATCTCTTAGTCATTTGAGATTTTACAAGTATGTTTTCTTAAAGAAAATTATGCATCAATATGAAGCTAACAATCCTTTTTGGAAAAGGAAATTTCTTTCAAGATTACCTCCTGTTTTCGCAGATATCGTTAGAGATGAGCTTGAATCTGAATACAATGGCGATATCCCTTTTGAACGACTTACTTTTGAAGATTTAATTGCTAAAATCAATAAAGTTGTTTTGCAACTCAGCAATGATATTCGTCTCAAAGCCCAACTTAAAAGACAAAACATTTATGGTTCTAACAAACTTGGATCTTTTTGTCAACAATATGGCTATGAGCCCTTAGCAAGTCATTTTCCTAAGAATTTCAAATAAAAGTATCGGTCTCATCCAGCCCGACACTTTAAGTCCAAAAAAAATTATGGCCCAAAATAACAAAAACAATATAAACTATTACAAAAAGCCCATTAGACACGGCACACACAAGCCTACCCATTTTTCAAAACACAAAGGCCCAATTGTTAATTTTTGAGAAAATGTAAATGTGGTCTTTTTTTAGAAATAAAATTAATAAAACAATTATCTAATTTGAGAGAATTAATTTCAGCAACTTTAGTTTTGCACATTTTATTTCAAATATATCAAAGATCATATGCCATTTTTAGAATGGTATGAATCCAATTTTCTTTCAGAATTGAATGTTGTCAAGAATGCTTCTAAACCTTGGCATCTGAAAAACATTTTTGTTGTTGAATCAGTCTTGCCTTCTTTAGAAGAAATCCATAAACAAACTCAATGACAGACTCTTACAGCCTTTCCTTTGAAAAATCCAATCTCTATTTCTGATACAACAGGAATTTCAAAGGTTATTGAGCAAAATAATTATACCAATATTTTGCTTAATGAAATTGGTCAACAATTGACTTCAATCCTTGTTCCAGAAAAGAATTTTTTTACAAATTAAAAAACAAACAAACCAATTACTTTTTTCAACCTTATACAATTGAACATGACGCCCTTTCTTCTTCTCCACACATCATGGAAGAGATTAATCCAAGACTTGCAGTTTTGAAAATTCAAACTGCACCTGTCTTTGATAAGACTTCATCTTAAAAGAGACAAATTAACACTCTGTCTCATATTGGTTGTGATTCTTCTGACAATGAACCAGACATTATGTCTGAATTGGATAGACTTCAAAGGTTTGAAGCAAATCCAATGCGTTCATCAAAAACTCATACCAATACAAATCCTTTGCCTACAACTAGGAATTATTATCCTAGGCCAACTTACCCTGATATGCAATATGAAGAAAAACATTTGCAAACATTCGATTCTTTTTCCACAGGCAACATCTATACTTGGAATATAGATGGATGTACTGAAGAAAACAGTATCTAATTTACGCAAGAAATGGTCGTGATGGCTGCTGCTCATCGCAGTGAAGGCAAATCAGATCATAGTATTGCAATGGTAATTACAGCTGGCTTTGCAGGACAATTAAAAGGTTGGTGAGATGACCACCTTACTCCTATTGAATAGCAAAGCATTTTCCAATCCATAAAAATTGATTTTGATGGACAATCTATCAAAGCTGAAAATGGTGAAAACATTCCTGATATTGTCAGTACTTTGATTTTCGCTATTCTTAAGCATTTCATAGGCGATCCCTCAAAATTTCAAGATAAATCTCGTGTTCTTCTTATGATCATTTGATGCAAATCTCTTAGTCATTTCAGATTTTACAAGGATGTTTTCTTGAAGAAAATTATGCATCAATATGAAGCTAACAATCCTTTTTGGAAAAGGAAATTTCTTTCATGATTACCTCCTGTTTTCGCAGATATCGTTAGAGATGAGCTGCAATCTGAATATAATGGCAATATCCCTTTTGAACGACTTACGTTTGAAGATTTAATTGCTAAAATCAATGAAGTTGTTTTACAACTCTGCAATGATATTCGTCTCAAAGCCCAACTTAAAAGACAACATTTATGGTTCTAACGAACTAGGATCTTTTTGTCAGCAATATGGCTATGAGCCCTTAACAAGTCATTTTCCTAAGAATTTCAAATAAAAGTATCGGTCTCATCCAGCCCAACACTTTAAGTCCAAAAAAATTTATGGCCCAAAACAGTATAAACTATTACAAAAAGCCAATTAGACATGGCACACACAAGCCTACCCATTTTTCAAAACAGAAAGGCCCAATTGTTCATTTTTGAAAAAATGTAAATGTTGTCTTTTTTGAGAAATAAAATTAATAAAACAATTATCTAATTTGTGAGAATTAATTTCAGCAACTTTAGTTTTGCACATTTTTATTTCAAATATATCAAAGATCATATGCCATTTTTAGAATGGTATGAATCCAATTTTCTTTCACAATTGAATGTTGTCAAGAATGCTTCTAAACCTTGGCATCTGAAAAACAATTCTGTCGTTGAATCAATCTTGCATTCTTTAGAAGAAATCCATATACAAACTCAATGACAGACTCTTACAGCCTTTCCTTTGAAAAATCCATTCTCTATTTCTGATACAACAGGAATTTCAAAGGTTATTGAGCAAAAAATTATACCAATATTTTGCTTAATGAAATTGGTCAATAATTGACTTCAATCCTTGTTCCAGAAAGAATTGTTTACAAATTAAAAAACAAACAAACCAATTACTTTTTTTCAACTTTATACAATTGAACATGACGCCCTTTCTTCTTCTCCGCACATCATGGAAGAGATTAATCAAAGACTTGCAGTTTTGAAAATTCAAACTGCACCTGTCTTTGACAAGGCTTCATCTTAAAAGAGACAAATTAACACTCTGTCTCATATTGGTTATGATTCTTCTGACAATGAACCAGACATTATGTCTGAATTGGATAGACTTCAAAGATTTGAAGCAAATCCAATGCGTTCATTAAGAACTCATACTAATACAAATCCTTTGCCTACAACTAGGAATTATTATCCTATGCCAACTTACCCCTGATATGCAATATGAAGAAAAATATTTGCAAACATTCGGTTCTTTTTCCACAGGCAACATCTATACTTGGAATATAGATGGATGTACTGAAGAAAACATTATCTAATTAACGCAAGAAATGGTCGTGATGGATGCTGCTCATCGCAGTGAAGGTAAATCAGATCATAGTATTGCAAGGGTAATTATAGCTGGCTTTGCGGGACAATTAAAAGGATGGTGGGATAACTACCTTATTCCTATTGAACAAAAAAGCATTTTCCCAATCCATCACAATTGATTTTAATGGACAACCTATCAAAGCTAAAAATGGTGAAAACATTCCTGATATAGTTAGTACTTTGATTTTCGTTATTCTTAAGCATTTCATAGGCAATCCCTCAAATTTTCAAGATAAATCTCGTGATCTTCTTATGATCATTAGATGCAAATATCTTAGTCGTTTCAAATTTTACAAGGATGTTTTTCTAAAGAAAGTTATGCATCAAAATGAAGCTAACAATCCTTTTTGGAAAAGGAAATTTCTTTCAGGATTACCTCCTGTTTTCGCAGATATCGTTAGAGATAAACTGCAATTTGAATACAATGACGATATCCCTTTTGAACGACTTACGTTTGGAGACTTAATTATGGCCCAAAACAACAAAAACAATATAAACTATTACAAAAAGCCCATTAGACACGGCACACACAAGCCTACCCATTTTTCAAAACACAAAGGCCCAATTGTACATTTTTTAGAAAATGTAAATGTTGTCTTTTTTGAGAAATAAAATTAATAAAACAATTATCTAATTTGTGAGAATTAATTTCAGCAACTTTGGTTTTGCACAGAATTGATAAAACAATTTACCTAAACTAATCCTTTGGTCAGGAGTAGTTTGAGAATAAAATGTTTTATCTTTTTACAGAATTGTAATCAATGGAAAACTCATCTTTAACTTTTTGTTTGTTTAAAACAAATTCAAGTGTTAAAGTGTTTAAATGTGCAGGATCTGCCATCTCAGATTGAGTTGGAGATCTATCAGAAGGTTGTTCTGATGGTTGATTGTAGATGGGTTGCGGGATCTGTGGATGATAAGGATGATTCCTTAAATTTGCCAGATCAAGATGAGGAAGATCCTCAGGAGGAGGTGTTCTAGGGATTTGGGTAGGAGCAGTTCTGAAAAAATATTCAGATCTACGTCTTGATTGAAAATCTAGAGGTCGTAACCTAGTTTTTCTTGATTCAGAGAACAATAATTCAACAATTCCATCTTCAAGACTCAAAACCTGACTGAGCAGACTAGGAAGAGGCCTTCTAGGAGTCGATTGAACCTGCCAAGTTATTGAAAGAGTAACTTGATTCCTATGAATTGTTCTAGGAACAATAACACTGGTTTTGTCCCTGTTAGCATGAAATAAGATTGTATATCCTTTTTTCAGACTCCATCAAAGCTTTTGGACTCAATTGAGTCTTCATTGCTTTGTAGGTGATTTTGTACATAAGAGCAAGAGGCTCAGATCCTGGTAACATGTCGAAACCAGAGATCTGAATATTGAGAGTAAGTGATTCAATGACATTTGGGTCCTTAAGAGACACTGAGAAATTTGGGTAACAGTCGAAATAGATCGAACCCATGGCCAAGGTAGATTATGCAACTCCAAGCAGAGAATAATGGAACCTATTGTGTCTACAGTCGCGAAGAGCGATTAAGGCACAGGTGTCAAGGCCAGTTCTTGTAAGAGGTTTGATTCCAACCTGAATCACACCAGTATGGATGTACTTGTAATCTTGATTTTTAAGAAATTCAAGGGTAGGGGTGGGCACGGTCCAGATCGGTTCCAAATTTGGAGGAACTTAACTCGAACCGTTTAAAAATAACGGATCCGATTCGGTCCGGATCCCCTCATTTTGAACATTAGAACCGAACCTAACTCGAACCGTTTGAAACGGTCTGGTTCCTACGGTTCCAAACGGTTCCAAATCACAAATATAATTGAAATCTAATAATAGGTTTCTTTGCTTCTTTAAATATGAATAAATGATATTTATTTTCTGTTAAATGACCAAACTTGACAATGAGATTTCTTCCCTCACACTACATCCTTGTATTTTGTACTTTTTTTTTCTATATATCATGATCATACAATGTATCTCGAAAGCAAGAAAGAAAAATATTTCTAACACACAGCTTGCACAGCTGGGCTCCTGGAGGCTGGAACAACTTTGTTGCCACACACAGGTTACCTTCTGGAACAGCTAGGCAGCCTAGGCTCTTGGAACAGCTAGGCATCATAGGCTCCTAGAACAGCTTTGTTGCCACACATGTTACCTTCTGGAACAGCTTTGTCTGCTTCACAATCACTTTTTCTTCGCATTGAATTGGATGAAAGTGGGCAAGATAAAAAAAATGTTAACATCTGAAACTTGAGATATGTGTATGCCTCATCAAGACAGAAGAACGGCTGAAGAAAACTGCTAGTGATTGATTAAGTAACCAGAGCATGGTTATTTAATCATCAATTCTAGACATGGATGCTACAAGATTACAAAAAGTAGAGTGATCACAAGAGCCACTGAGGATATCAAAGCCTGCATGCATGTAAAGAAAATTTTAGTAAAGAAGGCTACCTAATAATAAGCAAAAAGTTACAGTTGTTTCTCTTTCTACTTACAGCAATGGCAGATGCTGCAAGACCTGCTCGTTCCCATGGTTCCTTGAGGTGGTAGTTTCTGAAGTAAAGAATTGTAGCATAGTACGATAGAGGGGGGAAGACAAAGCCTATAATGAAGCTGTGGCAGTAGTGAAACTTGTAAGGTCTTTATTGAGTTGAAAGGCTACTTAGCACACTGCAATAGAATTGCAGGATGGATGCAAGTATTGAAAGTATATTCAGTCCAAATAATTAATTTGTACTAAATATTGCAATTAGTTTGATAGACACAAAAAAATAGATTCAGGTTTAGCAATAGGACCCTCTGCCAAGATGCATCGCACAATTTTCTATGATACTTGCAGTTAAAGATCTCTTCAACATACAAACTAGTAACCAAGATTCCAAACTTTTTCCATTAACAAAATTTCCATAGCAGCCAAGCAAAGAGTTCAGTATTGAGTCTTGAAATTCTAAGAGACATTTCATCAAACAATTTCAATGATACAAGTCTTTGATGAAATAAGCATTCCCATATACACTAATCTACAAGCAAAACATCTACCTATTCAATCCATAATTCACTCTTTGCATATTATTACTAACCCAATCAAACTTTCGGCCAAAAAGGCTTAAAATGAAACATACCCACCAAAGATTTAGTGATCTTAAGCCAATAAATTGAAACCAAAGGGACCCAAAACAAGATTTCAATCAAGAAAGAGAAATACCCATTTGACATAATCAACAAAAAAACCAACTAAGCCATTTAGAATTCAGAAAATTGGAAAAACAAGTAGAACCCAATTACATAAATTCTATGATGAAATCGAGAATGGGAAGTAGAAATATTGCATACAGGGTTGAGAATGTTGGGTTCGGGGCCGTAATCGGCGGTGAGGAGGAAGTACAGACTCCCTTCATCTGATCCCAATTCATTTCTCATTCTCCCTTCATACAAAAAAAAATGAGGAGGCAGACGAACCTGAATGAGGCAGAGTTCAAGAAATCAGTTCCTTCTTCTTCTACAGACCAGTTCTTCAAGAAATCAGAGCAGACCGGAGAGGATGCGGGCTGTGCAGCTACAGAAAAGAGAGGGGAAGAGAAGAAGACCAGAGAGGAGAGGAAATTGGTACAAAATGTGATTGAGAAGAAGACGAACCTGATTGAAATCAGCGAGGAGAAGAAGATCACGAATCTCTTACCTTTTTTAGCGGTCGTTAGCGGAGGATGCGAAAGGGGGAGGCGGCCTGCGGTGCTGGGGAGGCGGCCTGCGGGTGGCGGGTGCTCACTGCTCTCACTTCACTGCTCTCACTGCGGGTGAAGAGTAAAACAAAGGAGCTTTGTTTGCTAGGGTAGGGGTCGAAACTCGAAAGAGGGGAGTTTTGTTAGACAGTTAGGTTAGTTAGTTCCATTCCATATTTAGGGTTTTATAACTAATCTTATTTGAAACGGGTACAACCCGGACTGTTTCGTTTTTAAAAATAAGAACCGGGACCGGACCGTTTTATAACAGATCCAGACCGATCCGAATCGTATGTAAAAATTTATAATTGAAATTCGGACCGTTTAGAACAAAACGGTCTGATTCGAGTTGAACCCGCGGATTGATGACACGTTTGCCCACCCCTATTCAAGGGTATTTTGTGAAATCAATTGTTTGAATTCTAAAGAACCATCAAGAGGCAGTCTATTCAATAATGTCTATCAGATCTTCAGATTTTTGTGAAAAGATTGATCGAGAAACTTGATAAATCCGTTTGTAAGGAACTTTTGGTATGGACCATTTTTGTAAATTCTGTTCAACTTCTGGAATTTTACATTCCATCCTATTTTGTAAATCTGGGTTACTTTTTCTAGAGCTAGAAGCTCGGGTAAATTTTGAAATAAAAGACATTTTCATAAAATTAGAGAGGAAGAAAGGTTGAAACATTGTACTCGGACCACCTACGACTGGACCACCGATATGGGACCACCTAACCCTGGTAACTGCGCAATCTTAGCGACGTACAAAGGGCTCTACAGCTGACCAACATACCTAAAGGCTGACCAACATACCTAAAGGCTGACCAACAGTACCTAGGAATCACAACACTATTCCCCCCGGAGAAGATGAGCATGGCTCTGATACCAATTTCTACCCAGCGTCCACGTGCGTGGTCTGAGTAGAAGATGAGTAGGACTCACAACACTAATCTTTAGTCATCCACGTGCGTGGTTCAAGTAATAGCGTTTGAGATCAACAGGTTCTCATAGCGTGTGTGATATGCACGTGATGGGTATTTTCATTATCCAAATTGGGCAGAATAATGGCACGTGAGATGTTTGATAGTCAAGGCACGTTAATTGATAGTCTTGGAGAGAAAAAACAATATAAATTTATTCTGGAGTAATCTCGTATTAGCTATTTATTACAAGGACAAGGTGCAAATGACTCTTTAAAAAAAATGGAAAACACCATTTATGCCATAAAAAATCTCCGAGAAACATCGTACATCTTTTCCCTGTTGATTTGTAATAATAACTAGTGTAATACCCGTACCGTTGGCACTACTACAGAGTACTTTTTCAATTAAAGCTATAAAAATCCAAGATCAAGGGTTCTTAAACCCAACTTATGTAATCAAGAACAATAACATAAACCAACCAAATCTGATAAAAAAGGGTTCAAAATTTACTTTTTTGGAGTGAAAAGGAAAGTATCGTGGAGGTCTGGAGTAAAATGCATCTTCACACCTTTACAAACTTGGAAAAAAAAAGAATCAGAAAGTAACCCATCAAAATAAAAGACCCCAAATCACAAAGAACAATCATAAAAACCCTTACTTGAGAGAGAGAAAACTCACCAACTATTCGAGATTCGATCGAAAACCCGAATGGGTATATCTTTTTTGCCCTAAATTTCACTTTGGGGATCTCTTTCACCTTTTGTGTGGAGCGATTTGGTCTAAAAAGGTTGGAGTAAAATGCATCTTCACACCTTTACAAACCTGGAAAAAAAATCGGAAAGTAACCCATCAAAACAAAAGACACCAAATCACAAAGAACAATCATAAAAACCCTTACTTGAGAGAGAGAAAACTCACCAACTGTTCGAGATTCGATCGAAAACCCTCAATGGGTATCTCTCTTTTGCCCTAAATTTCACTTGGGGGATCTCTTTCACCTTTTGTGTGGAGCGATTTGGTCTAAAAAGGTTTCAAATGAGTGAGTGAGGCGTTGAAGTCAAGAAATATAGAGTGAGATGAAGAAAGATGGAAGCAAGAAGATGGAGAAGCAGAAAGCAAGAAGATGAAGCATGTGGAGAAGAAAAAGATGGAGAATAGGGAGAGAAGATGGAGTGAAGAGGAAAGTATCGGGGGTTTAAATTTTCACTTAAGCTCTGCCAAATACATAACTTGTGCCACGGAGGATATACAAAAAGACCTATCTGAATTGTAAGATAGACAATACATTGGTTGTCATTGGGGTGCTCTTCCTTGATTCTGAGAACTTCCTGTATTGCAGCATTACCAAAGAATTCACAAGGAAGTTACAGTTTATATGCATATTGCACCATACTGGAAGACACCAAAATGTTCGACTCAGTCTAAAAATCTGTTGTAAGCATCAATGTAAGTATGAGAAAAAAAAAAGTTCAATAAGAAATATCACCTCTGGTGAGATTTTCTAAAAGTTGAGATAATCTATATTCACAAAATTACGAGAAAAAAAACCCTAAATTTATAGATTAGGGGTGAAAAGAAGATTAAATAGCAAAAGATTAAAGAATAGCAAATAGCAAGATATCTATATTCAGAAAAATCTATCAAACCATCTATCTTAACTAATTCAAACCTACCTTGGAACAAACTGCAAACTAAGATCAAGCCCCAACGCATCAAAACTCAAAGCACTAAATGCCTGTTAGATCATAAGCACAATTTCTCAACTAATTCAAAACCAAGCATTCAGTCAAATCATCTCATGATCAATACACTTAATGCATCCACTATGGCTCAAAATCACACTTCCATTAACTTCAAACCCACCAATTTACATCACCAAATGAGCAGAGCAAACTATAACTTCTCATACCAAAATTAGGAAAAAAAATCAATAAAGTTCACATCTTTAGTTACCCAAATCTATGGTCTTGATTAAGAAGAAAAACCCATTTTCATAACAATCAACTTTTGCATAAAAAATCCTATCAGACAATACTTCCATTTTGTTATTAATAACCAGGCATAATGACTCATTCGCATGTGGAAATAAACACCCCCTTAGTTATACATAGGAGCCAAACTGTTCACTTGTTTGATTATCTTACTTCAATCATCTGCATGCTAAGTTCTAGACATCTGACACACTCCCTTAATGATTATATCCCATGATCCTCATATATTTAGTTTGTTAATTATCCTCCTTGAATTGTTCCCCAACAATTAGCCAACAATTAGCAAGTGAAACTATTATCAAAGAACCATGTATTGAACCTGGCTATCTGATCAAATCATATGATAACTAAGAGTTGATGAACAACACAAATTGGTGAAGAAAATTCAGAGCCTCGAAGATGGAGGGAAAGAGAGAAAAAGGGAGGGGTGATCAACTTCTCACTTGTTTGATTATCTTACTTCAATCATCTGCATGCTAAGTTCTAGACATCTAACACACTCCCTTAATGATTATATCCCATGATCCTCATATATTTAGTTTGTTTATCCTTCTTGAATTGTTCCCCAACAATTAGCAAGTGAAACTATTATCAAACAACCATGTATTGAACCTGGCTATCTGATCAAATCATATGATAACTAAGAGATGACGAACAACACAAATTGGTGAAGAAAATTCAGAGCCCCGAAGATGGAGGGAAATAGAGAAAAAGGGAGGGGTGATCAACTTCCAAGTGCAGCTCTCACAAATCATATGAAGTCTCCTAGTGTGTCCTCTCCAATATATTTTCCACTTTCCATAAGCTTAGTCATTGGTTCTAGTGTAACTAAATGTAATGAACATGCATACTTGTATGCACTTGCTCAAGTATGGATGAGTTAAAATCCTCTGTTAAGTAAATTCTCTGACATCACATGCCTGTGTTTATACAACTTTGGATTGGTACTAAAGTGGTTCATACTCAGTAGCAAAGGCTTATAAATTCGTTTATAGATTTCAGGATACTTCTCAGCCTTCTTCCTTCTGCAAACCTATGAACATAGGTCTACTTAAATTTATTTGGAAGGCTAAATTCCAGAAAGAATCATAATGTTATGCTGGAACATTCTAACAGGTATCTTACCTACTGCTCAAAAACTAAATTATCATCATATCAGAAATTCAGGAAGAACAACACACATTAGCATCTTCAGGATCTCCGAGAAAGGGACTGGATTAGATTGGAACTGTCCTTTGCCTTATGCCCTCATTTTAACTGCTGTGCTATTGCAGGATTGGATCAGTGGTTGAGCAGGTATTAAATTTTTTTGGCTTTGTTCAGATCCATGAATGGATCAAGCAATGTTAAAGCAGACTACGTCATATATCAAAAGAAAAGGACAGGAGTTTTTGATTATTGATTGAATTAACAAATACAATTTTCATTATTATACCCATACTCATAAGTTCGAATGGGTAGTGGTATCCTTCATTCAGACCAAAATCAGAATCAAACAAAAATCAAATACCTAAACAAAGAACAAATTAAATAAAGCTACTTGAATTTCAATTTGAACAACAAAAACTCACTTGAAATTCTCTCTGTATGTTGATGTTGCTGCTGAGCAAGAGAGAAACAGATTGAAGAAAGCAGCAGAAGAGCAAAATCCCAAATCGAAATCTTCATTTTTGTGATGGAAAACCCAATCAAATCTCGAAAACAAAGATTGGGTTTTCCAATGGGTAGTGGTATCCTTCATTCAGACCAAAATCAGAATCAAACCTAAAGCATACCATGCATATATCAAACAAAAATCAAAGCCCTGCGAAGAAGAAGATGGAGAAGCAGGAAGCAAAAAGATGAAGCCCTGTGGAGAAGAGGGGGAGTGAATCGAAGAGAAACCCTAGGTAGAGGATTCGGGAGTGAATGGTGAAAGGGGTTTAAAGTTGCCAACGGAGAAGGAAAGGAACAGACCTCTGCGAAGCAAAGCATCATGGGTGGAAGTTCTTACTCTAAGTTCTGCCAAAGACAATTCATGCCACGTAGGATAAAACACCAATGCGAATTTTAGAATAAATTAGTGTAATACCCATGCCGTTAGCGCTATTAAAAATTAATTTTTCAGTTAAAACTATAAATTGTACGATGGACTTGTCTAATACCAATATGAATTGTAGGATGGATTCTAGCCAAACCCTAGTTTTCCCAAATAGGAACAAATCGATTCATGAGTTAGAGGTTCACTGAGAAAATGAAAACACAGAGAGACGAAGAGATGGAACGAGAAACAAGCGATTCAAAGAGGCTCAAACTCCTGAACGGGTCTTCTTCATCACCACCTCCTTCACTGTCTTTCGACAACCCTCTTCTTCCTCTCGCTTCTTACGACGACGACGACGAGAGTGAAGAAGATAAAAGCAAAGAAGAACCAGCTCAAAATGGCAGAAACGAAGAATCTCACATTGACGACTATGAGGACGAAGACGATTCGAATCAATGGACGAAGCGAAGACGCAATGTCGAAGTTCGGAGGGATTGCCCGTACTTAGATACAGTCAATCGCCAGGTACGTTACTTCACGCTTTATCATTTGTGATTTTTGGGGTTTCGATTTCAAGGTGTTTGAAGAAATTGGGTTCAATATTTTTGATATCTGTACTGATGGGACAGTGGGCAATTGTGTTTTGCAGGTGCTGGACTTTGATTTTGAGAAATTTTGCTCTGTATCCCTGTCCAGTTTGAATGTATACGCGTGTTTGGTCTGCGGGAAGTATTTCCAAGGAAGAGGTCCGAAATCTCATGCCTATACTCATAGTCTTGAAATGGGTCATCATGTGTATATCAATCTTGGAACTGAAAAGGTTTATTGTCTTCCTGATGGGTATGAAATTAGTGATCCATCCCTGGATGACATCCGGCACGTTCTTAATCCAAGGTGAGATTTGTTAATGATTGAAAATATTATTGGATATTTGATCTGGTTGGAGGATGGTGTCACTAATTCATGTGGTGTACAGGTTTAATAGGGAACAAGTTACACAAATTGACAGAAACAAGCAGTGGTCAAGAGCGCTTGATGGTTCTGATTATCTCCCTGGAATGGTAAATTTATCCGATTGTGTAATGTCTTTCAAATTCAATATGTCAATTATTTATGTATGTATGCGTATGAAGTGTGTACGTGTATCCTTTCAGGAACACAGTTTGAAAAGTTCTTAAAAAGTAGACTAAAAAATGTTTAAAAAATCATTGTTGACAACCACATTATTTATTTCCTTGTATGTAGAAAATCACTGCTGGGAAAGATTTCTTGATGCTAATCAGTTGGATCATATTTCTTCGTCTCGTACTTGCAATAGTATTATACTGTACATATACAAGAGAATATCCATTCAGAATCCAATGTAATTTATTTCACATAGATACCCATTGATACTATTAGGTTAGTAACGATATACTTCTACAAAATTACTTTTCGCGAAGGGTGCACTGTTAATCAAATGGATAGTCTTCACAGAGAAACCATAGAGAATATATTTTATCAGAAGAACGTCCCGTTGTTGAAGGGGGCTAGAATCTATACTATGTCGTGTTAGAGGATAAGCTCCCAGGGTTACCCTCTATAGGACACGATGAATCATTGGACCTTTCTGATAGAAGGTATTTTAAGTAAACCGAGCTTTGCTCAGAACCCATGTTACTAGAGTAGTTATCATCAATAACACATGTTCCAATTCCATTTCAGAGCAAGAAAAAGTTCACTACTGTGTCAGTTCAATGTAGGATGGTATTATCAATGGAGGCCTGTAATTGTGATGAATCTATGGCTTCAGACAACAACCAGTTGAATTCGTTCGTTGTTCTGAGACACTATGAAGATTTGGTGACTGTCATGTCAAACTTTCAGTCAACTATGTTTCTTGAAACCTGAAAAATCCTTGATGTGACCGATACGCTTGGTGGGGAGTGTGTATAAGGTTCTGCCTAGGATGCAAGAAGAAAAAAAATCTAGTTATTTATTCATTTACAAGATAAAAAATCCTCGAGCCTGAGTATAGGTACTGGAATCTTCTCTCCCCCCACCCCCATCCCCTACTGACCTGCAATACTGATCCCGCTGTCAATGTATATAATAGCCCCGTAAATCAAGCAAGGCAAATATTTTGTTAACGTAATAATCCATTTAAGAAAGACAGAGTCGCTAAGTACAAGGATACAACACATAACAAAAATTATACAAAGTTGAAGCAATTGTGGTTGGACATGAAATCTTCTGAATTCAAGTTCCCACCCTCCTATCTATACTAGCGCAATACTCGAGGATTGATTTTATTTTGAAGGATGAAATGTTCGACGAGATATCTGCAAGAAGATGTACCTTGGTGCATGTTATTTGCAGATGAGTACATCTTCTTGCAGATGATATTGTCTTAATGGATGAGACTAGTGCAGGTTTAGGTCAGAAATTAGTTAAGTGGCAGGAGGCTTTAGAGAGTAAAGGTTTTAGAATTAGCCGTTCGAAGACGGAGTATCTAGTGTGCAACTTTGGGTGTGAACCAAGAGGGAGAAATAATGCAATTGAGATCGAAGGTGTCGAGGTCCCGGAGTGTGAGGCTTTTCGATATCTAGGGTCTATAATTCAAAAGAATGGGGCTATTGGAGTAGATGTAGACCACTGGATTAAAGCTGGTTGGTTGAAATGGCGAATGGCGTCAGGAGTATTATGCGATAGAAGAATGCCTGCAAGGCTAAAAGGGAAATGCTATAAGACAATTGTTCGACCAGCCATGCTATACGGTTCAGAATGTTGGGCCACTACGGGAGAACATACGCATAGGATGGCAGTAGCAGAAATGCGTATGTTAAGGTGGATGTGTGGTAAAACTCGTAAGGATAAAATTAGAAATGAAAGAATTAGGAAATACTTAGGTGTAGGGCCCATAGAGGAAAAAATTAGAGAAAGACGTTTAACTTGGTTTGGCCATGTGCGGAGGCGACCAAACACGGCGCCAATTAGAAAATGTTTAGATTGGCAAATTAATGGAGGGTGTAGACGGAGGGGACGACCGTTGAAAACTTGGATGAAGACGGTGAATGAAGATATCATTGAGCTTGGATTAGGTGAGGAACTGTGGGAAGATCGCATTGCTTGGAGAACCAAAATCCATGTAGCCGACCCCGAAAATCTCGGGAATGGGCTTTGATGATGATGATGATGATGATTCTTGACTCACACGAGGGATCTAGCCCAAAGCCTAGCTCCTATCAGATTTACACTCCTTATATTCCATGAAAGCACCCATTGCTTAAGGAACTACATAACAACCTGATTTCATTCATTGCCAGACTCTCTTCATGAACTTATAGTGACTCTCTTCATGAACTTATAGTTAGGAACAGATGGTCCACACTTTCATTGCTATCATTGCAATCACACTCAGATTCCTTCTAGTCCTCTAGCTCTTAAATGTCTTGAGTTCGAGTCTTAACCATCATAAAAAACCACACAAGGAAAGCGATTCTTGGAGGGATATTATCAATCCAGACCCTCTCGTTAAGGCTCACACCATTGCCATTCATTTGAGGGGACATGGATTTATAGTATCCCTTAGCACCAAAACTTTTGTGCTGCCAAGCCCAATTGTTATTTTTGTCTGAAAGTTGGTCATGTTGAACCAATTTCAACCAACAGACTGGGTAGTTAAATCGCTTTGCGGTCCAGGAGTGATTTTCAATTAATCGGGAATAGTAAAAAATAATCGGTATATTTTTTTAAATCATATATTTTTAAAATTTAATCTTAGTCATATACAAAAATAAATAATTAATCAACATACTATAAATTTCTAATTATATTACTTCACTAATTCATACTGGCTGCTCATCTTCTAAATTATCTTTTCCACCCAACAAAATGTCGCCCTCAAGAATTTGTGCAACTCTAGCTTTTTCAATTTTTTCTTTTTTACATTTTGTAATGCTTCGGCACACTTCATTCGCACATCATTCGCACATCATTCTGCACATCAGGACATTATCTCACATTCCCTTTCTTATGCGCAAGATGTTCTTTAAATCTTGAGATTTCAGAACTAATTTGTGTTTTGCAAAACTTGCACCATATTAAATTTTTGTTGCTAGGTACTCTGCATTCTCCCCATTCCCATGCTATGTCATCAGATGCCCTTTTCAAGTACTTGATTCTGATGTTGAATTGGTACAAGGGTTTGAATTACCTCCAGAAGACATGTCTATCATAGTCATTAGACAATTAGTCAATTTAAGAGCCAAATTTGAAGAAAAACAAACACAAAATTTTAAAATCCAAAATGAGCAAATTGGAAGCCCTGCCGATTTTTGGCCGATTTGCCGGTTTTTGGCCGATTTTCCTGAGACCACGAAGCGCTGCTGATTTTTACACAAACTAGAACGGTCTAGTCCCGTTTTCCGATTAATGTGCGATTTAACTACCCAACCAACAGATTGATCAACTCATCTGCTTCTCTTTCAAACAACCCTCTTGAATCCCAACTCCAATATACCTCTGTTTATTGTTGGATATCCTATAAATTTTGAGGGAATTGTTACATGGGGGTCTTTCCCCTTTCCAAGTATCCACCCAAAATCTAATTTTTGGCCTGTTTCATAACTCGTTTTATAACAAATACAATATATCTCTTTTGAAGGTCTCTTCTCTTGTATGATAATCTTCCACTGTTTCACATCGAGCTTCGAGCACCCATAGGTGTTACCTCCTTGGTGCACCAATTGTTTTGTTGGTCCTGTACGTTGCCACTGAAATTTTTCTGCCAGAAAACATTTGATTCTTTGCCAAATCTCCACAACCACTTTGTTATTAGACACGGTTGGCCACCTTGATCTTCCCAACTTCCAAAGCCCCTTGATCTTTAGGCTGGCTGGCACACTTATCTCAAGCAATGAACAGCATTTTCTTTTTGTCGGCAGAAGAATCCTACAAAAAAATCTCTCATTAATCTTTCAATCTTGTAAGCCTTAGGCAAGGAATGATTTTCATTCTCATCATATAGGTAGGTGGCCCTGATAATGTGATTTGATGAGCACAAGTCTGCCCTCTTTGGAGATGAACTTGATCATATGGGCGTACACTTACAAATCAGACTCGTAGGCCTTGAGGCCCCCACCAGGAAGGCTCACATGGAGAAGTGAAGTTCCTTACTAGAATAAAGTCAAATTAGTGTCCACAGTCAACATACAAGGCAGACGTGAGTTTGGACAGAGGTGTATAGTGCAGAGTCTGATGTGCTTGAGAAGTTCAAGTGTTCAATTTAGTTGTGGTGGATAAAGTGTTTAGTCCCCTATAGCCAATTAAAGGGATCAATCCGTGAAATTGGCTTATAAATAGACGACTCTCTTCTGTTGATGTCATACAATTACCCACTGCCTACTCACATGTTCATGTGCACCATTTGCTGATGTGGATTCCATCCATAAATAAGCTAAACAAGTAGTCAGGTGGATTTCAAATTAAATTGTATTCTGTATCAGTTAAAACTATATTTTTCAGCATCAAATATACATTTTCATAGCACTAATTAAACATTACTAAATAGTTCATACCTAGCAACTTTGGTTTCATTCAGTATCCTGAATGTAACCTGTTTAAGTAAAGGATACAAAAATGCCAGATGACAAAACCCCTTAAGTTTTGACCTAAACCTGTTTATATCAATTTCATGCTGTGTTCACTGGTCTTGGGCAAATTGCCTCCCCTACTAGGCTAGTAATGATTACTATAGTGATCCTTAATCTAGGTAACTGTGCCTGAGCAATGAACATGGAGCTTTAGGTTTGGTTAGCCAAAATGTTTGATTGTAGCAAATGTGGTATGGATGCTAATCGTGGCACTTGTCTTCTTGGTCGTGCGAGACCAAATAGAAAAAAATGTATAATCTTGTATTCTTGTGAGTTTGGACTTACTGGACCATATCTTGCGTTCATCAGTCCATGCTCTGTTAGATCTGCCATTAATATCAAAAGGTGGCTGTGGGCAGACATTTCTGTACCTAATTTTATCTCTTGGTTCTGGGAAAGGGTTTCAATAGCAACCTTATGGATGTTGTAGATGGAAAGGAATTGTAGAACTTTCAGAAATTCAGCCTTATATCCCATCTATCGTAGATATCAAAATTTCTTATGGCATCGGGGCTTTTGCTTGGGGTTTTTAAGAGAGAACAACTTTGCTTCTTGTATCTTTAACAGCACTGCCACTTGGCAATGGATTCCTATGTATGCAATATCTGTTATCCCTTTCCACGAGTTTCTCACTCGTGGGAGGAGCATGTTATTCAGTAAAGTTTGTCGTGTCTAAAAAAATTTGTATTGAATCTTTTCAATTCAAGTGGGATATGTTGTATCTAAGGTTGTGTGTGATATGCATTTTGTTGTTTCATGTGAACTGTAGGCATGGCTCCTGCTTAGATTGTATTTGCTCTTTAATAATAAAGTTAGATTTCAGGTTCACAACTTTCATCATCGCAAATGAGATTCCTAGTCACATCAGTTAGGATATAGCTGTAGTTACAACATAGTTCCATTCTGTTTTTATTTACAATTCGTTACTCTTATTTGTATTTTGTAACAGGGTGCAGATTTTGAGGTATTAGTAGTGCCTTCTCACTATTGGTAATATTTCAGGTTGGCCTCAATAACATAAAGGAGACTGATTTTGTCAATGTCACAATTCAATCTTTAATGCGAGTTACTCCTTTAAGGAACTTTTTCCTTATCCCCGAGAATTATGTGAACTGTAAGTCTACTCTTGTTCATCGATTTGGAGAACTGACTCAAAAGATTTGGCATGCAAGGAACTTTAAAGGACAGGTTTTGTATTTACGACAGATTTTTGTTATTTATTGTTCTGAACATCATATTGATCTCTGACAAACTGCATTTACCAACAGGTCAGCCCTCATGAGTTTCTGCAGGCAGTTATGAAAGCTAGTAATAAAAAGTTTAGAATAGGTGCTCAGTCTGATCCGGTTGAATTCATGTCTTGGCTTCTGAACACATTGCATAAAGATCTTAGACGTTCAAAGAAAAGTAGTAGTATCATCCATAAGTGCTTTCAGGTTTTCAATCTCACCCTAGTTTTTGTACGTTCAACTCTTTTTTTAGCATTTCTTCACGTTTTTGTGTCCTGAACTGAAATCCTACAGGGAGAGCTGGAGGTTGTGAAAGAGACTCGCAGGTCTTCCATTGAAAAGAAAGAAAATGGTGACAATGAGAGCGAGGATTATGGGACAGAAGTGGGCGATATTGTCTGGCAATCTTCTAAAATGGAGTTCTTGATGCTTGGGCTCGATTTGCCACCACCTCCACTATTCAAAGACGTGATGGAGAAAATATAATACCACAGGTATAAACTATTTATTTTTCCTTCCAGAATTTGCTGCTGTTGTGTAAATTTTCAGTTTTCATTTCTCCATAAATTTCTTGTCAAGCAGTGACAGCCAGGAATTTTATCCCTGCCCACGGGGGGGAGATGGAGTTACAAAATAAAATCTTATAATCAACATAACTAAGAAATTTTATTCTATGGACTATATAGAACATGTTACTAATAGCTGTAATCAAAGTTTCTAATCCAATCACTCGGGTATTTCTAATGACTATAATTAAGTTACACTGTTTAAATTTTTTGCATTATATACTTCTATCTGTTGTTTTAATTTTTACTAATAATCCTTCCGTTTTCTTTTAAATTAACTATGTTGATTTGAGGGAACTAAAGATTATGAAAACTAAAAACGGAAAACTTTTATTTTCTTTTTATCTTGTTAAAGGACGTTTCAAACACTATTTACGTACTAATGTAGTTAGAAAAAGGGGTTTTTAACCTAGTTGATCAGATTTATAGAGGTTGGCTATGAAGAATTGGATATGAGGGTTATAAAAGTTAGAATAATTGGGGGATTCGTAGGAAAACTACAAGATCTACATATAGCTCATTGAAGGTGCTAATTAATCTACAGAAATTTAAGGGCTGGAAATACCAGAAAAAATTGAATTTGTTTGATAGGATGATAATCTTCTGACATGGGCTAATTTTTTTGCTGGGATAATCTGTTATTCATTAGAGACTGCTTTGCTGATGATTTTTGGGCCCTGCTTCGAGAAGTCTGAATGTGTCCGTAAGTTCAAAAGTTTGGATATTGAATCGTATGCTGTATGCATACAAACATATAAGATTTATTCCCTTAGCATCCTTGGAAACAGTGTTGTATGAATCGCTCCGAATCGCGAGCTAAATCGTCGATCTGACTCGAGTCGGTACACAAACGATGTGAATCGCCCAACAAATCGGGCCTTACCTAAATCGGACTGAATCGGTGACGATTCAACGATGAAATCGCTAAATCGCGATAGGTAAGCAATCGTCGATTTAATCTTTGTACAGGAGAAAGAAAAAAAAAAAAAAAAAAAAAAGGGAAGGAAGAAGAAGAACACATCGGCTTGGATCCGCATCAGATTTGGGTAAGATTAGTTCTTCAACTTGGTTCCACTTCAGATCTTCATCCATTCCGCTCAGATCTTCATCGCTCCGCCTCAGATTGCTTCATCAGAGCTTCCTCAAATTGGTTTATAAGATTGCTTCATCATAGCTTCATCGACGAGTGAGTTTCCCTGCTGATGAGTCATCTTCAACAGTTGAACTTTGACGAGGAAGAAGAAAATGATCAGTCTTTGAGGATTTCAGGATGAGTGATGATGTTGAGTTCATCGATGGTGATGTTGAGTTCTCCCTGCTCTGCTGATGGTGTTGACTTCTCCCTGTTGATGTTGAGTTCATCGATGGTTGAGTTCTCCCAGCTGATGAAGGTGTTTGAGTTCTCCAGCTGATGAAGGTGTTTGAGTTCATCGATGAGTTCATTGAGGATTTCAAAATCAAAACCCATTAAAAGTCAAATTGAAATTGAAATGAAATTAATGAGATTGAAATGAAATTATGAAAATTGAATGGAATTTGGGCTTCATTTGGCTTAATTTAGTTACATTCTTTTATTTGGGCTTGATTTAATTCTTTCATTTGGGCTTGATTTAATTAGTAATTTTCTTTTGGGCTTATTTTTTTAAGAAAAATTTCTTTTAAACTTACCAATGAAAGTGCACTCTATACATTTTGATTCTTTTTGGGTATAAGTTATTAATATTTATTAATTTAAATACATATATTTATAATTTTATAAATCTTACGATTTACGATTCGATTTACGATTAAATCAAAAATCTTACCCTTTCCGATTTACTATACGATTCACGATTCACTAACACTGCTTGGAAACATATATTGAAAATTTTGACATGGTAGAAATTTATCCAAACAAGGGTACAGAGGTACAATAAATATTCTCCACATCTAGGGCAATGGTATTTTACCACGAGATTCATCCACCTTGCTGCATAAAGCACACAAGTTATGTCTCTAGATTCTTCTTCTACTGAGCACGTCCTTGGTTGCAAGCTGGTTCAAAACCATCATCTCCCATGTGAGAAATGGACTGTAGCCTTGTAGGTGTTCTTCCAGCTAGACCAACAAGGAAAGTATTCTGTGAAGGATATTCACATATATTTGGTCACTTATGCTTAATTCTAATCTAGTTTCTACTCCAATAATTAAGCCTTCAATAGCACTATAGCAGACTATGGAAATTTAAGTCACATATTGGACACATGAACTTCCGAATTGTGTGACTGTGGTGTTTGCTGTAAGCCAATTTTTCTTAGAGCATCTCCAAGGGATCTCCCTAATTAGCCAAAAAACTAATTTGGGGGTCTCATATAGGAAAAACCATGCTCCAATGGAACGTCTATAGATTCCCCTATTTTAACTTGGCCTCTCTCTTCCCCCTATATTTGGGGACATCCATACCATCCCCCAAATCCTAAAAAATATAAAAAAAAAAACTCCCAATTCTTTTAATTTGTCAAATTAAAATTAAGTTGAAATTAATAATAGTATATATTTAAGTTGAAATTAATATTATAGTTATATTAAGTTGAAATTAATAATAGTATAATTGAAATTAGATTGATATAAAAAAGTAGAAGATATATTAAATAATGATGAAAAAGTTTAAAAGTAGGGAATGTGGTTGGAGTGATGAAGAAATAGGGGATCCCTAAATTTAGTTTTGGTTAAAATGAGGTATGGTTGATACCCGAATTTAACTTTTACCTTTGGAGATGCTCATACACCATATCTATAATCTACCAAATTTTTTGCAATGAAATTAATATACAATGCTTGTGCACATACAACTAATATCTTGAATTATTTGGTTTTAGGTGCCTCTTTTTAATATACTGAAGAAATTTGATGGTGAGACTGTAACAGAAGTTGTTAGGCCTTCCAATGCAAGAATGAAGTATCGCATCACCAGGTTGCCGCAATATCTCATTCTTCACATGCGCCGGTTCAAAGAACAACTTCTTCGTGGAGAAGAATCCTACACTTGGTAAGTCTCATACCCTTGGAGATGGAGTCTGTTTTGAGTTGCAATTCAACAATGTTAAGATTACATGTGGTTGAGGTTCGCTGACACTGGATGATTGCAATATAAAGTTTTGTGAACATCCAACCATCAGGATCCTTGCTCACCTTTTGATCGTTAGTTGGTCTAATCATTTCAGCATTGGCTGGTGTATCTATTAAACACGTGTTCATGAACTCGTCTGTCTACATGAGCTGCTGCCTTCTTCTTGTGTCTAGGCTGGCAGCAGTTCTGAGTAACCTGTTAGAACTTTCGTAGTTTAGAACATCACATTAGTCTGCTAAATTATGTGGGCCGTGGTAACTTTGCATTCTTTTAGCATAGTTAGCGGAATAGAGTAGGGTAAAAATTAACCTTTTATCTTTTTGTGTGTTAAAAATGGGGAAATGCTAAAGTGTCAACATCAGGTTTTCTGGTCCTTTTTAGAAATGAGAATGTGGGAGAGAAGAGAGAGTGAGGTAAAGGGCTCCTTTCAGTTGGCTCCGCCATTATTCCAACTATTTCTAACCATGCGTGTTTATCATTTTCATATTATATCTTAGAAATGGGGATTTTTTAAATCATGACAAAGCTGGACCACTAATTAATAGGTTGGTCGGCCTTTTTATCAGCTACTATTGTAGACTGGATAGAACAGATTTCGTATTGTGCAATTCTTATGAACTCTTTTGGAACTCCATTCGTGTTCCTTTTTAGGCCCAGGCATTCTGTGTTTACCGACATTTTTATTGTTGTTGCACAGTTAATTTTCCTGTTAAGAACCTTGAGCTGAAAGATTATATTCCTCTCCCAACACCAAAGGGGAATCAGAAATTGCGTTCAAAATATGACTTGATTGCCAACATTGTTCACGATGGAAAGCCCGGTGAAGGGGTTTATAGAGTGTTTGTACAGCGAAAATCTGAAGAACTATGGTAAATTGATTTACTTTTTGCTTGGCTAATGATTTGAAGACTTCAATAAATCCAAATTCACACTTGACACTTTATTTACTTTCATTTTGGTAGGTACGAAATGCAGGACCTTCATGTTGCAGAAACTCTTCCTCAAATGGTTGCACTTTCTGAGGCTTACATGCAGATTTATGAGCAGCAGAATTGAAATTTATATTCATGGAAAAAAAAAAAACACGTCCGTAAACACAAACACACCATTTTGTT
>QNQO01008437.1:0-84383 GCA_003290165.1 Berberis thunbergii
CTGTCATGTATTTCATCTGAGTCAATGAGCAAGTCTACCCGAGGGTCTGTGGCAGCACGACTATTGTCTGGGTTGTCTGGACTATTGCGTGTAGTGGATCTGCATTCTCGGATGTATTGGTTTGGTATTTCGGGTTACATCTTCTCCCGAGCCGTTAGTGATGCATCAATGGGAGAGTTGTTGCGATCATTACTGAATGTGGATTTGTAGAGTACATTATTCATTTTGATGGCGTCGTTGATCTTTCATTAGGTTTTGGTGAGCCTTATCACTGTGAATCTTATTTTTAGGAAAAGGAAACTCGTTGTTCCCCACGGACGGCACCAAACTGATGCGTCCAAAAAAATCGTCATCTTGTAAGTTTGACCTACAAAACCATAGTTAGACTACCGAGGATCACCTTTTTGGGTGGTCTAAGACACTCCGATGCTTAAGTTACAACTATGTTGGAAGAATGAAGTAAATCTAGACAAAACTTAGTTAAGTTGCATACTATGTCGAATTTTCCCTTGCTTTTTATAATGGTCGTGATTAACTCTCTGCATGACTTAAGCTGTGAGTCGCAATGAAAATGGATGTTTATGTAACAGCCTCCTCCTTAATGGAAATGCATCCGTGAAGGCGTAGGTCCCTCCATGGCTCTTTCTTAGTGCAACGTTCTTCTTTTTATGAGAGAACGTGTATCAGGCCTGGATTCGGGCTTCGATTCGTCTGGGCCTGGATTTGGATCATGTTTATGCCTCCTTGGTGGTGACCTAGTTTGAGCCTCTATAATTGGCCTCATTCTTTTTGGCTTTATGAGCTGGCTCATTGGATCGAGCGTTGTATTCTTGTGATGGGACTTTATGCCACGTGTACGACCGCGATGATCAGTCTATTTTGATGTATCATCAATTATTATTATTATTATTATTATTTCCCTTAACCCTTCCACCCAAATGCCGCCGGCAGGCATACCGGTGAGATGATACTCCATTGGCACATAATCTCAAATTTAATCATCCTTGAAGAGGTATTAAAAATAATAAATATTTAAAAATAGAGGTATATTAAAGTTATATTCATCAACAATTTTGAATAGGTCTACATGATTGTTAGGTATGTTCATCAACAAAGTGGAATTAAAATACTTTTGGGAATTTTACTTTTGATCAACACCAATGCATGTAATAGGATTTTCTTAATTTATGATTGATTCTTGAATAATGACTATATTTGAGATTTTCAATTAAAAAAAAGTCACTCACAGTTCAAAATACAATGCACATTTAGAATTAACATCACGTCCTTAAATTTTTGAAGGCTGAAAAAATTGATAAATGAGCTTGGGAACATTTTGTATCACGTAGACAAATAAAATAAAAACATATAAATATACTAGGGAGTTAAAATTTTATCACCACTCCGTGACTAATAAAAGAGGGCAAATATGAAAGGCAAGAGAATTTGTGTAAGGGATATTTGATAAATGAGCCTCACTCCCTAGCCTCAAACAAATATCCCTTGCACAAATTCTCATGCCTTTCGGACTCAAATCCAAGAGAGTGAGGTTAGGAAATTAGGTTTTTCAATTATGTTTTGTAACCAGAATGATGTGTTAGAGGAGATTTTTTACAACCTCGAGATACACATAATTTTTTTGAATATTTCATCATTCTTTCGAAATCATGCCACGTCACCCTGATTGCAAAACCTGATTTCCTAGCATTTATGATCCGAGAAGAAGGGCAACAATTTCCATAGCTACATGTTTGTTTGATTGCCCAAATAACTAAGTTGATTAGCACCCTTCGTTCTTTGAGATGCAAACAAGATAAGCACAGCCAACGTAAGTCATTGATCATCATTACAAAGAGCCCTTCTAGCCGGCCTGGCCTGCCGGCTTGGTATTGGCGCCTGGAAGGGCCTTTTTACATCTTTTGCCTCTCTCTCTTTAAACACAAACCACAACAAAAGGAGGGGCAAAAGATGTAAAAAGGCCCATCGAGCGGGCAAACCAGACGCCAATACTAGGCCGACTAGAATTTCTGCATTACAAATCTTCTAACTTTGTAACGACAATTGCCTGGAGAAACAATGCTTTGTAAATCCGTCATGCACAATGTTTCTCCCAAAATTGCCTTAGCCTGAAAATAAGAGACCATCCCCTCTCTCTGAAACTTGTTGTCTCGCCCTTTCTTCCTGCTTGTGCGCAACAAACACCATCTCAAGCACCTTATCTTCACGTTGCTAGCCACAGAACCATCTCACTGCCACCAACAAATATATCAATCAAGCCACCTCATCTCACCTTGCTCTCCTCCATCTCCGCCACATCTCCCTTTGTGTTCCTCCTTTCCTCCCATTGAAAATCTCTCCACCTCTCTTCACTTTCATCAAATCGATGAACATCTCGATATCTCAATGTTTATGAAAATTCCATGTATAAAAAACCTAGCCTTCGAGCTCGAAATGAAGGTCTTTGAGATGGCGTAGGAGGATCATTGTTTCTTCATTTTCTTCTTCTTCTTCTTCTTCAGGTAGGTTTTGAGGAATCCCTTTTGTTCCTAATCTGTTTATGTTTGGATGCACGCATCTTACTGCTCGCCTAAATTACTAACTGGGGGGTATTTAATTATGGATTTTAATAGACTGTGAAAATTTTTAAATGTCATGGATTTTAAAATATTTCAAAGGAGTTTACATAATCCACTTAACTTTGATATATTTTAAGTGATTGGATTTTGTGGATTTTACAGAATCCACTGGATTTTGATAGATTTTTATTATTGGATTTTCTGAATTTTATAAAAGATTGTTATGGATTTTTATTGATTCTTATAAATTTCTGTAAATTCTTATGAATATGCTATTAATCGTAGGAAGTTATGAAATAACGTCACCTACATGTTATCCATGTCAACACAAATCATAAAACATCCTCAAATATCAATAAAACAATCGTTTGTATGCTACGTGAATTTTATTTCAAATTAAAAAAATTCAAATACATTGAATATGGTCCAAAACTAATACAAATAACTATTTTTCTTTTGAAAAAAAGAAATAATGCAAATAATTTCTTTTGAGGATCCTCACTTAATATTTTTTTTGGGAACACCTTAAACTTAATAATTTCTTTCCATAAAGCCTTGTTATCTGAATGTTTGTTCACAAAGTCCAAGTGCAATGCACATGGTGCACTACATTACCAGGTAATCCAGTTGTCCTAAATAAATTGGCACAAAATTAATGTGTTCAGTACTTGACTTTACAGGGAAGGTATTACTAGTTAGACAAAAGTAAACACTGCAAAATTACGAGACTTCCATCCATCCATTGTACTTAGAAGTTATGGGGTGGGTGGGAGTTTATGTTCCATAATTCAAAATATGCTTTGAGGACAAAAGATAATGACTGAGGAACCAATGCAGTCAAAGAAAGAGATTTCTGAAACAATACTCTTGTTGAAAAAGTTGAGTTTTTTGTTTTTTGGACATTATGATGAAGATTGACCCATACACTTAACCAAGAAGAAGAACATCTCCTCTCCAACCCTCAAAGGCTCAAAATTGGGTCAAATTTTACCAATCCTATTGTTCCCGACTGAACTAAACTGAACTACCTCTATTTAACTGCACTTCTACCTCTAGTAGTACATAGTGCATACACAACTTCAATGGATTCCCTGCCAAGTTGATGGAGATCCAAGCTCACAACATTTACATGAAAACATCTCTTCACTGTGCATTTCATTAGAGTTTCTCCACTCATTATTATGAACAGTATCGGCCATGTTCCTGGTTGAAATCACGAGTTTTTAGATAAAGACTTTGTCATTCAATTATGTATTTTTTTTTTAAATATATTATACCAAATGTGGTCTCTAAGAAATTAAATTTTTAAGTGCAACTATTGGTACCTTTGTGAAATAATTAATTTATTTACTGCATTGTTGTGAGTTTGGATGATAGTAGTGGATCGTATTTGAAATTTCAACTCAACCAAACACTTATAGTATCTCCTTGAATGTTTGGATTTTTATTTTTAACCAGTGAATTGTACCGACTAGGTTTTTTTTTCTTGGAGAAGTAGAAGTATAACCGATGTCCATAAATGTATTTATTCTTTTGCATTCAAATGTACGTGAATTATTCATAACAATCAGGTCGTAATATAGTACATTTATGTTACAATTTATTTTATTTGTATACATAGAATTATAATCCTTGAACTTTGGTAAATTTGGTTACGATCACAATTCATATATACACTAGCGATTGCACATATACTTTACAAACGTATCATATGGGATCCTTTAAGAAAATAAAAATAATTTATTATCGACCCTTAAAAGAACTCTATTCAGGTAGACCTAAACCTAGTGTTAAAATAAACAAAATAAGGAATACTAGCTACCTTCTCCAAATACCTTATTCCTTCCCTTCTATGAATGACATGTGTGCTCAAAATTTTGAGTGAGGCTAAGGAAATAGGTTTTGCAACCAGGATGATATGGTATCATCAGATGAGTTTTTTACAACCTTGAGCTACACATAAACACCTTAAAATTTCATCATTCTTTCAAGATTACACCACGTCACCCTGATTGCAAAAACTTAGTTTCATAATATTTTCGCAAAATTTTAAATCCCCTAAACAAAGGAAAGAAAATCCTTTGTTCTCTCCTCTCAAAATTTAACATTTAAATAAAAAGCAAATCTCAATTTTTCCATCTTTTATTAATTATGAAAATCACTAAATATAGGTTTTAAAACACCATCATATTCATCTTCACTTGTTTGCCTCTTCCACCATGTTTTAGTATTAACATAATTTATTATTATTATTATTATTATTATTATTATTATTGATGCGTCCAAAAATTGTCCTCCTGTGAGTTTGACCTGCAAAACCACTGTTAGACTGCCAAATACCACATTTTTTGTGGCTGAAGACACTCCGATGCTTAAGTTAGTAACTCTGTTGGAAGAAGAAAGTAAATTTGGACAAAACTCAGTTAAAGTTGCATACATATGTCGAATGTTCTCTTTACCTATTATAATGGTCATGGTTAACTCTCTGCGTGACTTAAGCATGAAAGGCACAATGGAAGGAAATGTTTCTGTAACAGTCTTCTCCTTAATGGAGATGCGTTCGTGGAGCCGTAGGTCCCTCCACAGCTATTTCTTGGTACAACATTCTTTTTTATGAGAGAACGTGTATCGGGCCTGGATTTGGATCATGTTTGCGTCTCCTTAGTAGTGGGCCTAGTCTAGGACTCTATAATTGGCCTCATTCTTTCTGGGTTTTATGAGCTGGCCTAATGAATCGGGCGTTGTATTCTCGTGATGAGACTTTATGCCACGTGTACAACCGTGATGATCGATCTATTTTGATGTATCATCAGCTACCCCCCCCCTTAGTCAGTGGGTATGGTTAGCTGCTCGATCGTCTCGGTTATCTCGTTGTCTATTCGTTTTTGGGCATATTTTTAGTGAGCCATTATGTCCTGTATGTTGCTCCGTGAGCGGTCTCTTCGTTTCTCTGTTGTTTAAAAGGTGTTTTCGCTAACTTTCTTATTTTTTTACGTTATCTTTGCTGTTAGTGCTACTTCTCCTCCATTGCCTCTTTTTCCTCGTTCCTTCTTCCCTGTTTATGACGCATGTCGGTGATATGTTAGTTGGTGATCAGCTTTCTATTTGTGAGGCTCATTTTTCCCCAAACAAAGACTTTCGGGCTACCCTGGATAGTGTTTGTTCCAACTATGTTTTGTCTGACGACCTTGAAATCATTATTCCTCATGAAAACGACAGTCCTTGTTGCCCGATGAAAGGATATATAACAATTTATCCTCACATGTTCTATGCCGGTATTCGGTTCTCGGTTTCGGAGTTGTAAGGGTCATATCTAGACTTCTTGGGTATTCCTCCTGCTCAATTGGAGCCGAATGGCTGGAGGGTTATGGTTGCCACGTATGCTAGGGCCATTTTCTCTTTGGTATCTCTTTAACCCCTCGAATATTTCACTATTTGGTGGGGTTTAGCGTGAGGCCTAACCATACTTGTTTTCTATATTCTCCTACGTGTTTTGATAACCTTAATGATGATATCAGAGGTTGGTCGCGAAATTAGTTTTATGCGTCTGTTGGCTCTGGCCACTTCAATTTGCGCGATCTTCCGATAGTAAGGTCTTTCCCAGTTCCTCTTAGGTATCCAAATATGAGATTGACTGTTGAGGAACAGATTATCAGTGAGCGCTTCTTGGGGCTTTTAGTAGTTCCATTGGAGTCCTATCTCACTGATGATAAGGTGAGGCGTAGTGGTTTATACATCATGAATGAGACCGAAGGGTTTCTTTGACCAAGAGGCGGGCCGCAGAGATTGCTGCCCGCGCTGCCGATGATGAAGTTGGCATTGATCGGAAAGTGAGCTATGATGTTAAAGATCTAATGCTCATGTTCGTAGTGCTACTGGTCCTCCTTTTAGAAAGAGAAAAGTAGTGAGGTTTGTTAGTTCGTTGAAACGGTTGTTTTTGTCTTCCGGTCGCGTGCCGATGAAGAAAAGGCTTGTTGACTATGTGCGCCGCACCTCCCTTATTTCAGCTTCTGCTGAGAGAGACCTTTCGAGGGAAGATCGTTGTTCTCTGCAGGAGGCGAAAGAGATGAGGATGGCTTTGGAGAGGAGTGGGAAAGGTATTTCGTCCCTTGGATGACGGTGAAAAGAAGTTTTTCTCTGCTTATGGTGGCCTTGACGTTGTCAAGTGTTCCGATGAGGATCCTCGGTCATTGGATGACAAGATGCTCCAAATGGTTGTTGTTCAATCTAAAGAGCTTGACAGTCAAGATTTGGCTCCTGAGTTACAATCTCATCTTTATCCTTCTCCTCTTGCCCACTGAGGGATGGAGATTCCTCCTTCCACAGCTTACTTGAGTTCTTCTGCTACTACCCGTTCCATTTATGCTGGACAACGAGAGGGTGATGGAGGTTCTCCTGTCATTCCTTCGTCTTTCCCTGCCATGGGTGGTAGTGGTTCCTCCATACTACCTGCTCTTCGCGTTCTTCATCCATGTGTCAGTTGGAAGGAACCTACTCGCGAGGAGATCTGAGTTAAATTGGATGGAAAATTTTGTTGGTTCTCTCGCCTTGGCATGCAAGATGATGCATGTAAGCTGATAAATTAATGGCATAGACGGTCGATGCAGATGCCTTTAATGTTTGTACTGAACCACCCGAACCTCCATCTTGAAGATGGTGTTAGGCTTATAATGGAGGGGATGACTCATCTTGCCTATGCAGGAATGATGGGCTTGAGTCATTAGGTCAATCACAATCTTATTGTTTCTTTGGAGAGGAAGTTTTTCGTGCTGCTCCTGGTATTCTCCCATGTTCTTTGTCAGTATGACGCGTTAACAACGCGATGTTCTGAATGAACCAAGGCAGCTGAGGTTGCTCGGGCTTCGTTGGTCGAGCTGGAGGGTGCGCAGGATCGATATGTGGCTGCGCTCAAATCCTTGAGAGTTGATCTAGAAGGCATCCGCACACGTTTGCACGATGTGGAGAAAAACTTTCCTCTGAGAATGCGTTTTATGACGAGGCCGTGCGGGCCATGATAGATCTTTCCAACAATTGCGATGTTGCTGAGAAAAATGGTGGAGCAGTTGTTGTCTTCGCTTGAAGAGGCCAAGGCTGACTCCTCTGTGATGCTCACAACTGCTAAGGGCCAACTTATCACGGTAAAAAGTGAGCTTACTTCCGTTAAGGATAAACTCTGTGTTATGGAAGTGACAGACTGACAACGTGTTGTTGACGGTCGGATTGAGTTTCTGGACTATATCAAGGGTCTTGGTGTCGATTTGTCCCAGTATCGCCATCTGGTTTATCAAACTTTTGAGGATGTGGAAGGTGCCACTGAAGATCCTCCTAGTGTCCCAATGTCTAAAGGAGTCCCCTTTGTTGTTCCAGCTCCTGTAGGTGGTATTGTTGAGGATGTTATCAATCTTTCCCCTTAGTCTTCCATTGTTATTTTTGAATGTAATTGAATGGATTTTGAATGATCAGAATTAGCTCATTTATCCACTTTGTTCATCTGTCGTTGTCTTGATAACTTGTACTTGATGTTCCACATATATGTCTTTAACAATCTTTTAGTGATTTGGATTTTCTTATGCTTTAGTACGCATGTCTTGGTCTTGTGCTTATTGTCTCTGAATTCTTTTGAAAGCTGCTTTGTTTGCTTATCTTCTACTTTGTTGAATTATCCGCCCGATCTTTTAGTTCGTTAACTTGTCGCGACACAAAGTTGTTTTGCTCAATTGGCTCGCTCGTTCATTTTATTTCGTTGGTGCAACACTATAGTTGTCTCGAAGTCAATTTGCCTAGTTGACTTGTTCATTCAACCTTTACTCCGTCAACTCAACGTCTCAGTTGATTCAAAGTTCTCGTGTTAGTTTGACTCATTCATCCAATTTTTACTTCGTTAACTCGATGCCTCGGTCGATTCAAAGTTTATGTTTTAAATTTGACTTTGGTGTCCAACTCTTACTTCATTTATGCGGTGTTCTAGTCGACTCGAAGTTATTTCATTTAGTTGACTCGTTCGTCCAACTTTTACTTCGTTAACTCGAATCCTCGGCCGATTCAAAGCTTTTTGTTCTTAGTTTGACTTGGGTGTCCAACTCTTACTTTGATGGTGCAACACTCTAGTCGACTCGAAGTTATTTCATTTAGTTGACTCATTCGTCCAACTTTTACTTCGTTAACTCGACACCTCAGTCGATTTGAAGTTTTTGTTCTTAGTTTGATATGGGTGTCCAACTCTTACTTCGTTGGTGCGATACTCTAGTCGACTCAAATTTATTTTGTTTAGTTGACTCATTCGTCCAACTTTTACTTCGTTAACTTGACACCTCGGTCTATTCAAAGCTTTTGTTCTTAGTTTGACTCGAGTGTCCAACTATTACTTTGTTGGTGCGACGTTCTAGTCGACTCGAAGTTATTTCACATAGTCGACTCATTCGTCCAACTTTTATTTATTTGGTTGATCCGACCAAAAGTTTATTGTGAATATTTGACTTGCGTCCGGGTTCCTTTTGGGCTTTTGCGCCAATTGTTTTGCATAGATGTGCTATAAAGTTGTCACTTTTTGTTAGATGTCGATTCCGAAAATGAAACTTTATAGATTTTTTTATTATTTTAGTAGTCGTTCTTCCTGGAGTGTTTCCATTACACTGTGAAGAGTTTCTTCTTTTATTCCTACGTCGTTGTGTCGATTTCTTCCTTCAATTTGTAGCAGTCCTCAATATCATGTCCGTGATCTTTGTGGAAAAAATAACACCTACTCTTGTCTTGTCCTTTCGGGTCTCCTTTCATCCTGGTTGGCCAGTTGACATTCTCTCAGTTTAATATGTGTTTCAAGATGTCGGTTCGGTTTGCTTTTAGGGTTGTGTATGGTCTATACTTTTTCCTCATTACGTTGGTTATTCGTTTATGATTGGGTTGTGCCGATTGCGGCTTCCTGGATTCCTGCTGGTTGGGCTCCGTACGTCCGTCGCTTCGATGTTTCTTTAAATGGTCATTGTCCTCCTGTGATCCGCCATCTCATCTTCTTTCATCTTTTCTTTCTCGTTTCGTCGAATGGTTATCCCTTTTCTGCTCATTCTTTCATCTTGCGGCTTTCATTTCTTCAAGGGAAATATGTTTATGTGCTATTTTCAGCAAGACCGCCATGCCTTTTGGAGGTTCCAAGTTGAGGGCATTGAAGAAGGTGTATTTCTTCTACCCGACGACGAAAGTTGCAACGACTGTGTCGTCACTGCATCCATCAATCATTGTTAACTCGTTGGTAAAACGAGTAACATACTCTCGAATTATTTCTTCTAGCTTCTGTCGGATGTGCAGAAAACAATGGCTAAGGCTTGGAAAGTGTCTATTGACCACGTGGCAGGCTATTGAACCAGTTCATTGTTGTGGATGTGAGGTTGATTAGGAACGTTTTGCATAGGATCGACTACGTGGTTTCTTTTAGAGCCATCATGTGGTGAAAATTTCGTAGGTGATCAGTTGGGTCGGTGGTACCATCGTACATTTCGGACTTTGGCGGGGTGAATTTCTTTGGCATTGCTTTCCTCATGAGTTCATCAGATAATGACGGCTTGGCCAACTCGTATATTACATTGGGATCCATGACTCTGATCCTGAACGGGATTTCTGCAACCGTTCCTCCGCACTGTGGAATCTTGTCTCAGTGGAGCTCGCCGCTCTCGATGTTTCCCTACTGGGGTTCCGCTAAGGCTTCTTCACTTCCTCGAGTTTGGACAATGGAGTTTTGTTGAGGCGGGGCTGGTGTAGGGTCGGCAGTTGAACGGTTCCTAGGTGATTTTCTCCAACATCTCTGTCATGTATTTCATCTGAGTCATGAGAAAGTCTACCCGAGGGTCTGTGGCAGCACCGACTATTGTCTGGGTTGTCTGGACTATTGCGTGTAGTGGATCTGCATTCTCGGATGCTATTGGTTTGGTATTTCGGGTTACATCTTCTCCCGAGCCGTTAGTGATGCGTCAATAGGAGAGTTGTTGCGATCATTACTGAATTGTGGATTTGTAGAGTACATTATTCATTTTGATGGCGTCGTTGATCTTTCATTAGGTTTTGGTGAGCCTTATCACTGTGAATCTTATTTTTAGGAAAAAGGAAACTCGTTGTTCCCCTCGGACGGCGCCAAACTGATGCGTCCAAAAAAATCGTCATCTTGTGAGTTTGACCTACAAAACCATAGTTAGACTGCCGAGGATCACCTTTTTGGTGGTCTAAGACACTCTGATGCTTAAGTTAGCAACTCTGTTGGAAGAAGGAAGTAAATCTGGACAAAACTTAGTTAAAGTTGCATACTTATGTCGAATTTTCCCTTTACTTTTTATAATGGTCGTGATTAACTCTCTGCGTGACTTAAGCATGTGAGTCGCAATGAAAATGGATGTTTATGTAACAGCCTCCTCCTTAATGGAGATGCATTCGTGAAGGCGTAGGTCCCTCCATGGCTCTTTCTTAGTGCAACGTTCTTCTTTTTATGAGAGAACGTGTATCGGGCCTGGATTCGGGCTTCGATTCGTCTGGGCCTGGATTTGGATCATGTTTATGCCTCCTTAGTGGTGACCTAGTTTGAGCCTCTATAATTGGTCTCATTTTTTTGGGCTTTATGAGCTGGCTCATTGGATCGAGCGTTGTATTCTTGTGATGGAACTTTATGCCACGTGTACGACCGCGATGATCAGTCTATTTTGATGTATCATCAATTATTATTATTATTATTATTTCCCTTAACCCTTTCCACCCAAATGCCGCCGGCAGGCATACCGGTGAGATGAGACTCCATTGGCACATAATCTCAAATTTAATCATCCTTGAAGCGGTATTAAAAAATAAATAAAATATTTAAAAATAGAGGTATATTAAAGTTATATTCATCAACAATTTTGAATAGGTCTACAAGATTGTTAAGTATGTTCATCAACAAAGTGGAATTAAAATACTTTTGGGAATTTTACTTTTGATCAACACCATTGCATGTAATAGGATTTTTCTTAATTTATGATTGATTCTTGAATAATGACTATATTTGAGATTTTCAATTAAAAAAAAGTCACTCACAGTTCAAAATACAATGCACATTTAGAATTAACATCACGTCCTTAAAATTTTGAAGGCTGAAAAAATTGATAAATGAGCTTGGGAACATTTTGTATCACGTAGACAAATAAAATAAAAACATATAAATATACTAGGGAGTTAAAATTTTATCACCACTCCGTGACTAATAAAAGAGGGCAAATATGAAAGGCAAGAGAATTTGTGTAAGGGATATTTGATAAATGAGCCTCACTCCCTACCCTCAAACAAAATATCCCTTGCACAAATTCTCATGCCTCTCGGACTCAAATCCAAGAGAGTGAGGTTAGGAAATTAGGTTTTTCAATTATGTTTTGTAACCAGAATGATGTGTTAGAGGAGATTTTTTACAACCTCGAGATACACATAATTTTTTTGAATATTTCATCATTCTTTCGAAATCATGCCACGTCACCTTGATTGCAAAACCTGATTTCCTAGCATTTATGATCCGAGAAGAAGGGCAACAATTTCCATAGCTACATGTTTGTTTGATTGCCCAAATAACTAAGTTGATTAGCACCCTTCGTTCTTTGAGATGCAAACAAGATAAGCACAACCAACGTAAGTCATTGATCATCATTACAAAGAGCCCTTCTAGCCGGCCTGGCCCGCCGGCTTGGTATTGGCGCCTGGAAGGGCCTTTTTACATCTTTTGCCTCTTTCTCTTTAAACACAACCACAACAAAGGAGGGGCAAAAGATGTAAAAAGGCCCATCGAGCGGGCAAACCAGACGCCAATACTAGGCCGACTAGAATTTCTGCATTACAAATCTTCTAACTTTGTAACGACAATTGCCTGGAGAAACAATGATTTTGTAAATCCGTCATGCACAATGTTTCTCCCAAAATTGCCTTAGCTTGAAAATAAGAGACCATCCCCCTCTCTCTGAAAACTTGTTGTCTCGCCCTTTCTTCCTGCTTGTGCGCAACAAACACCATCTCAAGCACCTTATCTTCACGTTGCTAGCCACAGAACCATCTCACTGCCACCAACAAATATATCAATCAAGCCACCTCATCTCACCTTGCTCTCCTCCATCTCCGCCACATCTCCCTTTGTGTTCCTCCTTTCCTCCCATTGAAAATTTCTCCACCTCTCTTCACTTTCATCAAATCGATGAACATCTCAATATCTCAATGTTTATGAAAATTCCATGTATAAAAAACCTAGCCTTCGAGCTCGAAATGAAGGTTTTTGAGATGGCGTAGGAGGATCATTATTTCTTCATTTTCTTCTTCTTCTTCTTCTTCAGGTAGGTTTTGAGGAATCCCTTTTGTTCCTAATCTGTTTATGTTTGGATGCACGCATCTTACTGCTCGCCTAAATTACTAACTGGGGGGTATTTAATTATGGATTTTAATAGACTGTGAAAATTTTTAAATCTCATGGATTTTAAAATATTTCAAAGGAGTTTACATAATCCACTGAACTTTGATATATTTTAAGTGACTGGATTTTGTGGATTTTGATAGATTTTTATTATTGGATTTTCTGAATTTTATAAAGGATTGTTATGGATTTTTATTGATTCTTATAAATTTCTGTAAATTCTTATGAATATGCTATTAATCGTAGGAAGTTATGAAATAATTAACGTCACCTACATGTTATCCATGTCAACACAAATCATAAAACATCCCTCAAATATCAATAAAACAATCATTTGTATGCTACGTGAATTTTATTTCAAATTAAAAAAAATTCAAATACATTGAATATGGTCCAAAACTAATACAAATAACTATTTTTCTTTTGAAAAGAAGAAATAATGCAAATAATTTCTTTTGAGGATCCTCACTTAATATTTTTTTTGGAAACACCTTAAACTTGTATGTGCAAGCAAAAACAAAATACAGATGTGTATATAAATAACAATTGTTGATATATATATTTTTTTTTGCTCTAAAGCAAAATGTAGCAATGGAATAACATCAAATTCTCCTTCATAAGTATATACAACAAGCAAAATGTAATCAAAACTTCTACAAATGAATTTTGTAAATGATTACCATGCATCAAACTTGGAGAAATTTAAAGCTTATTTTAGCAAACCAAATGTTCATTGTATACAAATAATATTACCAAAATGTTCATTGGATACAGATAATCTTACCAAATGTTCAGGAAAAAAAAGAGGGAGAGAATGATAATAATAATAATAATAATAATAATAATAATAATAATAATAATAATAATAAAGATGAACAAGAACAAAAGAAAAGAGAAAGTGTGGGTGGTGGTGCAGCCAGCGGTGGTAGAGCATGGTGGTGTGAACGAAAGTTGTGGGGCGAGGTGGTGCTGCTCTTGTGAAGAGAGAAGATAAGGGAAGGTGGTGGTGTCTTTGAGCAAATCACAAAAAAATGGGATGGTGACGTTCTTTAGCGAAAATGGTGGTGTTATTTAACAATAGCCAATATAAATCCGTTGAAATATGAGAGGGGGGGTTGGATTTGGAATAACTCTTGTTATATATACTTTTCACTCACAAATCCTTCAAAATCCACAACTTTAACAAATTCATTAAAATCCACTACTTTTTTAATACCCCCTAATTTTGGTGGATTTTTGAAAATCATGAATTGAATACCCCTGATTTTAATGGATTATAAAACAATCATTTAAAATATGTATTTGAATACCCCTAGATTTACATGTATTGTTATAAATCCTTAATTGAATACCCCGATATTTTAATGGATTTTAAAATCTTCTACAGTCTATTAAAATCCATAATTGAATACCCCCTGTAAATTTTCAACCCGGCCTCTCTTCTCCTCCCCTCTCTCATCGTAGTCTCTCTTTAATAAACCCTTTATCCCTCTGTAATCTCTCACCTTCTTCTATGAAACTCTAAACCCAAATCCATGGTTTTTCTCGATTCCACCTCCTTCTCTCCCTCTTTGTTCTCCTCCTATTCTCCACCATCTCCTCCTCCAAGCTCTCTCTCTCTCTCTCATCTGGATTCAAATACAAAATCACCGATAATCTCCGAAGGTTGGTTGGTTAGGGGTTTTCTTTGTTTTGTGGTTTTGATTTGTGAATAAATTTGAATGATTTTGATGGTTTTTTTTGCCATCTTAAGAGTTGATTACCCAAGTGAATGGAGCTGCGGGAACTCTCTACGCAAATGAGACCTACCAGCTTCAAGTCAATTTACATGAGCATTGTCTCATGGAAGCACCACAAGTTCAACAAAGATTCAATTCTCAATTTTTTTCATGTACTTAATTCATTTTTTAAATAGAATCAATACTCTGAATATACGAGCATACAGAGCGCTTCAATCCCCTAGTCCTTATAACTGAATATTATGAATTTCCCTGATAGAACTTTTCAAAAGGTCACCCCCAATGAAGCAAAACTTGGAATACCACATGGTCAATATATAGCACTGCAAACTTGATTAAGGTCAAGAGCATCGCTATGGAATTAGAAGAGCAGATAATGCAAGGTTGATGTCCAGCAGCAGCTGAATAGTAGTCTAATCTTTCGACAATAGTCTTACCATAATGTGAATACAAAAACATCCAGTACTCTGACAAAAGAATACTGAGATTAAATGAAGGAGCTTTTCTTGCTGTCCAGGTTGTGGGCGAGGAAATGAGCGAGGGGAGGGAGGTGGCGGGGTGAGAGCCGTTCACCTTCTTCGAGATGCACACGCAAAAAGTCAACACACATCTCGAGAAAATTGAACAGCTTCCACCCCTCCACCCCATTTCCCTCGCCCAAAACCTCGACATTTAGAATTATGGGCCTCTTGAAAATGATTGTGATGTGTTTGTGTTTTTTTTTACCTCACTGATCTAATTCTCCATTCATTGGCTGTCTAGTGAAAAACATAGCAATCTACTTTGGGAATGGTTGGCTGAAAGTTCAAATTCCGATCAGAAATACATGCATAGCACTAATTGGGCTGGGGGGTAGGAGAATGTTGCTGTCGTTCTGGGACATTGGTTCAAAATAATCAAATAGTCTATAGGTCAGAACAGAAAACATGTTGAATGCAAATGGAAATTCAGCGTTTCAGAGTAGTAACAAATAGTATCCTGTTTCAGAGTAGCAACAAATAGTATCCTGCCGCAGATTATATATAAGAGACTCAGGTGAATGAAAGTAATCAAAACAAAAGTACACAACCATCTCCTACATACTACGATATCCAGAATATCTAAAACATTAGTATAACTTCACAATCTAATGACTATGATGCACAATAGACACCTTCAGAGACTCTGCAAGTAGATGTGATCGCGGCAAACAAAAGTACACAACCATCTCCTACATACTATTACTATGATATCCAGAATATCTAAAACATTAGTTATAACTTCACAATCTAATGACTATGATGGACAATAGACACCTTCAGAGACTCTGCAAGTAGATGATGTGCTAAGTTCACTCAACTGGATGACAAGTTACGACTTTGATGAACACGAGAGTATATGAGATTTGAACTTTTCAAGTTCTTCCAGGACTTCTTCCTCTGGCCTGTAAATCAGGTCACTCATGCGCCATATCTGCTCCACAAAAGATCCAATTATTATAGAAGCAACAAACAATAATTTATAACACTACATTATGGAAATGCCACAAGGTAGTTGCCCCAAAACAAGTAATGATGAAACGATGTGGCATGGCACAGCCATGCAACACCAAGGTACGGCCAGCTGCCCACTAGCAGCCAAGAGACGAGTAAAGAAAGATACAAGAGACAACAGACCTTGTAGCTGATGGAATTGAGCCCTCCAACTAATGATTTGCACCACTCGAAGAGGGTGCCCATTTTTTTTATTCTTAATCTAGTGGGAGGTCTAAATTCTTACAAAAATCCTATACGTCACAAAATTCAGACCTCTAATGAGATTCTTAGGAAAAACAAACAACCTTTAGTAATTAACACGCACTGTGGGTATGTAAGCTACTAAAGAAGTTCAAGAATGCAACATAAATTCTTCTTCATTGATATTATATGTCAAGGTTTTATTAGAAAGGGAGGGGGTAAGGATTCTACCTTATATGCCTAGGATCTGGCAGATCTCCACATTTTTTCTTTTTTTTTTTTCTTTTGTGTTTAGCACTCCACCTTTGAAGTTGCAAATCAAACGAGATATTTTTCTTTTTTGGGTTGCTAGTACAATCATTTAATGTGGTTGGGTTTGATTCATTGTAGTATTATATATAATCATTTTGATAAGTATCATAAACAAATATGTACCAAAAGTGACACAACTACCTAGAATCAAAATATTTTTTAAAGATTTTTTTTATAATAAATTGAAACGTATCAGCATAGTAATATACATCATCATTTTGATAAGTATCATAAGCAAATATGTACAAAAAATGACACAACTACTTAGAATTGAAATGAAAATATAATAAAGTTGCATAGCATCGCGAGAAGATGCACTACATAAGTATCAAGTAACTTGCAAACATCCACTAAATCGTTAAAAATCAACAATCTTGAAAGAATAGAAACTTGAAAATATTGAACATTTGTTAGAAGAAATTGTTAGTAAAAATCCACAAGTATAATCACTATTAGTATTACAAAAGCATAAAAATATTTGAACTAAGCTATGAAAAATCAAGATTGATGTTTATCACATATTGATCAAAACATGGTATGTTTTCTCCAAATATTTATATAAAGTGTGATAAATTTATCAAAACTTAAAACACATTTTATATTGTTTTTAACAAATTGATCAAATATTACACCAAGAAACATAAAACGTTATTATAGAGTTGCAACCTCTTTTTATAGCATTTAAGTTGAAAATGGGTTGCAATTGGGCCGAGGCGATTGAGGCGGGGTAAGGCGGTTTGAGGCGGACGCCTCATTTCACTGCACCGCATTGCCTCGCTTTGAGGCAGAATTTTGTAAAAATGCCTTCAGGTGTGCCTAGGCAGTTGCCTTGACTACACTGGTTTGATTTATGAGAAGTTGAGATTTTGTGTGCTAGATGTGAGGTTGTGGTTTGATTGAAGGATCCCATGTGACCAATACCTAGCAATATGTGATCAGTACATGTACATGTGAATGGCAGCCTTTTATGTGAATTTGGTTCCTAGATGAAACAGATCCTGTGATTAGTACATGTATGTGTGAATGACACCCTTTGTTTAGTGAACTTGGTTCCTAGATGAAACAAATCCTGATACAACGCCCAAGTTTGCATGGGCATGATAGGACACTCTGATATTCTGTTTTTAAACCTTTTTCCAAATGAACAATCTTCAGGCTATCGTTACTCCATAAAAATTCTACCTTTAAAGCAAAGGTATGCTAATATCTTTCAATTCTACAATTTGATGTTATTCCAATTAAAAAATTTTACCTCATCATATTCATATTGTCAATTTGAATGGTCTTTATGGATACTAGCAAATACGAGAAATCTATACACGTATCGAGTTCTAAATATTCTACAAAATTGTACCATACTTTTATCCCGTCGTGTAAACTTTCAAGTTAGAGTGATCTCTACCTTTATGATTTTCTCGTTTTCTCAGAATGGGAGCACTCAAACCATATGGTCGTCTCAGTCTGTCAACCTTAACAGCAGAACTACTCACCTCTCTCCTATTTCTTCTCTATTTTTCATAGTGGCTATTTGTGTTGTGTTTAGATTTTGACACGGTTCAACAGATAGAGTTGATATTTCAAATAAAATGATAATCTGATATGAGTGGTGCTCTTACAGATTGCACTTATAATACCTGAGCACTAACAGTTGTTTATGTCGGCATATATATTCTCTCGTCTAACAATTCTTTCATCATTATATTGTTCCTTTCAGTTGTGGTCCTTCAAAACTATAAGTCCTGGTCATATGAACTTTCTTATGTTCATAGTTGATGAACATCTGAATTGTTAATGTGTCCTACAATAGGCTATATCATATTTACAAATACATACTTTTGGTAACCAATCCTAATAAAAGAGAGAAGTTTCACTGTTAAGGCAAAACAAGGTGTTAAAAGTTCCACCAGAGCCCACACCAACTCCCAACTTCCTTGTAAACAGCTCACAAGTTCAATTTAAAAGCCTAATAGTGCTTTTTATACATTGACATCTGATCAAGTGATGTTCTCAAGCACATCAGAAAATAACAATTAGGAGTTTGGTGGAACTATACAAGCATCGCAGTAATGCTCCATAAAAGATGGACCATCTTGTGCAACATGTCATGGACATCATAGTTAACTGGTAACGTTTGCCTAAGGGGTATCTAAAAGTAAATTTCTTGGAAATAGTACAGGTTCAACTTTTTTAATGGATGTCCCAAACCCCAAAGTCAGCTGCATATTCATGTTCCCTACTCCTAAGAACACAAAGGCAGAAATCAAAAGCTAAAGATATCTAACAGCAGCTTCTATACTCTAGAAGAGAATATGACCAGAATGTCGAATATTGTAAATATGGAGCAGCAGCTCCCTGACAGGCTTAGGATGCAGAAATTTGAATACCCAAAGATGAGCAGTGAGAGTGAGACATACCTGTAGTGTCCCACCTCCACCGGTACTTTCACAGTCATCAGACACGCTCACAATAGTCCAAGGATCGGAAGCGTTCCAGTGGAAATCAACAACTTTATCCCTGCATGGATGCACAAGAAGATCATTATTAAACAACCAACGGAATAGCATAACCAATTCCTAGTTTCCTAAGCACGAGAGGGGAGGGGGAACTTGATAATTTCAATTTTTTTTTTTTTTTTTTGCATTCGTATGTTTCTTCAATATCAATGTCCATAACAACAGAAGTGAGAACAAGGACTACAACAAATACTAATGACAATGTTGACAACAGTGACAATGGCTAATGGTGAAGATAATAATAATAAAAAAATCGACTTTATTGGTAGTCGATACTTTATCAGGGAGAATAGTTGCTATGATTGAACTGATGTAAATCCACATCAAATTTTTTTTTTAAGGTGGACGAGGTGGCACCATGCAAACACCCTACCAGAATTTATCATCGTAGTTTCATTCTTGCTAGAATTTATTGAAATTCGTTTCCTTATTAATGCTATATGGTATTAGTCATCTTCAGGATAAATTGCCCAATAATAACTGAGTTTACCACTTAACCGAAAGAAAACGTTATGTCATATCAAGTGTCCAGAGTGAAAAATAATAAATAGTGAGATCAGTTCTTGGTTTTGTTTCCAATGTATATCTATATATATTCGGCAAAACACTCCAATGGGAGGGGGGCTAGGTAGACCCCCACCAATCTATTTAAAAACCAGGATTTTGTTTGCAATTGCCACATATAGTATTTGGATATTACTATGACCCATACTAAATTAAGTGCAATTTAAGTTTTGCATACCTATGCCCAGCATGTTGGAAGAATAAGCCTGGAGGAGAATTTGGCACTCTTGTTGCAACACGATCCTTTTTGCCAATCTGGAATACGAGAAAGAAGTTTTTTTTAATCAGTAAAACACAGCAATATCTGTATTAGAAACAAAATGTTAGTGTGACTGAGGGAGTCACAAGACAAGAAACATACACAGTATAGGGAGAGCATATATAATCTAAACAGGCGATCCCAATAAAAATACACGCGTAGAACTGCACTCCACTAATCTTGTCCTAAATATTTCCCTAATGCCAAACCAGAGCTTCATGTATTTGCATAGAGTAGTTCAATCTTTCTTGTTCCCTTCAAATCTGCTATTTCTTTCCTTCCAAATCAGCCGTATCTCTGGTAAATTACTCTATTCCACAGACAACTTCCTCTTACAGAATACCCATCTTTCTACCAATTAAGGCCTACTGGAGGAGCACTCTCCCAATTGACAGTAGTTAAGGATTCTGAAAAGAGGGAGATCCAAATCTGTTTGGACAAATGACAAGAAAAGAAATGTGGTTGATGGACCTTCTGACACCCACAGACTACATCTGTTATGATCAGGCCTCTCTTCTCCAAGTTATCCACTGTCAATATCTTATCATAAGCAATGGTCAAGGTCCAGATGAGGAAGTTGATTCTAGAAAAGGGCTTCTTTCATCCAAGAAAACAAGGTGACCACAAATAGATGGTAAGAAGCCTGAATGATGAAGCTAAATTGCTTTTGGTGGCCACTGTGAACTGAGAAATTCCCTGACTGATCATCCCATCTCCAATCATCTTCTTGTTTACCCCTTGGAGAACTTCAATCAGAAGTAAAAGGCAAGGGAGTTCAGTATCTCTAATCGCTCTCTCAAAGAAAGGTCTCAGCTGGCTGTGTTTCCTCGAGTTCCCATGTAAGCTTGAGCAACTGTATGTCACTGATTTTCTGAGAGTGGTGTTGAATATGGGTCTGAATTGTACAATGAGGGGTATAGTGCTCTACAAACATCCTCCCAAAAGCCAATACACAAAGTGTTTAGTTGCTTAATACAACAATGTAAAATGATGATAAGTTGTGTACCAAATTTCGGCTGATTCTCCTAATTAAAATGTAAACGGTTACCCAAAGGACGACATGGATAAACTATAGACAATAATTATGGTGAAGCAAAATGTTCAAAAAGTGACTTTGTCTCAATAAAAAAATGTGTACTTTCGATATAACAAAATATTGGCAACTAGACAAATTAAAAAGGCGTGGCACAATATGCAAATGCAAGAAATCCTTCTGAATATCTAATCAATGATGTCTGTAATTCGAAGTAGGGCATGAATGCAGTAAACTAGACATATGAAGAATGCACCACTGAAACTATAACTAAACCCACCTTTTCATAGTCCCAAACATTTAAGATACCATCCTCAGCGGAGCTGCCAAAAACAGTTGACTTGTCTGGAGACCACTGAAAAATGAATGAACATCATTAAGAGAACAGGAGAAAGACGCATATTTACATAAAATGCCATGAATGGCACCCATACCTGTACACAAAGAACGGCCGCCTTATGAGCTTCAAATTTGTGGATAGGGGATCCAACTCCACCAGAAATGAGGTTTCGGCGGTCAAACATGCGTACCGAATTGTCAGCAGATCTGAAGCAAATGAAATCAAGGAAGTCAGAAGATCTTATGAGCTCTACAAACCTAAATCAACGAGATATGACAGAAACTACAGCTTATTGAAACCATCAGAAACTATGAACTTCTCTTTATAATGTTCTTTGTCAACATTCTTTTCACAATTATCAATTATTTTCTAGCGTTTGCAATGATCAGTTGACAAGGAATAGACACATACCCAGTTAAAATAAGGTTTTCATCATGAGGATTCCAATCTACGCAATGGAGATCAGCATCATGGGCTTTCTCAACCTGCCCAAAATGATAGCGTCCACCAGCACAACATAATCAGAACCACAAATGCTTAGGATTGCACAATGATATAAAGAAAAACAAAAAACTTTCTGAATGGAAATGATATACCTTGATGGCTGGAGCAGTTCCGGCTCGAGCATCCCACAAAATAAGGCAAGAATCATCACCTACACTGCAAAACTCCTGTGCACTTCAGAAAGATCAAAACAAAGGAGTTTGTCAGCAACAAATGATCAAATATATATCAGAACATAATACAATGTTTGACAGATAGTATCATCATAAGGAAGAAAGGCTGTATCCCATCTCCTAAAATACAAACATTGTTGTGAAAACTGCAAGTCACTTCAAGTAAAATCAATAGAACATCTTTAGGAGGGAAATGTTAGATGCAAAGCACAGCTTATGCTCAAAAGCAAGATCCTCAAGACGTTGAACTTCACAGTTCCATCTTAGCGAGAAAGAGAACAAAGAACACTAAGTACCCTACAGAAACTGCATGATGTGTCTATGTCAAGCAAGTCACCTTGAAGGACAGAACTGCACATCTTCGACGGTATCATCATGCCCTTGGTAGACACCCCGTGGACCAACAGAAGGGCCATCCATGGCTTTATCCCCACTAGACTTAGGAGTTTGTTTGATGCTTGGGCTCCCCGAACCTGGAGATTTTGTGGAACTTGGATCTGTTGCAGCTGCAGTTATATGGTCCTGTATACTCCACAAAATAACAGACTTGTCTTTTCCTGCCACAAAAAAAAATTCAGTTAGAAGAATGGCTCAACCAAAAGGCCAAATGAAGGATGTCGCTTCTATCTACAGTAGAACAAGACCTACCAAGAAACAAATCATTTAACTCCATAAGAATTCTCCAATATTCCCTTTTTATTAAATTAATAGTTCTATGATCTAGCAAGTAGTATCAACCTAAAATATTAAAGCTGCAGTTATATGATCACATAACTACATAAAAGAATTATTTTAAACTTTGTCATAAAATATTATTCTCTCAACCCTGAGAAATATGAAGATGTTGGCATCGAAACACTACTTTGCCCAAGAAGCTAGGAAAACCCTGAGAACTTTGAGGACTTTTAGTAATCGAATACTGCTCACTCGAGCAGCTAGGATGATTTTGAGAAGTTTACAAATCTTAAAACGGGAAGAATGCTTTTAGAGATTACTGAGCCTCTAATCTCCTAGCGCTACTTTTTATGGACAATACAATACAATACAGTCCTTTCAGAGGATTGTTATTCTGAGATTGTTCATTCAAAAAAGTACAAGTGCAACCTAATTGTTCCAACTGATAGGTGGTGTGGCGGTTATCTTAATTGAATTGTAATAGTTGGCAAACATTTTAATAATCTCATAACCATGCAAAATTTTACAACCACGACTTGGTAACTAGAGCACGAATAAGGTATATGGTCGATATTGAACTTTGGCAACATCGGTATTAGTCTTGCCCCAAACTGCCAAGGTAACCTCTACTTCTTCCTTGGTTTTCATTGAAGCACCATGTCAATACTCTAGTTGTTCTTCATTTTATCATTGCTTCAAATAGCCAGTGTGCATTGTTTTGAGGATATTTTGGGACAGAATATTAATTTGTGGAAAGCAAGATTTTTATGTTGATCAAGTGAATGGAGGCCAGTGTGATGTAACGACCAACATTTTAAAGGGATGGAACAATCATTATAAGGACCCAAGTCCACTCTGAGAAGTTTGTAAACCCTAAACACCCCAATTTGCTTACTCAAATGAGTTGAAAGATTCTATGACGATCATGAATCTTCAATGCGTGGTATAATAGGAGAACTTGGCTTTGAGAAGATCCACAAGTCAAAACATGAGAATAAACTATTAACCATTGCACAGATGACAAAACAAATGAGGAAATTTTCAAACCTCCAGAGAGTACAAAGGGCTCAGTAGGGCACATGGCAAGTGCAAACTCAGCATTTTCTTGGTGTCCAGTTAGTATCTACAACAATAAGAAACGAAGTTAACCAGAGTTAAATCATAAAAGGAATGAAGCAGCATCTTGAAATAAATGACAATGAATCTTGAAATAAATGAAAAGTCCTATTGTGAAAATTTTAATAGATCAGCTAAGTACCAAACATTTTGATTATCAATAAACGAGGAATTATTTTTAAAGTTTACAAACCAGATCCGGTCGGGAATCAGCAGCTCCTAGAACAGCATGACGATTAGGTTGAGCCTCAACATCCCAAATCAGAACCTGGTTTTTGAGCCACAACGACATAAACAATTAGACCCACCTATTTTCGTAAAATCATATATAACCCAAAATAATCAAGAAGGATAAGTTACCATACATCAGGACTGTCAGTATGTGTGGCAACTATCTTGCTGTTTTGCGGCAGTTCCCTGATTCTGTTCACCTACAAAGTTATACAGTGATAGGAACTCGTCACTGAAAATAAAATTGAATTTTCATGATTACAGAAGTAAACACTTTTCCTGTGTTTGCCAAATTAATTTGTTCATTCCTTGTACAATAATTTTCACTTGTTATCAGTAATAGGTGTTCTTAAAGGGAAAATTTCAAATAAATTCAGTGTAAATGAAGGTACTTAAAATGAATAAAGGGTTGCATAAAACTTCACCAATATGATAAATAAAATCAATTTTATTGAAAATCCTTTAGGTTTACAATGACAGCTTGAAAGTAAGACAAGACTTGAAGCCTGAAAAGAAGAAGCTTGCTCTTCCGACCCCTTTGCCTGCTATTCCTTAGGTTCACGGCTAGTTTCAATCAAGCACTAGGCCGAGGCTGACAAAGTGACCCAGGGAACTAGCTCCTCTCCTCAACCTGTTCAATTGGAGCTAGCTATAGGGCGCACTTTTCTATGCTTTCTTTACTATAGAGGCTCATGAGACCTCAACAACTTGACCCCATCTACCAACAGAATTTAGTATGACTGACTCTCCCGCCAGTCCTTCTTCGGCCACTTCTTCAAACTATTATAAAAGAATTGGAGGTCCTTCTCATAGCCTGTGAATCAAACTACAGGGGGAGGGGTATTGAGCTTCCAAAAGGCACCCACTCCCATCACATAAATTGATTTACATCCATATTAAAGCAGAATCCTCACCAACACCCATTTAATCAGACCCGAAGCCTTGAGATAGCTGGTAAGAAGTCAAATTTTGCAGGGCCATGCAAGATATTCCTAAGATACTTCTACTTTGTAACTTGTTGGAACTAGAATAATAATAATAATAATAATAATAATAATAATAATAATAATAATAATAATTAATTAATTAATTAATTAATAAGGGAGCCTTAAAGGATATTTGCACAGTTTTCACACAGACAAAACGATCTACTTAACAATACAACAGAAACACTAGTACCTCTCCAGGGTGTATAATGGTTTTGAACTTTTTCACGAAGGGTGACCGCGCTTCTTCGTTGAACTGCCAAAAATAAACAAAAATTAGAGACTCTACTTCCATACAAATAAAATAGAAAGCTATATACAAATGGTCACGGTGAGAGATGGAACCTGTGATATGTGTTCAGCAGCTGCAACCCTTGGTTTTACAACTTCGCAATTTGCTATCACGAGAGTGTTTGGAACACTGCCATCAGTCTGCAAATTTTCACATACACAAATAAGGTTACAGTGTAAATCTACTAAAAAGTTGTGACCATTTATCTGTTGTCTGCAGAATTATAATTTTTACTGGTTTCTCCAATATATCCGACAAGATTGTGATATCCAACGAAAATAAGGTAATTTTTATCAGAATATAAAGTATCTGATGCGATATTGACAAAATGGTTTTAATCTTCGACATGGTAAGGTTCTATTCAAGGTTGATGACATTTAGTCTTCTTAAAAGTTAAAAATAAAATGACATATCATGTAATATGGGTTATTTCTAAATAAAAGTTAAAGTTGAGTTGAGTCGGAGTCAGTGGTGGAAAATGATTTTTGTTTTGCCTGATTTTTACTTTAGGAGATGAGAATCAAAGAAAGCTATAATTTGAACATCAGTTTGAAATCCCACACACATTAAATGCGAGGAAGAAAATAAACATAAGAGTGAGAGAAATTTGCGTTGAAAAAAGGGAATGAAATGAGTGGAAACCCTAGACCTGTTCAGAGAGGTAGAGACGCTGGCGGTTCTTGTAAGTGGCTTGCTCGAGCTGTGGGCCCCACCTGTGGAAGAAGAAGAAGTAGTAGAAACTCTAGAAGTTGAGTTGAGAGTTAAAGAAGAAAAAGAAGAAGAATAAGTGAAGGGGGGTAAAGAAAGAGAGAATCAAAAAAAAAAAAAAAAACCCTAAGAGGGAGAGAGAGCGAACCGGCAAGAGAGAGAGGGCCAGACGAGATTGTGATTGGCGAGCCAGTCGTAGAGAACAGGAACTAGAGACTTCCACTGCGTGTATCTCTCGTCCACCGATGGCCTTCCTACCTTTCCTCTCTCTCTCATTTTCCCTCTGCTTTCCCGCTCTCCTCTGCGATCAGTTTCCCTCTTTCGCGACCGAGAACTCACTCTCACTCTCACTCTCACTCTCACTAACTCTCACTCTCCAACCATGCTATTTATATGGGCCCTGCTAAATAACACCACTAGCTATAACGATAGAAACCACCACCCATCATTTTTTATTTTTGTAGAACATCATTACATAAAGAAAAAAACCTTAACCCTCTATCTTATCTTTTCTCCATTTCTTCTCCAACCGCCACTTCTCCTCCTCCTCCCTTTCACCCCACTACCTCTCTTCTTCCTCCCCCCACCACTTCCATGCCTTTTCCTCCAGCCCTTTACCCCACCGCCACATCCCATAATATTCCCCTTTATCATCACCACCACCTCGCCACCTTTCCTCCTCCTCAGTTTATAGAAAGAATGCAAGGTGCACTCGAATTTCTCATATTGGTGGTGCAATAAGAACACAACTACCGCCTCAGCATTATCAACTGTGTCAGATTCGAGAGATGTTAAGATGCCCATATATTTAATTATTTACTTTGTATATATAGAAATTCAATTGTAGTGTGTCTGATCCGAGAGATGCGAGATGCCCATATTTTTAGTTTGTATATATAGGAATTTTGAGATAAATGAAATTAAGAATTTTGTGAATATTTGCAATTGCATTTTCATTACTTATAATATTTGCAGACATAGTATATAAAACCACAACAACGACAAAAAAACATTTCCATTAGCATATTTGCTTCGCAAAATATTTTGTTTTTTTCCTTCAAATTAAAAAAAAAATAAAGTTTTGCCTATTAATTCCTGCTCAAGACTTCAGCTGCCAAAATTAATAAAAAGGGGAAGGGGTCTCCATGTCTAAAACCTCTAAAGGATTTGAAAATAGCCCTTGTACATGCCCTGAAACATAACTGAATAATAAGAGTTTGTACCCAAACGTAGTGGTTACTGTGAGCAATAAACGTATAACCGCATACTAAATTGTGAATGTAACAAAACTCAACTCAGCGGCTCATGCGACTTTGTCCAAAATCCCTATAAAGACAGAAACGCAACAGCTAGTGCGAAGATAGTTACAAGCTCGCACAAGGTGTTGTGTTTGGACAGAAAACAAACTTTGTCCATTTTTATATTTTCATTTTTTTTTCAATTCCTATGGGTTTGCTGCATTACTGACATATTTGATTTATTGTTAAGCCACTTTTGACCTTCTCAAGTTGAGTGTTCAAAAGTGGAGTTTAGCAATAAATCAAACATGTTAATACTGTTCAAACCCATAGAAGTTATATATAAAAATAAAAATAAAAAAATGGGCAGAGTTTATTTTTTGTCCAGACGCAGTGGTTGCTGTGAGGATATGAACAATGCTTGCTTGAGCCGCTACATTTGGATAGAAAACAAACTTTGTCCCATGCCATGCGACTAGAATTCAACGCCTCGTAGATACCGCTGCGTTTGGAAAGAAAACAAACTATGTCCATTTTTAATTTATTTTTGTATTTGAATATTTTTTGGGTTTTTTCAAATCCTATGAGTTTGCTACAATATTACATATTTGATTTATTGCTAAATCCCACTTTAGGGATGACAACGGAACGAATTTGAGCAAATCCATCCCCAATCCGTTAGGAATAACGGATCTCCAAATCCGCCCCGCCGAAATATTCGTTAAAAAAATTTGTATCTAACATCATCAGTTGTGAGAATACATACAAAAATTCTCTAACATTACAAAAAAATTATACAAAACTTCTCAAACATCAGTTGTGAGAATATCTCTAAGAATACATACAAACAATTGCAAAAAAAAATGATCTAAAGAATCACAGAAGGCAAGGATCTCAGATCTAAGAATACATACAAAATTTTGATCTCAGAAATCTCTGTTCTGAGATCAGAGAAGGCGGGGATCTTTGATTTGATCTGATCTCAGGAAGGCGGAGAGGGATTTCTGATCTGATCTCAGGAAGGCGGGGATCTCTGATCGGAGTCGCGGAGCTGGAGCAGGAAGGCAGGGATCTGAGATCTCTCTAATCTTAGATCTGTGATTTGTGATCTTTGATATTTGAGAGAAGAAGGGATCGAATAAGGGACGTTGTGATTGAGAAGACCCTTCGGCCTCTGCCTTCAAGGGACGACTTCGTTGTGAGAAGCCAAGGAGATGGTGTTCTCTGTGTGTGAGAGGGTCTGTGTATGAGAGATCTTGGGTTTAATCCTTTATATAGGAGAAGAGTATTTTTGTAAATTTACCGGATAAATGGATATACGTGGGGTGGATATGGCCAAATCTGTATCCGCCCCGATTAATAAACAGATACAGATTGAAAATCCGTATCCGCCCCAAACGAAGCGAGTGGGGCGGATATCCGTGAAAATCCGCCCCACTGCCATCCCTACCCTACTTTTGACCATCTTAAGTTGGGGTGTACAAAAGTAGGGTTTAACAATAAATCAAATATATAAATACTTTATCAAACCCATGGAATTTAAAAAAAAATAATTTCAAACACAAAAAAATGAAATTAGGACAAAGTTTGTTTTCTATCCAAACGCAACGGTAGCTGCAAGGATATGAACAGTGCTCGCAAAATTCGTTACGTTTAGGGCAAAAACAGAGTCTGGTTTTTGTCTGAATGCAGCAGCTCCGGCGAGCTTCTGTCTTATCCTCGCCCGAGCTGTTGCATTTTGGGCAAAAACTTGACTTTGTTTCATACAACTGCTAAATTTCTGCAATTTGTACGATCACATTTGCATATTTTTGCTACGTTTTGAGTATCTTGGTGATTTGTTTTGCCTGAAAATACATATAATTCATTGGAAAGACAAATAGAATTGCTTGAGAAAGCAAATAGAATTGGTTGGGAAGACAAATTCATAACCAACTCATTTAAGTTGAGCATTGTAAAAGGGGAGTTGTCTATTAGTATTCATAACCAATTCAAGAGAAATAAGAGAAGATGAAGATAAAAATACCAATGTTGAAAAAAGAATCATCCGACGAATAATGGGATGAAATTCAAGATCCCGAAAATGACTCTATTTGGTATGAAGACCCCCGACTCATCCTCGTCTTCAGATGATGATGAAAACTGTCATATGAGCAAAGGAAAGTGAATCATCTTCGTCCTCTGATGATGACGATGATGATGGTGATGGTAATGGTGCATTAGTGGACTACTACTCCGACGAAGATGGGCCGCAAACGCCATCCCATCAAATAATTTGTTGACCGTGTCCAAGACAAATAATATATTTTTCGTGTTTGTTTTGTAATATTTTTAAATATTAATGAGAATTTCATTGTTTGATGTTTATTTTTGTCTTTTTGTATTATAATTTTTTGTTAATTCAATTTGTGTTTGTTAATTCCAATTTGTGTCTAAAATTTACTGTCTAAAATTTCAAGTTGTGTTTGTATTGTGAAGAAAATGAGATGAGAAGAAGACAAGAGAGGAAAATAAGAAAAAAAACACATAAGAAATAGAGGGAGGGATGAGAAGGTGGTGTAGGAGGCCGGTGGGGTGATGGTTCTTGACGGAGAAGATAAGGAGGGGAGAAGAGAGGGGAGAGGGAAAATGATAATAGGGAGATAGGAGGTCAGCCATCGGTGTGGTTGATAGTGGCGGGGTGGTGGTGCGGTGGTGATGGTTCTTGATGGCAGAAAAAAAGATGGAGAGGGGAAGAAAAGGAAAGAGGAAGAATAAAAGAACTAGGTGTTTTTTTTCCTTTTATAGGTGGTGTCCTTCAGTAATGGTGGTGTCATTTGGAAAGGTGATGGTGTATTTCAGAAAGTAGCCTGATGGTGGTATCCATCGGGAGAAGTGGTGGTGTTATTTAGCAACAACCTTTATATGTCGACCATCTCTTTCTTGTCTTTCTAGTGAATGAAATGAGAAATGTGAGTGTTGGCCACCCCACCTAAAATTCTATCAAGGAATGTGATTTCAATGTCAAAATTTCACGAAATTTTTTTTAGTTATCGAAATTCCTTTAGAAATCCAAAATATTTATTTCTTTCATTAGGTCAATCTCAATTTCTCTACATTTTAACCCGTTTAAACCTTAATTTAGTATTAAAATTTTGTTATATAAGTAATAATATGCAATATATTGTTTGTATTAGTGGTGGGCATCTCATCGCGTGATCCCGTTCCGTCCCAATTTTTTTGGATCCTTATGCGATTGATTAAACCAATTGTGATCCCATCCCGATCTAGAGTTGGATGGGATCGAGATGAAGATTTTAAATCCCGCCCATCCCGATCTAGAGTGGGATGAGATCAGGATGAAGATTTCCAATCATGCCCATCCCGTCCCGAATTAATATTTGTTATGGTTGAAAGTGTATTTGTGCTCTCTCCATTGCACAACACAACAATTTTTGTTAAAGCTTGATTCATATATTTGAACATCCTTGGAGATAACTCAAGAAAATTTACAACTTGGGTATCTCCAAATTCAATATATAAGTCAAAAAATCATTTATTTTTCACTTTTTGAAATTATGTAGTTTATTTGGTTTCAATAAGTTGATTTTTGGTTTGAAAAAACAAAATTGTTTATACCCCATTATAAGTGTTTACTGAAATGGGGTTTTCTTAGCACTTAGAATGTTTGTATAAATGTTGAGAAAACCTAAATTGGGGTTTTAGCTCCAATTCCCATAAACTCATTCGATCTGTAAATAACTTCCCATATATATAGAGAAAATTTCACTTTTTTGTTTTCACCGAGACATGTAGTTGGCATTGCACTACAATGAGAAGTTGAGCTTGCAATATATTGTTTATATATTGCAATATATAAACAAAATTTCACTTTTTTGTTTTCATCTTTGTAACCCGTTTAAATTCTACTTTATCCTCTTAGGAAATGGAAAACACTACAAGGCCTCATTAAACAATATATTTTCAAAGATACGTCACCCTTGGCAAGTAAAAATGTATTCTTAACCACTATCACAATTGAATATCCATGTAACTCGCAACCTCGCACATGCTAGTGAGAGGGTGACAAAATAACACTAACATCCCTCATATTTTTATGATCTCACGATTCACTACACATCCTCGAATGGTGTAACACACTACTTACACCCCAAAATAAATGTGGTTCTCATGTCCATCAGAGTTCCATATATTCCCTAATTTTAAGACTTTTTTTATTCATCATTTTTAGTTTATTTTGAATTGTAATGGCGATGCCTCACAACTCCATGTTTCATGGAGATCAAATTACTGTATTTTGTGATGCCAACTTCTTTTCATTCTCAACAGGGTGCAATACTCGTGCAGGATAAAGATGAAAACTTTTTGTGCTTTCAAAACTGATGATAGTTCTTAACACCACCAATTGCATAATGCTTTGTTGTGGAGCTCTCATGATGCTTCAAGCTTTTGGACGGAAGCAAGGAGCTTTGCAAGGCGACTCAATAACTCTAGATTCAATTTTAAATGAAGCTAGAAAATACTGATGGTTTGATCAATGACTTTGAATGCATTTGGAAACTTATCACTATAATATCAGGATATTGTTTTTGCAAATGGAAAATGGAAATGTAAACACATTAGCTACAAAAAAAAAAAAAACAATATATGCGTTTGTTATGATTGCAACCAACCAGTAAAACTCCATAGTAGTGACGCTATACTCTGATTTAAGGGGCCATGAGCTAAAAAATACCCACATTAGAGTAGGTAGACTAATGTACCATCAAAAAGAAAAGGAAAAAAATTGCAATGGTTATGTTGAGCTTGTTGATGGTGGAGACGTTGGCTCGACCTGAGCATGAAAATCTAGTCTCACATGGGGTAAGGAGCAACATCATGTGAAGTTAATAAATGATTGGATATGTACTCACTAGTGATGATGCCTTTTGGGGGTGATAGAGCTCAATTAGTAAAAACCCCACACTAGGCGCGATGAGTGGCTAAGTTGGGGACAAAGTTGTTGCTTGAGACATGTCATGTGGCCATCAATCTCGCGTGCCGCTATGAAGGTGGTTCCAGTGGCCTTCCCAAACTTCACCCCCACCCAACAAGTGGTATCAGAGATGATGGTTCAGCCTTGAGCTTGATGAATTGGAAGTGCAGGATAGCACGTTAAAGTAAAGTTTATCCCTCGCCAGGGTACACTCAAGTCTTGTTGAGGTAGAAATTGTTGGAGATGTTGGCTGGAGTTAAACGTACAAATTTAGTCTCACATCAGGTAAAGGGCAACATCATGTGAAGTTAATAAACGATTGGACATGTACTCACTAACAACGAGGCCTTTTGGGGGCGATAAAGCTCAATTATAAAAAGTCTACACCAAGTGTGGCGGGTGTCAAAGTCGGGGACAATATCGTTGCTTAAGACATGTCTGATAGCCAGCAATCTCGTATGCAAACTGTGAATGTGGTTCCGAGGGCTTCACTATCTTTACCCTCGAACCCAACAAGTGGTATTGGAGTCAGGTTTGGTATTGGGTTTGACAAGTCGGAAATGTAGGATAACATGTTGAGGTGGAGTTTATCTCGGGCCAGGGTAGGCTCAAGTCTCGCCGAGGTGGAGATATTGGCTCGAGTTTAGCGTGTAAATTCAGTCTCACATCGGGTAAGAAGCAACATCATGTGAAGTTTACAAAGGATTGAAGATATACTCACTAATGACAAGGCATCTGGGGGGCAGTAGAGCCCAATTAGTAAAAAAAACCCATACCCAATAACGAAGGTGTCTAAGTTATATCGTTGCTTGAGACATGTCAATTTGCCAACAATCTTGTGTGCACGTTGTGAGGTGGTTTCGGGGGGCTTCACGACCTTTACCCCCGGACCCAACAATTGAACTATCAACACCAACTTGTGGAATAATCTAAGAAGTTGAGAGAATAAAGAAATTCTCTAGAAGCATTGAGAAGTGAGAAAAAAAACAGGTAAAATTCTTTAGAATAATTGAGAATAAGAAAATAAGAAGATGAAGGTCAAGAATTGTGGTGTCTAGAGAATTCTTCGATAATCACCACCGACATTGGATCAACTATAAATAGGTTAATGATGGTTAATGTTGAGGATCGAAGACACATATTAGTCTTCGGTCATTATAGTGCCAAAAGCTCTCAAGTGGTTGTGTGTTTGTTTGAGAGAAATATGTGAGAGTTGTGTGTATGTGTTGTAATGTTTAATTGAGTGGATATAATGTAATTGTTGTCTCAATGTAGTTGAGTTTGTAAACGATCCAAAGGGGTCGTAATTATCAAAAATTTGATATTAGAGTCGATGAATTTTTGAACAATTTGGCATCAGAGCTAAGTTCATTGCAAGGTTACTGTTCACAGGAAGAAGACGACATTGTTCATCTTCACTATTAATTGTTCATCAGTAATGTTCACTGTTGGCGGTATTGTTCACTATTCATATTTATGGTACCATCCACTGTTCATACATATTGTTGGAATATCAACACTAACCTAGATTTTTCTAGAAAAGACAAAATATTTCTCCAAGCTCTAGACTCTTCTTTAACTAAGTGGAGCCTATTTTTCTAGATTATTCTACCACCACCTAAAATATCTAATTATCTAGATTATATTTAGAAAATATCTTTAAAACTATCATTTTTCTAGAGTTTTCGTATCTCAATCTATAAATAGCCATTAGCTCATTATGTATGAAATATCTAATTACGCTTGGGTCCCATTGTATGAGTTTTGAGTGTGAGATTGCAAGTGGTTGCATGTGTAATTTGTGAGTTGTAAGTTGAAATTGTGAGTATTGTTGTTCTAATATAAAGTTGAGTGTTTGTAATTGATCATTGGCCTACACTACAACAAAAATAACATATGATAGCAATTTTTTTATGGCATTACTAAGTGAATGTTATCATATAGTGGTTATATATAGCATTCCATATAAAAATGCTATCAACGCACAAAAAAATGCTCATTTGCCCAAGTTGCCCAAGTTATTGTCGTTATGAACATTAACTTATGGTCGTTGTGAACATATAAAAATGATTTAAGATTGGGGAATTCTAAATGTAGAGGAAATGAGCGAGGAAATCCCTCCACCTCACTCTCCTTGCTGGTTTCCTCGCTCATTTCCTCGCCATCTAGCATCACTCTTTAAAGTAGGGGTGGGCACGGTCCGGATCGATTCCAAATTTGAAGGAACCTAACTCGAACCGTTTACATTTTAACGGATCCGGTCCGGTCCGGATCCCTTCATTTTGATAATAGGAACCGAACCTAACTTGAACCGTTCTAAACGGTTCGGTTCCACGGTTCCAAACGGTTCCAAACTTCCAGAAATCGATCATATGATTCATATTCATACAATAAACAGAAAATCGATCATATTCCAGAAATCGATCACATTCATACAAATATACAATAAGAAATTCAAGAACAGAAAAAATTTGCATTAAAAAAAAAAAAAACAGAAAAATAAACATCGATCCAGAAAATTTGCATACAATAAGAGATCCAAGATCCAGAAATCATCGATCCAGAAATCATCCATCTCTCCACTCCTTCCTCGCTGATCTCGCTGATCTGCTTCTTCAGCGAGTGTTGATCTCGCTGATCTCTTCTGCTTCTTCTGTTGATCTCTGATCTCTTCTGCTTCTTCTCGCTGAGCTCGGTTTCCTTCACCATAACTTCAAATCAAGCTACTAAACTAAATATACCCAAAAACTCAAATCATGTTCGACAGAGAAAGGAGTGGAGAGGAGAGGGAAATCTCCTTCTCGAGACAAAGACAGAGAGAGGAGAGGGAGATCTCCTTCCCCTTCTCGAGACAGAGACAAAGACAGAGAGAGGAGAGGGGAGATCTCCCAGCGTCTCTTCCTTTTCTTCTGCTCCTCCTCTTCTTCGGCTCCCAGCATCTCCTTCTCCTCGAGACAGAGACAAAGATAGAGAGGAGAGGGAGATCTCCCCTCCAATCGCTTCGCTACTGCTTCTTCTCCTCTTCTTTGTTGCTTCTTCAGATCTTCTTACAGAGAGAGAGAGAGAGAAAGAGGGGTTTTGTTTTGATTTCAGAAATTCTAAATGTCGAGAGAAAGGGGTTTTGGTTTTAGTAAATGTAAAGAAAAAAAAAATGTAATTTGAAACGGGTCCAACCCGGACCGTTTCATTTTAAAAAATTGGAACTGGGACCGGACCGTTTTATAACGGATCCGGACCGATCCGAACCGTACCAAACAATTCAAATATAAAATCCGGACCGTTTAGAGCAAAACGGTCCGATTCGGTTTGAATCCGCGGATCCTCGACCCGTTTGCCCACCCCTACTTTAAAGATTATAAACGTTATGGTCATTTTGTTGCCCAAGTTGAAGGTTCCGCTCTCGACAACAATATATTTATTTTGAATATTTCACCCCCTAATTTCACTTGGTTGCTCTCACTTCACCGTCTTCTCCTCTCTGCATCTGAGCCTCTCTCAAATCTTGTTCGTCTTCTATTTCTTCTCCTACACATATTATTCGATCCTCCTCCATTCCTTTCTCATTTCTTTTTCGTCTACTTCCTCTCTCTCTATCAATCGAACGCGAGAATGAAACTAGTGAACCCTACTTGTTCGATATGGTTTTCATGAATCAAATCGATTGAAGTCACTTTGAAATGTGAGCGAAACACAGGTGATTTGTAATAGAGACCTTGACCTTTTGATTGGAGATCAAACCACCTAAATCCTTTGATTGGGGATTAGCCACCAAATAAATTAAATAAAACTTGTATTGCTTTCCTAACTCTATTACATCATATGTATTTATAGCTGAAAGTAAAGAATAATACTTCCTAATTGAATTCAAACCTAATTCTAATCAAACAATAAATCCTAATTCAAAACAAGCTAATATTTCCTAATTAGAATATTGTTATAACTAAGACATTCTAATCTCAAGTAAATACTGAATAGGATTGGTATCCTAACATCCCACGCCGCCTGAAACAAGGCTTGTCCACAAGCCTGAAAATCCGAAAAACGTACACAAACTGCTCGTAGTCGTTCCAAGTAGTGCCTCCACAGGGGGTCTGTCGACTTGATAAGCCAGCATGTAGGTTCTCTGTTCCACTTGATAAGCCAACGGTCCTGAATAGTGAATTTAGTAAGGGCAATCCTTCTATTTAACCAAGAGCTATCCTTCTTTTGAACACACATGCGCCAAGAGCTATCCTTCTTTTTAACCAAGAGAACTGATGAAGAATAAGGATTGGAACTGGTCTGAATAAGGCCTGCAGCCGTCAATTTAGAAACAACGCTATCAAAGTCGGTCGTCTGAAAGTGAGGATAACGATATGGTCGAACAGATACTGGAGAATCAACTGGTAAAATCGGGATATGGTGAGCATGGGATCGGCCGGGGGAAAGGGTGATGGGAGTGCCAACATCATCTGAAAAGTCAGCAACAAGTGGCGGAACGACATCAGGAAAGAAAGCGCCGAGGGAAACATTTTGACTTAATTGTAAAATAATGTCGTGATGCTCCTGTTGTAACGAACGATGGACCGCGGTATTAGCCAAGACCATAGGGGAATTGTCGCCAAATAATGTAAAAGTACGATTTGCCACCGAGAATGTCATAAACAGCTTGGAAAAGTCCCAAGTAATAAGACCCAAAGAGCGAAGCCATTCAGCACCTAGAACCACATCACATCCAGTGATACCAAGAAGTAAGAAGTGGCCGTGGAACTCATAATCTTGTAATTGAAGGGAAACATCCCGACAATAGCCAGGACTATGCAAATGGCCACCATCCGCAAGCATGACGCGTAAAACACCATCGTCGTGGATTGGAAACCCACATTGTTTGGCAAAAGATGGGTGCAAAAAATTATGAGTTGAACCAGAGTCAACTAGGACAGTGAAAGGCATGTGTTTTAATTGTCCAGTAATACGCATGATATCAGGCCGTGGGGACCCGAAAAGAGCATGAAGAGAAATCCCTAGAGGAGGTTCAGATAAAGTATGATCCAAAACAGGAGGGTCAGCATCAGAAACGTCTGCTTCTTCCTGATTACCCTCGAGGAGCAAAACATGGGGCTGAGGACAACGATGGCCACGCTTATATACTTCATCGCAGTTAAAGCAAAGTCCTTTGGCACGCCGTTCTTGTTGTTCAGCCCAGGACAGATGTTTAACACCTGCTGGGATACTAGTAACCGACGTTGAAGGATTTGTAGCAGGCACTGGGTTAGCAAAATGTTGGACAAGCCCTTTAGATCGAGTAGCAATAATGGCATCTTCTTGACATAAAGCCAACTCAAAAGCATGTGTAATACTGGTAGGGTGTAACATCCTAACACCTGCTTGAATATCTACACGCAAACCTGATAGAAAAATGCTAATCTGATGTGGTTCAGACAACCCGGGCACCAAATTAGATAGCTTTTCAAACTCGGTAATAAATGAGCGAACCGTGCCTCGTTGTACTAACTTGGAAAGAGAACTACACGGGTCGATATGTTCGCGAGAACCAAAGCGAGAGCAAAGAGCTTTCGAAAACTGTGGCCACGTTAGTGTGCCGAGTGATTGGCGAATCCATCGATACCAAGAGTTGGCATCACCCTGAAGGTGAAGAGCGGCAACGGGTAGCATCTGCTCGCTGGAAAGGCCATTGAGTTCCTGGTACTGCTCGGCCTGAAATAACCAACCATACGGATCAGTTCCGTCGAAACGGGGTAAATCAATACGGAGGCCCTTGCCCAAAATAGGAATAATGGGCCGTTGTGGATCCGGTGGAACGTATGGTGCTGGCCGACCTGGTTGGAGATTCCGTAATGCCTCTAGAATAGTGGCATTAGTGGCCTCAAGGGTGTGGAGGTGGGATGTAATCCCAGTAACTTGAGCAGTAAGCTCATTGATCTGCTCTTGTAATTCAGCAACTGTCATGATAACGTACCGAAATTGGTGTGGATAGTGGCGTGGTGTAGATTAATTAGGAGATGAAATTGAAAGGAATCGGGGAATTCTGGAGTCGAGGAAATATGGAATTATGAAATCGAGGAAATTGATGAAACGCTGGAATCGGGATGAAGCGAAGAATATGGATGCGCTGGGATGAAACGAGGAAGTGGTGGAGAGGCAGGGGAGCTGTTGCGAAGCGGTGCTGTGGCGAGGGCCGAGGGGAGCTGTATCGAGGGCGAAGGGGCGGAACAAGGCGCTGGCGAAGGGTTGCGGAGGCCGGAGGTGGGTAGTAGCGAGGGCGAAGGGGGCGGAAGTGATGGCGGAGTGGTGCTATTGCGAGGGCGAAGGGGTGATGTTGCGAAGCTGTGCTGCGGCGGAGGGAGCTGTTGCGAGGGCGGAGGGTGCTGTTGCAAGGGCGAAGGGCTGATGCGATGGCGGTTGCGGCGAAGGGATCTGAAACGCTGAAGAACTGTGGAAGCTATGAATCGACAGTGGCTGCGCTGAAACTGGATGCTTTGGATCGACAGTGGATGCTCTGAACCGATGAAACTGGATCTGCTGAATCGGTGATGAACGGTGAATCGATGAACCTGGAATCGGTGATGAAACTGGATTTGCTGGATGCTCTGGAGGCGCCGAATCGATGAGGATGTTGTTGAAGCGCTGGATCGAAGATGAAGACGCGCTGTTGCGAGGGTTGGTGGCGAAGGGGTGCTGATGCGAGGGCGGATCTGTTGGTGATAGCGGTTTTTTTTTGCGAAGGCCACTGGTAATTCCTTTTTTTTTTTTTTTTTTTTTTTTGAATGAAGAACTGTGTGAGGGTGTTGATGAGGGTGAAGAACGAAATAACAAGAAAAAAAAAATTTGGTCAGAATCGGGATGCTCTGATACCAGATAATAGAGACCTTGACCTTTTGATTGGAGATCAAACCACCTAAATCCTTTGATTGGGGATTAGCCACCAAATAAATTAAATAAAACTTGTATTGCTTTCCTAACTCTATTACATCATATGTATTTACAGCTGAAAGTAAAGAATAATACTTCCTAATTGAATTCAAACCTAATTCTAATCAAACAATAAATCCTAATTCAAAACAAACTAATATTCCCTAATTAGAATATTGTTATAACTAAGACATTCTAATCTCAAGTAAATACTAAATAGGATTGGTATCCTAACAATTTGTTGCTGTTTTTGTGTGTGTTGCATGATTGTTCTTGATTTGGATTTGTCATTGTATTGAAGAAATTAGGTTTTAGGTTTTTGTGTTTGATGAGGTATCAATTTTCGTTTGTTGATTTTGAGAGATTTGGCTTCATTTTATTGGTGATCTTTCAGTGCCTCATTTGCATATTAGATTATTTAAGTTTTGAACCTTTTTTTTTTAATCCAGTAGAGATCCTATAGTTATTCATAGAAATACATTGAAATTCTCTCATCCTAGCCCTTCTTTCATCGTTTTCATCTATTTGCAATGGTGGTTCGAGTTTTGTTCTACAAATCACACTCAACATCTTGTTTTCAACTTTGGTGCAGTGAGAACGATGTTGAGTTTTTTTAGTAAATCAATTGATGGATGAGGACAAGTTTTCTGCCAATTTGGAAGGTTTGTTGCTCTAACTTCACCGTCTTCTCCTCTCTGCATCTGAGCCTCTCTCAAATCTTGTTCGTCTTCTATTTCTTCTCTTACACATATTATTCGATCCTCCTCCATTCCTTTCTCATTTCTTTTTCGTCTACTTCCCCTCTCTCTATCAATCGAACGCGAGAACGAAACTAGTGAACCCTACTTGTTCGATATGGTTTTCATGAATCAAATCGATTGAAGTCACTTTGAAATGTGAGCGAAACACAGGTGATTTGTTGCTGTTTTTGTGTGTGTTGCATGATTGTTCTTGATTTGGATTTGTCATTGTATTGAAGAAATTAGGTTTTAGGTTTTTGTGTTTGATGAGGTATAAATTTTCGTTTGTTGATTTTGAGAGATTTGGCTTCATTTTTTTGGTGATCTTTCAGTGCCTCATTTGCATATTAGATTATTTAAGTTTTGAACCTTTTTTTTTAATCCAGTAGAGATCCTATAGTTATTCATAGAAATACATTGAAATTCTCTCATCCTAGCCCTTCTTTCATCGTTTTCATTTATTTGCAATGGTGGTTCGAGTTTTGTTCTACAAATCACACTCAACATCTTGTTTTCAACTTTGGTGCAGTGAGAACGATGTTGAGTTTTTTTAGTAAATCAATTGATGGATGAGGACAAGTTTTCTGCCAATTTGGAAGGTTTGTTGCTCTAACTTCTTTTTCATTCTATTTGGTTTACGGATTGATTTGGAGTTTGATGATTATGCTTGTTCAAATGTGTTTTCTCCAAACTTACGTCAATCAAATTCATTTAAAATTTTTTAAGAAAATAATAAGCTAAGTTCTAAAAAATTCAGAGATCTCATTCCCTAGACTAGTTCACAAGGTTGCACTTTGAAACCTCAATTTCATCCATTTTGATTATTAACTAAAAAATATTCTTCTCCGAAACAGATGGTTGAAATGCAATTTTTTTATCACATAATTATTAATTTATTTATTGATTAGTGATATCTTGTCCATGAGCAAACTTTTGTTTTGCTAAACAAAATTTTGTGTTGGGCTGTTTTGAAGCTTTAGTTAGTCTTTAATGTGGTGTTATTTATGCAACAATGAATTTAGGGCATTGTAGCAAAAAAAAAGAAGTGTGGTGGGAGTCAGAGTATAGTGGTTATCTAATGATTAAAGTTTTGAAGATGGCCGCCATATGGCCAAGACAAACGCATTTGCAAAGCAAGGTATGTTACATAATCACATCAAAATTATATTACAAGCATGTTACTTTTAATTATTTGCTTGATTACAAACCATCTATTTAGTTCATCTAGAGAAAACCTCGATCATCAATCAAACCAAGAACCAAAGCACAAGAATAAAATCTAAGAAAAGCTTACAAAGTGCTTGAAAGGAAAGTGCTTGGTTACAAAGTGTTTTCTTCTTTTCTTGTTTCATTGTTTCCATCTGACATTCCTCGTGTTCCATTCACACTATTACAACAAATTGTCATCATAGTATACATGCTCTGCATCTAAACTGGCGAATGCAAACTATTATGAGAAAATAAATCTTGCACAGTCGGAGAGGGCTTCTCGGTTGGCTGAGAATGATTATCTTCAGGCTTTCTGTAACCTCCCATTCACACCTTTGTGTATTAAGGTGGGATTAGTTTGTCAGTGTCAAAAGCTGCTTAAGATTTCATATCATATCCGTATCTTAAATTTTTTTTATTAATTATTAATTGAGTTTTGTTGGAAATTTAGGATTTAAAATATGCTTCTTTTGTTTGAAATGTCATTTTTTTTAATAATTGTTTAGGATTATTTTGTCAATTGTCTATATGTGTGTGTGAGATGAGAGAGATGGATAAATATCATTCATAGTGGTTTTGCGGCCAGGCAATTTTTTTTTCTAGTGAGAGACAATGGCAAAGGGTATTCCAACTGTGCTCCTTACCACCACACTGCTACTTCTTGTTTCATTGGCTCTTCATGTTGATGGATTATTGCGCTATTATGGGGTAAGTCCATCATGGATTGCCACCAAGTTTATACTGTTGTGCTCATTTGCTTCACTGGGCACTGGCAGTGCATCCTCGATCAACCAAGCATTATGAGAGCTTCATAAGTGCCATGACATGTCCTTGAGCAGGGAACAAAATGAATACTACATGGCATTGGTTGCCCATTGTTGTACTCATCCCTTGCAAATTTGTTAGCTCTTATTTATGGTATTTCTTTGATCTCTTTGTATTTGTTTTGCCCAGGAAGGCATCTTTGTTCTTGCTTTTGCTTCCATTGACAGGTTCAACTTTAACTCGTTCTCCTAATTTTTATCATATTTGGCATTGTTTCTTTTATTTGTTCATTAGTTTTTGGTTTCTTGGAGTGGTTGATCTTGATATAAACATCATTTTCTGTTTGATAGTTTTTAAACTATTTCTCTTTTCAATTTTCGCTGTGTTTTGTATCATACTCTTTTGGCTACTTATAATCATGGAATCGACTCCTAAGTTTGCACTTCAATTTTCATTAAATATTGGAAAGGCAAATCCCTCATAGAAACATTATGATATTACATATTTTCTTGTGATTTATCTTAGTATATATACTTTCAAGTGGAAAGCTCAATATTTGCATTTCAAATCAACTTCTAAAATAGTCATTTCATAAACTAAAGCCTAGTTATTCTAACAAATGAACCCCACCATGCAATTAAGCCTTACAAATCAGATTTTTTTTGTTTATAAAAATTTTCCTCAAGAAGCCATGGATCTTTTGTCTTTGATTTCTTTCTCTATTTGCAAATAACATGGTGCAACAAATTAATAGTATATGAAAACTTAGTTATTGATGTCATATGATCTCACAACTACAAATTTTAGTAAATCACCAATTACCGTGGCACCCTTGGTATTGAGACAACTCAGGAGCAATAGTGCATAAAACTTCGGTCACTGCCCAATCAAATGAAGTTCATGAATAGATTCTTTACTACAGTAGCAATTAAATGGCCTTGAATCAAGCATTGGTGGCATAATAACAAAAAAGAGAGAATGTTTTGGCGTTTAAATCCACATCCTCACAAAACGATTATGTTATAATTTTGACATGTTGTGACATTGATGATTGTGATGCTTCCGACAGACCTGATGCAAAAAGATAATTGTTTATTAATAAACCTTATTTTCATTCCAATTGTCTACATAGAGTTCAAATGGTTCCATCTTACGAGATAAAGGATGGATACTGATCAGGCATTCTTTTTAGCCCTACACCAGTTGATCAAGTTACTTTCGTTCCTTATTTTGTGATTATTCTATCTACCCAGTTGTTCTTGTACTTAATTTGAAATATCAATATTGGTGTATTTTCTTTTGCAAGTGTAGATGTATTGATAGCATAGAAACAGATTGCGCTGCAAGAAACTATGCTTCAGCGGAGATAACTGTATCAACTACTTTGCTTCTGGAACTAACTTCTGTGTTACCATTTTTAGTATGGCTTGAAATCTTTCCCACACATACAGAGGATGGGAGCACTTTCTTCTGCAAAATGCATATCCTCGTTCAGAAAAAAAAGTTGACACTGTCAGGTATACTTATTTTGTGTGTATCCCACTTTCCTTTCAAAAATCTCATAAGCACCTCTATAATCATTCTCTCATTAAACAGTTCATGCATTATTTTGTATCTGAAATTTCCTTTCAACCGAATAGTAAAATTAAAAGATGTAACATGTAACATTTCTTTAAATATGTTTTGCATCTGAATAATACCATTTCCAACTATTTTGCCTAGGTGATCTTTTATCAATTAAGGTACCAACTTTTTCTATGGAGGTACCAACTTTTTCGACGGGGCAGTGACTTATATGTATTATCTAATGACTTGAATAATTGCCATGATTTATTTGTTTTTGAGCCTATTCTTATGTAAGTGTAGGGTTTCTTTTTGTTCCAGCGCGAGACATTTTAGTTGATCATCATGTTATTGAAAAGGAAAAGCATGCCACTTCACATGGAGTCTACCAGAGTTTGTAAATCAATGGCTAGAAACAACTAGATTTTGATTCAAATGTCTCAAACGAAAAAAATTGTCCATATCTCGATGAATAAGCAATTGCAGGCAATTGAAGTGACTTATTTAATTGGGCGAAGTTTGTAAATGATATTGTCAAATTGATGAGGAAATTTTTATACCCATGCTTTGTAGGTTGTATTTATTTTATGTATATTGATTGTGATCTCATACTTCATGTGATACCCTTATGTGGGCGGACCTGAGGGGGAGGGTGCGAGAGAAGCCCAAGAGCCATGGATCTCAAGAGGGTTGGCAATCTACAAAGAGGATATCACAGTCCCACATATCTATAAAGTACTATGCGTTTTAAAGCCGTGCGGGCTTTGGGTCCAAATCGAGCAATATTACTCTGTGGATCGGGCGTGACAAAATGGTATTAGAGTCTAACCGGCCAAAAGTGTGCCAACGAGGACGTTGAGCCCCAAGGGAGTGGACCGTGATACCCTTATGTGGGCGGACCTGAGGAGAAGGGTGCGGGAGAAGCCCAAAAACCCATGGATCCCAAGAGGGTTAGCAAACTACAAAAGGGAGATCATAGTCCCACTTCGCCTGGGTGCGGAAGGGTAATGTATTATATATGTACGAGGTTGGATCTACAAAGTACTACGCGTTTGAAAGCTGTGCGGGCCTTGGGCCCAAAGTGTACAATATAGTACTGTATGGATCGGGTCGTGAAAGAATGAAATCAGAGCTTGACCCAGCCGAAAGTGTGCCAACGAGGACGTTGAGCCCCCCAAGGGGGTGGATTGTGATACCCTTATGTGGGCGGACCTGAGGGGGAAGGTGCGGGATAAGCCCAAGAGCCCATGGATCCCAAGAGGGTTGGCAAACTACAAAGGGAAGATCATAGTTTCACATTCCCTGGGTGCGAGAGGGTGATGTACTATATATATAGAGGTTGGATCTACAGAGTACTACACATTTTAAAGCGGTACGAGCCTTGGGCCCAAAGCGGACAATGTACTACTCTGTGGATCGGGTCATGACAGAATGGTACCAAAACATTTGGTTAGCCTAAGTTGGGATAGAGTCTAGGTGATCCTCAGAATGTGGATATGGCTAGGTATGACTATAAAAGTGTAGAAATAAAGTGACAAAGGTTAACCTTGAAACTTTGTTACTGTTTCTTTTTCTTCGTGAACCTAGTGATGAGATTCATTTGACTCGTGTCTGTGTGAGTAATCCTTTTTTTATGTTATTGTTTGTGTGACAGTATTTCGTTTAGTTTTCCTTTTAGTGGTTTGATGTTCGTAGTGTTCAGCCTTTTCAGCGAATCTCGAGACGAGATTCCTTTTGAGTTGTACATATAGTAACACCCGTACTTTTTCGATGACAAAAAAAAAATGATGTACCTAAATTTCATTTGAAATCGTAGTAAACAAAAAACTTATTTTGTTGGCAAGACGTATTTTTCAAATTTCACCTAATTCTCTTACCTTTCGAATCTTAGGACGAGATTCTATTTAACGCGTATATGATGTAACCCCCCCAAATTTCATAAAGCTAATTTGAATTAATTAAAATAAGGTTAAATTTATTTAAATTTAGATTTTAAATTTTAGGGTTTTTATTTTTCGCGAGTTTAAGGGTGGTGCTTTTAAAATTTCAGTGGAGGCGAATAGCCACCCACATTATAAAGAGAAAAACCCTTTTCTTTATTTGTTTCTTCTTCTTTCATGCGTCTCTTCTTTTTCTTCTCCAGCCACAAGCTTGGTTGTGACCAAGCGTAGCAAAAGCTCCCCACCGGCCAAGTTGCTTCATTATCTTCCTGTCTCATTCATCTTACTTCCCTCTCCATCCCATTTGATTTCAACGCCAGAAAATAGATCGCAAAAGATAGAGGAACCACTGATTGTGCTTGGTTTTTTGAGAAATAACCTTTTTCTTATAAGGCTTAAAGATGAAGATAGTAGTAATGAAGTGGGAATGTTGCACGAGATAGTGGTAATGAAGAGGGGTGTTTGGAAGGAGGAAATGAGGTGTTAAGGGCCTGTTTAAGGTGTGGTTTGCAGTGGCTTTGAGGGCTGCTTGTAGAAGTATGAAGGGTTGTTTCAGGGGTTTGAACCAAGGCATGTTGCAGGGATTATTCAGGGTCTGTTTTAGATCTAATTCGGGTTGCTTCAGGTCTGTTTCAGGGCTGATTCGAGGTATGTTTCAGGTTTGATTCGAGGCGTGTTCCAGGGGCTGATTGCAAGCAAGAGGGGATGACAATGTCGTGGTGATGGTTGGTTGTATGCCAAAAGAAACTGAATCAGTGAGTGTTCTTCAATCTCTATCTATTTGTATTTGGTATTTTAGTGTTTTTTTTGTTGCGTTTAACATCTTCTGAAGTCCACTGGTGTGCTCTTGCACTTGTTATTCATGTATGTGTTTGTGTGTTGTGTTTGATATTCTTGCTATAAATAGAATGGCTATGGTGATAGGCTTGTTGATACAATACATTTTTTATTCAAGAAAATATCTACATAGCTTATAGCTTTTCACAATCATTCTTGCTTGTTGACATTCTTTTTGTTTCAATTCCTCACAATTACAATTCCATTGAGTTATTGTGCCTAGTTGTGACATAGCACGAAATGAAATGTCTTTTATAATAAGGTATAATTCGATTGTCGGCTCATGTGATGAACTATGTCATTCATGCACATTCGTAGGCTGTAACATACATTAGCAAGTATTTTTTTGCTCACAGGATCCCAATAAGTTTGCTTTCATAGTCCAAACTACTCTCTAAATTCTTCTTATCATCTTGGAAGATCATCTTTTTATGTTTCTCAACCTCGAAGGGCATGCTTGTTTCGTTTTTTGATTTTTTCTTGCATTAGAAACTGAAATCTGTCCGGTAATTGGACTGATCTTGGGTAGTTTTTCCCAAAGTTTTGATTGGGTTTTTTAGCAGGTGTAGTATCATGAGATATACCAAACGTTTTCTGTTTGAGTCTAGTTTCTAAAGGATTTGATGGTATGACAATCGGAGTTTTGTACTGAAAGATATACTCCTTTTAGTGACAAGAGGTAAATTTGTAGAAGGCTACCAGTGACCTATTTGTTTGAAAAATTTGTATTGTTATAGACATAATCTTGGGGTATGCCTATTATGGTTGAAAACCTCTTTGTATCTACTTTTTATAGCTTCTAACGGTATTCAATTTGGAGTTCTTATATGAGAGTTATGTACCTTTGAGCGATGACCTGTCAAACTGTCATGTCAGGACCACTTGCTCATTTCGGTATTGTTTTGCGGGGTTATTTACTTGATTGTTTTTTGGATTGAAACGTGGTTGTTTTTGGGTATGTCTTTGGGTTACTTTATTTTGAATGAAAGAACTAGAAGCATTCTTCAACTTGGTCACCTCATAATTCAAAATGCGGGGTCTTATAGCAAAAGGTTGAGGTGAAGTTGCCATTGCTCTTTGGAGAATGAATTAAATCCAATGTGAAGAAGGACAAACCCTTGCAAGTAAGAGGAAGATTTTCCTATAGCACGTGCTCACTTTCTATGTTACAAAGAACATAAAGATTAGGATCAGGTGAATGAAATAACATCTCTAAGCAAAACGAATGAACTGGAAAATTAGAGAAACTGGCTCTATGGCAAAAGTAAAGAAAGATAGTGGATCCCACAAAACAAGCAATGTCTTGGTCATAACAAATATTATCATGGCTTCAGATTTCTCTCTCGATAAGGAACTAAAGGAAAATAAAAGGAACTACATGTTATCTGAGAGAATGATGGGTTTTATGGGTGTTTACAAAGATGAGTTATTTTAGTTTTGTGATTAAGGAAATCAATTGGTGATAGGTTTGTTTTCTTTCTCTGATGAACTTTTGTTGAATGTTTGTTTAATTCAATTGTAGTGTTTAGGCAGTGTAGGTGTTTTATGATAGAATAAAGACTGGTTTCAACAACATAATTGTATTGCAATTGTACATGTTTGACAATCTTAGTTTTGTACTTCATTATCAGGTAATTGATAATGGTATTTGACATTTGGATCAGAGAAAATATTCTTGGAATTGTTTTGGGTTGACTTGGCAATAGTTTTATGGAATGTAGTTACAATAAGTTGAAATGAGTTTTTCACTTATTTGGGTATTCCATTTGCATACTTGAAATGATGACTTGTTGCTTTCTGAACCCAAATTAGGTACTATGAACCTATAAAATAGCAGCATAGTATGGACTAAGTTGAGATTAATTAGTTATGATATGAGTTATTAAGCTTTGTATGTCCTTACAAGAAGTTAGTGGTTGTTTTAAGAAATTTTCTATACTTGTAAAGTTATTCAATTGCTGGGCAGCTGATGTTTTGTGGTTATATTGTTTATGATTTGACATTGTGTCAAATGCTATGCTTCCCCAAAAGAATGGGTCAATTTATTAATGAATGACAAAATGTCATTTGCAAAGGAATTCTAAAATATCAAAATTAAATGATACTCGTAAACTTTGATTCCTGCAAATTTAATCACACGGAATTGTATCACTTATAACTACCATATCTATTGTGTTTATGTTTTTTTTTCCCTTCTCCTATAGAGAAACTAAGTAACCTTCGGGTTGTATCACTTAAAAGTCATATTCATATTGTTTGTAACAAATTTCATGCAGGATGACAAGTTCGCTAATATTTTTGCAGGTTAGACTTGTCATAGTCGACATCTACAGTGTAAGTACAAGTAAATACATATTTACTTATAAGGATGACATGATTGTCTTGTTGATGAACTAAATTCTTTGAACTGTGATTTTCTTGCATGACACATTTGCCTCACCGAGGAACTACCTGTTGGTGTGGTTGTTCATTGTTTGTGATTATTTTATGTTATCACTTGTTGATGTGTTGATTTTGGGATGAAGATTACTCACACCAGCTTTATTGCTGACTCAAGTGAGCTTTTGCTTATTGGGTACATTCCTTTGAAAATGTAGCCGATTAGTCTTATTTCAGATTTAGAGAGTTTTGGGCAGCACCATTGGAGTTTCTTTAATGGGGCGAACGTCAGAGAGTTCATGGTTAGAGTTTTATTATTTTTAGTTTATCTCATTGTTCTAAATTATGTTTGAGTTGTTACTGCTAAATGTATCTGTTGTATTGAATTTCACATCCCGAATTTTGGGGAAATGGATAATCCTACACGGATATTAGAATTTCGTTTTCTAAAAAATCGGGACGTGATAGTTTAGTATCAAAGCCTGACCTAGTCGAAAGTGTGACAAAGACGTTGGGCCCCAAGGGGGTGGACTGTGATACCCTTATGTGGGCGGACTTGAGGGGGGAGGGTGTGGGAAAAGCCTAAAAGCCCATGGATCCCAAGAGGGTTGACAAGCTACAAATGGGAGATCATAATCCCACATCGCTTGGATGTGGGAGGGTGATGTACTATATATGTACAAGGTTGGATCTACAAAGTACTATTCATTTTAAAGTCGTGCGGGCCTTGGGCCCAAAGCGGACAATATAGTACTATGTGGATCGGGTCGTGACATTGATATCAGAACCTGACCTAGCTGAAAGTGTGCCAACAAGGAAGTTGGGCTCCTGAGGGGGGTGGATTGTGATACCCTTGTGTGGGTGGACTTGAGGGGGTAAGTGAGAGAGAAGGCCAATAACCCATGGATCCCAAGAGGGTTGGCATGGTACAAATGGGAGATCATAGTCCCACATTGTCGGGGTGCGGGTGGGTGATGTACTATATATGTACGAGGTTGGATCTACAAAGTACTACGCGTTTTAAAGTCGTGCGTGCCTTGGACCCAAAGTGAACAATATAGTGCTTTGTGGATCAGGTCATGACAGAATGCTATCAGAGCCTGACCTAGCCGAAAGTGTCTCAACGAGGACTTTGGGCTCCTGAGGGGGTGAACTGTGATACCCTTGTGTGGGCGGATCTGAGGGGGAAGGTGATGGAGTAGCCCAAGAGTCCATGGATCTCAAGAGGGTTGACAAGTTACAAATGGGAGATCATAGGGGGGGAGGGTGGTGATATACTATATATGTACGAGGTTGGATCTACAAAGTACTACGCGTTTTAAAGCCATGCGGGCTTTGGGCTCAAAGCGGACAATATAATACTTCGTGGATTGAGTCGTAACAGAATGATAGACTCAGCCAAAAGTGTGCCAACGAGGATATTAGGCCCCAAGGGGGTGAACTGTGATACCCTTATGTGGGCGGACCTGAGAGGGAGGGTGCGGGAGAAGCCCAAGAACTCATGGATCCCAAGAGGGTTGGCAAACTACAAAGGGGAGATCATAGTCCCATATCGTCTGGGTGTAGGAGGGTGATGTACTATATATGTACGAGGTTGGATCTACAAAGTATTGTGCATTTTAAAGTCTTGCGAGCCTTTGGCCCAAAACGGACAATATAGTACTCTGTGGATCAAGTCGTGACACTTCACATTGTTGTATTTTGGTAGGTGAGGCATTTTTATGTCCCTGACTTGTTGTTATTGGTATTTGATTTTAGTCAATTGAATAAAATAATTATAATTTTATTATTCATTTCAGATTTATAAAATTATTGTTGTTAACATTATTATTTATTTTAGTATGTATATTATTGTTAGTTAATTAATTATTAATATTCATTTTTTAGATAACTATTATATCATTGCATTTTAAAATGTTGGGATAACATTCACAAATGCTATATTGGGATGACATTTCATAACATTCACAAATGCTATGTTGTAATAGCATTTTCATAGGTCTATGTCAAAAAAATAACATGGACTACTATGACTTGCACTAAATGCTATAGTACTTCTTTCATAGCATTCTTGCAATGCCGTAAAAGGCCAATTTTGTTGTAGTGTGGGAATTTTCAGTAATTTGGTCTCAGAGTTGTGGTTGGTGATTGAATGCGACTTCAAGGGATCGTGCAGTCGTAAGGTGTCAGGATAACTGAGTTAGCACGAAGTTATAATTGTGATGCTGTCGAAATTATGGCGGACATAGCAGACATACAAAATGGGATTGAGAAGTTGAAGAAAAATAATTACACTTATTATGGGTGGAAGCGCACTAGGCAGGCGTAAATAGTAAAGGTGAAGATTACAGAAAGGGGGAAGAAGGGGACAGAATAGTTGCAAAATATAGAAAGATGAAGGCAAGGGAAGGAGGAAGAATAAGGCCGACGACGGAGGGGGGAGAAGACGGGGATATGATGTTGTTTAATTTTGGTGAGGGCAAAATTGAAAACTAAAAATCAGGTTGAAAATATAAACTTTTTATTATTCACTGATCAATGTTTAGATTGACTCGTTTTGATTGTAAGAATATGAATTGTGGATGGCAAAATTGAAAATCAAAATGTTAGGTGTAAGGTTTTTTTTTATTATAAATAATTGGAGGGTTTGAAATAAATTATTTTAGGGGCTTAAGTATAATTAATTAATTTTTATAGGGGATGATTGAAAATAAAAATAGATGTTAGGGCCTTTTTATAATTTATAGATAATTGGAGGGATTTAAATAAATTATGTTAGGGCCTTGGGTGTAATTAATAAATGTTTAAAGGATTGGGTTTAAATGTAAATAACATGAGTTTGGGAAGACGAAATAAAAATTATCATTGAAATTCTAAACATTTAAGGGCATATGTATAGTTTATAAATAATTAAGGGTTTCGAATAAATAATATTTGGAGCTTAGATATAATTAACAATATTTGAGAGGGGCGACTTTTTTATCGTAAATAATCTGTATTTGGGAGAGTAAAATGACACATATGTGTAATGATGACAAAACTACTTTTTACCACTATTCTTCTACACATTGATTTTTCTTGTAAATATGATAAAATTAGGAGGGAATCTTGGGCAACCAAAAAAATCAGGTTGAAGACAGATCAAAACAATGTTCCTAAGCCAACTCTCATTATAAAGTTTTGATTGGAAGTCGTGTTTGGAGTCGCATCTCCAGGGACAAGACTTGTGGGAGAATGTTGGCGGAGATGATGTTATTCTACCAAAAAAATACTCTGACAAATGTGGAAAAACTTTATAAGTGGAAGATACACGCAGGAAAAGCAATGTTCGCGATCAAGGCTTCAATCCAGAAGGATTTTAAAGAGCATATTCGTGATGCGAAGACTCCAAAAGATGCATGGGACACGTTTGCTGCATTATTTTCAAGAGCTAACTATGCTCGATTGCAGTTGCTGGAGAACGAAATTAACACTATTGCACAAGGTAACATGTCTATCTCTGACTACTTTGTGAAAGTTAAAGATACATGTTATGAGATTTCACAGTTAGATGCAGAGTCAACGATTAGTGAAGGTCGGATGAGGAAATTATTATTCGGGGGCTACTACCAGAATATAATGGGTTTATTGCAGCAGTTCAAGGGTGGCCCACACAACCCTCACTGTTGGAGTTAGAAAATTTCTTGATAAATGAAGAGACGTTGGCAAAGCAAATGAAAAAAATTTCAGTCAAGGATGACAATGAGGAAACCCTCCACTGGTAAATGAAGGGCGAAAGGTCCAGAGATTTCCAACAAGATAAGTTTAAGGGGGACAACCAAATAATGATGGTGATGTCAAGCAAGAAAATAGAGAAATAAGAACACGTTACAAATGTGGAAAACTAGGTCATATAACACCTTATTGCAGAGAAAATATCTTAGAAGAATGCACCAACTGTAGTAAGAGAGACTATGTAAAAGACTGTTGGTCAAAGAAGAAGACTGCTGAAGGTAACTTAGTGACATCTGGCAGTCACCAAGATAGTGAAGATGAATGAGATTTTGCAACGTTCGCGACAATTAAGATGGAAGATTTCATTGAAGAAGAGATAAACTTCACAAGATATGAAAATAGCAACGCAGAATGAGAGGAGCTAGAAGACCGCGTATCATTATCGATGATTGGAGAAGAGATTGCTTATGAAAGTGATTGGGAAGTTAGTTACGATTGGGAGGTTGATTTTGAATGTGAGGAAGAAGACAAGGAATGTCAGGATGAGATTGTGGAGATGCTTGCTAGAGCAGAAGCGCAATTGGATGAAGGAACAATTGAAGTGGCGCAACAAAAAGCTACTGACTCAACCATTAGTGTAGAGGTTGATGAAAAGGTCAAAAAAGTTGACAAATCAACGAAGCTGGCAAAGAAAAGTGATGGAATTGGAGACTCTACCGAATGGTGGAGGATCACCGCCAAGGATGTGATTCACTTTGAGGATGTCAGAGGAAGACACGAGGAAGATAAATCACGAAGCTATAAAAGGAAAAAAGGGAAATTGCAGTGAAGAAGATGAATGTGACATCAAAGCTCGCGTTGTTGGCAGAAGAAATAGAAGCACTTGACGTGACGTGGAATAATAAGAATAATGATTCAATGAAGAAGTATGAGGCACCGCCTTGGAAGATGGAAGATGAAGTACAAGTTGGTGTTGAAGGGATAATGCTTGAATATCAACACCAACCTAGAGTTTTCTAGAGAAGACAAGAGAGCTCTAGACTCTTCTTTAACTAAGTGGAGTCCTCTTTTTATAGATTCTTCCACCACCACCTAAAATATCTAAATATCTAGAATTATCTTTAGAAAATATCTCTAGAACTATCGTTTCTCTAGAGCTTTCCAGCTCAATCTATAAATAGCCATTAGCTCATTGTGTATTAGGTATCCAAGTGAGTGGAGTTTAAGTGTTAGGCTTGGGTCATTGTATGAGTTTTGAGTGTGAGATTGTGAGAAGTAGTATATGTGTAATTTGTGAGTTGTAAGTTGAAATTTGTAAGTGTTGTTGTTCCAATTTATAAAGTGAGTGTTTGTAATTGATCTCTGGGCCAGGAATTTCCAACACATATGATTAGATATCAAGTTTTGAGGCATTGTTCGTGGAGACTTTTCATGTGTAATTTGAGATTGTGAAGCCGACTGGTCAATGACAAGTAAATAACAGAATGACAAAGAGTTTGGGTCATGTCACCACACCGTAAATAAGCAGCAAAAATCTAGGTGACATGTTAAGCAGGCTTGAGGTGTCACACCAAGCATCGACACATTGTGTTCATGTATGAAGACGTAGTGAATCCCATGAAAGGACTGGTAGGCAAGGTGATCAAATAGGTATCACGCCAAGAGCCGACACATTATGTTCGTGTATGTAACGTAAAGGGTCCCCATGCGAGGACTGGTTAAAAGGAGTGATGCAGGAAAAATAGAACTTGGGCTACAAGATAGCACACTATGTGTGGTTGTGCCAGAGAACATGTTGTGTGTGGAAGTGCCAAGGGAACATGAAACTGGAGGTGCCAATTGAGCACATAGAATTGATTGAGTGTGAAGATCGTGTTTGTGAACCACTTGATAGTGATATTTGAATACACAAGTTGGGAGTGCAATGTGTGATCGTGAAGGCAATGTAATGAACATGAAGGCTGACGAGTTGGTGTTAAATGGGAACGTGAAGATAAAAAATTTGGTGTTGGGGGGATGTTGAATTATCAATACCAATTTGTAAAATAATCTAGATAAGTTGAGAAAATAAAGAAATTCTCTGGAAGCATTGAGAATTGAGAAAAAAAAACTAGGCAGAGTTCTAGAATAAATGAAAAGAAGAAGATGAAGGTCAATAATTGTGGGTGTCTAGATAATTCTCCAAGAATCACCACCAACCTTGGGTCAATTATAAATAGGTGAAGGATGGTTAAGGTTGAAGCATCCAAGACGTGTGTTAGTCGTGGGTCCTTGTAGAGCCAAGAGCTCTCAAGTGGTTGTGTGTGTGTTTGAGAGAAATATATGAGAGTTGTGTGTATGTGTTGTAATGTGTAATTAAGTGTATACAGTGTAATTGTTGTGTCTTAATGAAGTTGAGTTTGTAATCGATCCAAAAGGATCTGAATTATTGACAATTTGGTATCAAAGCCTACAAATTTCCCAACATAGGTGCAGTGGATTGTTTTCGTCGTGTGTAAAGGAGTTCTTTTGTTTGTTTCTTTGCTTCATGTTTAAGTTGATCTCCACAAAGTTGCACAAAGGTCGAGGTTTGAGTCACTGATGTTTGGCTCACATTAAACCTTTTTCTTTCTATTCTGTTGATGTTATATATATTTCATTGCCCTCATCTCAGTTTAATTGTTTAAGCAAAGTAAATAAGCAAGAGATGATGAACTACTGCTCATCATTAACTTTTGTATGCGTTGTTCATTGTCTAATGGAACTTGAGAGTCTCAAATAGTGTAATGTGAGATTCCTCTTTGATGACCCAGTAGAAAATCTCACCAACAACTTTTTAAATGATTCTAATAATAATTGTTTTGGGTATTTTATGAGGCTAGGACGAATTGAGCCAATTATCACGTGCATGATGGATTTGTTCAGTTTGGCGAGGAAATTGATTAATATGCAACAAGGTTCGAGAGAAAATTATTTCAAAAGCCAAGCCAAAATTCATTCATTCTATTTATAGGCAAAGTGGGTGGGGTTCAGTAGGCAAATGTGAGTAGCTAGTAAAAGTAATAGAGGAATTCTAAATGTCGAGGAAACAGGCGAGGAAATGGGCGAGGGAAGCGACGTGGCGGGGTGGAGATCGTTCACTCTGCTTGGAATGCGTGTCATCATTTTTGGTGCATGCATCCCGAGCGGAGTGGACGGTCTTCACCCCGCCACGTCACTTTCCTCGCCCATTTCCTCGCCTGTTTCCTCGACATTTAGAACTGCTCAAAGTAATATAGTTGGAAACTAAAGAACTCAAGCAAACCAAAAGATGTTTATGACTATATAGAATTGTATATTGTAGAATGATGTGATTAACTAAACACATAATAAGGCAAATAAAATATAAAATCTAAAACTCAAACACAAATACAAATACAAATGCAATTTCAAGGATCAATCACCTTTACACTTGTTTATACTAAATGTACCAATCGAGCTATCATTAGATTGCAATGGAATACTCAAACTACACGTGTTCCTGTGTTATACGTCACAAAATCTTCAAGATTGTTGAACATATACAAAAGATATGACTTGATATAAATGTCAAAAGTTCCCTTACTCTCCCTTATAAAATCTCCAACCACTTATCCTCCGAAGACTAATCGTGATTGCCCTTGGAAGATTGACTTCACGAGTTAGTTTCCTTATAATCTCGAGTGAAAATTTTCATCAATTCGGTGTCAAAGTTTTTGTCCTTGTAATAAGCTCCATATTCGATCTTAGATAATCAGCTCTAGTTGATTTAATTGGGTTCCGAAGAATGATGTTGACTGCAAGATTGTAATGAAGTATGTTGTTGGCAATGTTGAATTATGTGAGAGTAGCGTTAACGATGTCAAATTAGATGGTCATCACCAAAGAATCCCAGAGAACCTACAACGATTGAGGGAATAACGCCTATAAAGCCGAGTATAAATACAATGAAGCAGATTACTTGGCAACAACACGAGGCCATATAATATAGAATGTTGAGATTGTGTAAATAGGTCTGGAGAAGAAATAGTTATATAGGTAGAAGAGAGGGTGGAGTGTGGACTTTGGAAGGTTTTGATTTATCCAAAAAGGCCTTTGTTTAGAGATACACATTATATACTTTTTCATTTAATTTTAAGTTACTTTGAATTTGGGGTTCTTTTTTGTAAGGGTATTTTTGTCATAGGTTGGTCAAAGTAAGTCAATAAGGTTGATGAAGACGTTTTGAACCCCTTACTAAAGTAGTTTTTAAAATGGACTCCAAACTCAATTACAATAAACCAAATGGACCCCAAAATCAAAATCGCCTTTTTTTTATCAACTCATCACTTATTCCCAGTATATTATTATTATTATTATTTATAAAAGATCCAACGTGACTAGCATTTTTGAGTAATTGATTTTACATGAATTTGAGCAAAACAAAACAAACAAATAATACACATTAAAAGCAACAAAAAAAAATTCTCTCATTCTGAATTTGATATTTATCTAGTGATCAAATTTTCACCATCCCCTAAAACAAATGAGATAAATAGATATGTGTGACTGCATGAAATTTTTTTTCTACAACAATAGCCAATTAAAATCAATAACTTAGCAACACTGTATATTAATCCTATCACGCAAAAACACTATAAATACCTAAATGCGAAGTTACAAAGCAAAATACTAATATTGGAGACAACAAATTTATGAGGTTCGGAAAATTTGCCTACTTCGATGGAGCAAAGACGATACATTCACTATTGAGATCGAAGAATACAAATGGATAGAGCTACATAACGTCAGTGGCGTTAAACACACACGTGTCTAAATGACACCACACATATACATGGGGTGCGTATATAATAAACATTATCTTTCTTCTCTCTCACACACCCGTATACAAAGAAACCCTAATTCCTTTTATAATAGATGAAGGCAATGGGAGTGAGGCGGTAATAGATAACTCCGTCACCTTTCACCACCTTATCTTCACGTCCATTCTTTTCTCTTCCCATCCACTCTCTTCAACAATTTCAGCCACGTCATGTCAACAAATTCGGCCACCGACCAATTCTATGTCAACAACTACAATCACCAACTTTCTACCCACTGAAGTATACCACCGACTCTAACAAGTTATGGCTGACACATATTCTTGCAGATTCTCTTCCAGCTCAGCACAAATTTAGAAGATGGTTTTACCACCTTATCTATTTTCAACAATTCTCCACTTCTGTGAAGATTTCTCAAATCTGAGCTAACCAAACACAAATAAAAACAAACAACCGATTTCCAACGAACATAATCAGACCAATGCTGAGTATCCAAAATTGAGGGTATCACCCGCTGAACGCACTTATAGGCGACATACACCTAAAGGTGCCATAAGTAACGGAGCCAGGATTTATGTTAAAAGAGGCGGAGTGATGAGTCATAGTTGATTAATGATAATAGAATATCAAAAGTAATTACTTTAACATTTTTAATTTGCAATACATAAATAATTGTACAAAACACTAATTGCTTAACGAAACTCCATCTAATTTATGAGGGACGAAAATGGATCCAACAAGCTACTTTATAGTAGCACAAGAGATAAATATATGGGGGCAAATCAAATTGGTATATAAAGTCAAGGGGCAAAAAATAATTTCAGATGTAAAAATATACGTGGATAGAAAAAATTGGGTTAACGTACGTGAACTGTCTAAATGCTCACATTGATTACCAAAATACCCTTCAAACAATAACCCACAGATGAACGTCAAGATATAAATATGTATTTTGAGGAAAAATTGATGGATCAAAATTTTTATATATTTTCAGAAAAATCCTATGAATAAATACAAAATTTAACATCGAGATACAAATTCATCTTGAAAAAATACTTTAAAAAAACACTTTATTCTTCCTGGTGGCGATGGTGGGAAAGAGAACTATATCAAGCATACCAGGAAATAAAGAGGGAGAAGAAGAAAGGAGGAGAAGGGGCGATTTCAACAAATTGTGCAAAACTTTCTCACCTTTACTACTTGCACATAAATGCCAAACCCTCGAGATATCCGTACAAGCTACTTTCTCTGAAGTTAGATAACCGGTCCCTATGGGGACACATATGATAGTTAGATCCCAAATCTAAAAGTCATTCATCAGAGTGACTCACAAATGTTGAAGTTGCAGACGACGAATAAACATCTTCCTCGTCTTCATCGAAATTGTGCACCACATTATCATCTAACTTTTTTTTTTCGCTTTTTTTATTGAAACTTTCAATTCCTCTCAGTCAATCTTCCAATGACCGTTCTTATTGTAGAAGGCACATTCATCATTCGGCAAAAACTGTGCACAGATTTTTTGTTTAATTGTGATATTCCTCTATCACCAACATTCTTATTTTTAGATAATCCCCTCGTAACCAATACTTTAGACGTTGCATCCTTATGGATCTTGAGATCCAGGTTCCTAAATTCATAATTGAGCAATGTCGTAGCAACCTCATCATAATTCAACATTTATTTTTCCATTAACAAAGTTGTAACAAGTTGTTTGTAATCTTCAAAAAGGGAATTTAAAAGGCAAAAATCCTTGTAATTTTCTGAAACATCTTCTTCCAAATTCAATAGGTCGTCAATAAGCTTATTGAACTCATTCAAGTGCTCAGATAGAATAATCATGGGTCTTATATTCATCCGAAAAATGCTTCGTGAGGAATAACTTATTTTGTAATTTTTTTTTGTCATAGACTTATATTCCAACTTTTTTCATAACACTTTAGCCGTGCTCATTTGCTAAACACAATCGTATTGACCTACATTGGCATGCATGCAACTTGTTATATTCTTCCTCTCTCATGGTCTTCAACATATCTCCTAAAACATCTTCCAAATTCTCTTTTGCCAACAGATCCAAAGCTTCGTATTGCCACATTGCAAAATTATTATTTTCATTGAACTTCTCAACTTCAAATTTACCAATTGTAGCGATAACCATATTTGATTAAGAACTTAACGGATTTGACATACTTTTCATCAACCACCAATTCACGCACCTTCAAACGAAGCAAAATGACTAACCCTCGGCTCTGATACCAATTTGTTATGTGCAGAAGTTACAAAACAAAAGACTAACACCAGAGACAAAAAAATAGTGGTTTGGCAAATTTGCCTACATCCACAGTGCAAAAGAGAAAAACTTCACTATTAAGATCTGTGAATACAAATGGAGAGAACTACACAACGTCAATAACATTAGACATACATGTTTCTAAATGACACCACACATATACTTGAGGTCTGTATAAAATAAACACACTCTCTCTCACACCCATACACAAAGGAACCCTATCTCATTTTATTACAAATGAACGCGGTGGTAGTGAGGCGGTGATGGAGAAGACCATCACCTTCCACCACTTTCTCTTCCTGTCCATTTTCTTATCTTCCCTTCCATTCTCTTCAACAATTTTCGCCACCTCATGCCAACAAATGCGACCACCAACCAATTCTCTGTCAACAACTACGATCACAAACTCTCCAGCCATTGAATTCGACCATCGACTCCAACTAGCTGCTACTAACACATCTTGCAACTTCTCTTACAACTCAACACAAATTCAGGAGGTGGTTCTACCACCTTTCTGTCACGCACTCTTTGTTTTCAACAAATCTCCACCTCAATGAAGATTTATCAAATCTGAGCTGACCAACACACAAATAAAACCAAACAACCAATTTTCAACGAACATAATCAGACTAATAATGACTATCCAAGATTGAGGGTGTTACCAAACACGCTCATGGACACCATACACCCAAAGGTGCCATCAGTAACAGAGCTAGCATTTATATTGAAGGTGGCAAAGTGATGAGTCATAGTTAAATAATGATAATAGAATATAATAATTAATTACTTTAACAAAAATTTTTCACTTTTTCACCAATCCCCAAAAATTACATCAATAGATATGTGTCTACATGCATTTTTTTCTACAACAAACAAAGTTAGTCTATAGGGGTGGGCCCGGGACGGGATGAACCTCATCCCTATCCCATCCTGTTCGTTCGAGATCAAGTTAGGATATACCTTATCCCGACCTCGTCTCATCCCAAGCGAGTTCGGAACGAGATGAGATGAGCATGTACTAAATAGTCCTCAAATGAAAAATAACAAAAAAAATTCATCTCACATTGCTCACACACAAATAATGCCTAGTTTATGCATATATAACTTTCATCATAACAATATTAAATGTCATATAAATTTATGGTTCAATAAATTACAGTTTTTTATGTTAAGCATGTAATACAAGAATAATTGTCTTAAAACCAATCTAAAATGTGAAAAAGCATAAATTTTCATGAGTTCTATTTGACCTAAAACATTCAAACTAAAGTCTATTTAAAGAAAGAGTACCAAATTAAGCAAGTTTTCAAACATAAATGTTTTAATTTAATTTCAACATATCCTAAATTTTTCTTTAAGATAGCAGTTTTATTAAAATTAATAATAATAAATATTAAATAAATAAATTCTGGATGGAATGGGCATGATTGAAAATCACCATCCCGCTCTAGATCGGGACAGGACGGGATTATGATGGTTCGGGTTAGGATGGGATGAGACCAAGACGGGATCATGATCGTGGGATGGAACCAGGACCCTATCAAGATCGCGGGATTGGATTCCCACCCCTACCTAGTAGTCTATAATTAAAAAAAACATTCATTATTCAACCTCTGAATGCTCAAAAACAACTACATGGTATATACTTTTTGTAAAACTTCATGACGAGGAACAGGATTAACTCAGAAATTTCAGATTATAGCCAAGCAGAACTATGCAAAACTTGAGGAATGTCCGGTGGTGAAACCAAGAAGAAACTATCATCAGACTAGTTAAATGTTCATCTTCATTTCAATGATGGAAGTACAAAATGGACTAAACAATGAATAATGTCATCTCCTCATCTATTGCTAAAACTAACAATCCAGTTATGATGTCCAGTCTTTGGTTGGGCACTGCCATGGATCAAACATAAACACCGGTTGAAAGAAGCAAGAACAAAGATCCAAAACCCTGCAAGACAGATCAATCTTACTGTCAGCCATAGAAATGAAATGTATATCTCAGGCATCATAGTTGGTCTGAAATAAATGATGACACAAATTATGAGGTCTGAACATACCAAGAAAACAGAAGCCACAGCTCCCGTGGTCAGTTCCTTGGCAAGGCTGCGGTTTCGCCTGGATGTGGTAGCTTCATATCTGCAAAACAAACATAAATAATGACTTCTAAAGCATAAAATTGCACGTCAACTTGAGGAAGGGAAGGCACTTCAAAGAATTAACAGTGTATGATCTTTTTATGAATCAAATCATATCCTCTAAAGTGCATGTCTATGATATCCCTCCATTCATCCATGTGATCAGAAAGGATATGAAAACATGAGCAGCCGACAGGAGTTCACTTCCCACAATGGCGTTGAGAACTCAATATGCACAATAGATCCTCAATTTTAGTTTTTGTAGGAGTTGAATTAAAATTTTGGATTTTTAGTCAAATAATAAATTTTCAGTTTAAAATTGTTAAATTGATTCACTTAGCATGCCCACAAGAACTTGACTGGTTAAGAAATCAGCTCCATTTATAGAATCAAACCAGGACCAAAACTCAGTAGTTTCGATCATCTTTACTCTTTAAGTATGACTCCAACTCACACTAGATGATAGTCAAGACATCACCAAGAGTTCTAGGAACGATGCAGGAAAATCTTTAAGACACCAGCACATGCCTTTTAACTTTCTTGTGCATTGGATACTAGATGTACAAGCAAACCAGAAGGAATGCAGGATGAATGGAGCCAACATAACAAATCATGTTCCTCCATTCAAGGTAGGATGGACAAACTGGTTTAGTACTCTAACGTTACTTTTATGAGCACTTAACAACTTCAAAACACTGTCACAGATTTTATGCATTCTAATGGAGTATTAACTAGAACTTCATGTTTTATCCTATCTATTGGAAAATACCAAAGTCCAAAGCTCCATAACAACCGTCTCATTTATTTGGAAGCCTCCGCAGGAATGTCCAAATACATTCCACATCATCCCCACATAATATAAGTGCCTCCAAATCATATAGCTAAACATCAAGCTTGTCGTAGACGGGATGCCAAACATGTCAAGCTCCACAATAAATTGCAGCTCAATACAAAAACTCTTGGTTTTAATTAATATCATTACACCATGTTTGAATGATAAACACAAGATAAATGTAAAAATGTACAACTTACGAATATTGAAAAAAATGCTTACAAAAGGTACTCTTCACCAAAAATCGTCAAAACTGTTTTCTTTGACATGGGTCTCAGCAAAAACTGGTTTTGAAATTTTAAGGAAAGAAAGAACTGAATCAAATGCATGGGTATCCTTGCCACTGGTTGGTTTTGGGCAACTAATAGGGGAATAATAAAGGATTCCTTGTTTACCGAGTGTTGTATCTTGGGCTGATATATTAGGCCATAAATCTATATTTGTGTTGAGCATTTTCAACGGAGTTCCAGTTTCTTAACTAGCCTCATTTACTGCTAACCTAGTCTGCATGCTTTCTGAAAATTGTGAGCTTCTCACTGGCAAGGCTTTAATTCATTAAAATATCATGTTGTTTTATTGGGAAAAAAAAACTTTGGAAAAAATGCAATGAAAGGCTTGTTTTAGATGTTCTTACTCACTATTTGGGATGATTATCATCTCTTTTCTTGTCGATGGTCTGATTTCTTACAAAGACACCATCTAGGATCTCTTGATAGACCCATTGATCTCGAGAGGTGCTACTAAAAGATGGCAGATTTAAGCCATGGCAAGAAAGTTAGTTATAGTTTGTAAACAATTCAAGTCATGCTAATGCCTTTTTTATATTCTTTCCTTTTTGAATTAGAATAATAGAACATAGAGGCTATATTATAGGCTGTTAGTTAGGACCAAGGTAGTCAAAGAGGTGAAGCGATTTGCCATGGCTTGGCTTTAAGCGAGAAGCGATGGCTTTACGCAAGTAAAACGACCTTAAAAAATATATTTTAATATTATATAAAAAAATGCAAATATATTTCATATGATCAGTTTACTTAATTTAAAAAATTTTGGATTAATTGCAATGTGTTAAATATATTTGATTTAAAATTTTAGTTTTTAAGATTATTTTATGAAATTTCTGAGGTGAGTGCTCTCAAAACTGCAGTGGTGCGAATATCCACCCAAGTTTTAAAACAAATTCCCTCCCTTTCTTTCTTCTTCTTCCTCATTTCTCCCCTGCGTGTTCTGCTCCAGCTACATTCGAGCTTCGCGAACACTTTCTCTGCCCAAATTCGCCTCATCTATTCTTCATTTATCCTCCTCTTCCTTCCTTTTTCTTTCGTTTTTCCGCACAAAAACAGTGAAGAGAATAAGAAAAAAAAAATTGAAAATTTTGGGAGAGCTTTGGATTAGCTTTTGGTTAATCAAGCTTCACGCTTCAACAAGCGGCAAAAGCGATTGCTTTTCTTCGCTTTAAGGTTGTAGCTTCGTTTCAGTTGAAGCAAAGCGTGTTGTCACTGCTTCGCTCTTCGCTTTAAGCAGTCACTTTGACTACACTGGTTAGGACTGAAAAGATATGTAAAAAAACAAATAAAATCTCCTCTTGTGAAAAAAAACAAAAAGAAAAAACCCCTAGTTGGAGGATGAGGAAAGTTAATTGTTGTGTTCTAGATAGTCTCCATAAAGACCTTTTAATCGTTTGGTTCCTTCTTACCAAACACTTGGGAAGTACATTTCCCATCGAATAAACAAGTTACTATGAGGTTTTGTGTGCATGGCCCTTTTCTTTCAAATGGTTACTTGTCAGGCCAATGAGATGTGTACACTCTTGTGAATACACTTTCAAAGAAATCACGCTAGGCCTCTATGAATCTGATTGTGACCATGGGCCAAAGAGCAAATGAACAGAGAGGAAGGTAATTAAGATTCCAAATGACAAAATGGTGGAGACGACCCCAGATGCAAACTCTGTTATCATTGAATTCTCTGAGGAAAAACTGTCATGGCAAGAAATAGTTTAGGAGAATGTGGTCCATAGATCCCTCCTGGGAACCACACTTAGATCAATAGTTAACCAGAGTTGTTCCCGTTTCATCAGAGGTTGTCAATGGAGAGATCCCTCTCATGGTTGCCAGTCCATGTAAAGAAAGAAGTTCTTGGAGGGGCTTGATGAAGACATGTTTTTGCTAGCCTCTTTGAGAACTTGGGAAGGGGTGCTTCACTATAGTGGAGGAATTGTAATGTCCCACCTTATTCCATTGACTGCCAACAAAATATGAGTTTCTTTTTTTTTTTTTTTTTTTTTGTTTTGTTTGTTTTTGGCAACTGCTACTATGTATTGACAACACTTCTCTCAATGAAGAATTCTTACTTTTGTTATAACATGAAAAACGCAGTCATCATCTACTTTACCCTGTTCTTGATCTCATAGAATTTGGAAAATTTTCGCTGCTCCTCATACCAGAGAGGTTTAAGGGAGTTTTCTCTTGGATTTGTTGAGATGAAAAATGGAACCCTGTTGTTAACAATAGGTAAATCATAAATGTATGTGGAAAAATGACCTTGACTTATTTAACCACGACATGAACATTGGTATCGACACGGTAAGGGGCATTGGACATGTCAGCCAAAAAAATACAAGACAAGATACACTAGAAACACACCTATACATTTAGTTTTGTTTTTCAGCATAAGTTTTAAATTATTAATCATATACATTCACTTGTAGTTCAATATTGCTAGACATGTACTACTAAATTGCTAAAATCCACTTGTCACATTTGTGCTAGACGATGTGGAAGGAACGAAACAATATGGTTTTATCCAATAAGGCGCTAGAAGTGGATGCGTAGGTGGTAGAAGTATTGACCATCCTCTGGGGGTGGGTATCAACTCTTCCTCTTTTACAATTTTTTTTTTTTAAAATTCTTTGTATGTTAATAAGGAGGGTATTATGTGGGTACAACCTTAATGCTTTTTGGGTTACCTTTTGTTAACCTTCGTAATGTCTTAATACAATATTTTATCTTCTAAAAAAGTTAAATATATACATAAGAATTGAAACTTTTCAAAGATATGTGAAAAAATTGATGATCTAAGCATGGAGTGTTCGATGGGAGTATCCATGAGTGTCGACAGATGTCTCCGACCCAATATGGGTTGACAACCCTTATTTGTAATTGTATAAATTACAAATAAGAACCTAACTTACTAACAGCTAAAGAGCCTAATTAGGTGTGCACTAGTACTTTTTCAGTTTTATGTTGTCTTATATTGTGTTATATGAGTCACGTTTGTTATGCTTTCCAGTTGTTCTCTACAAGACAAAACTTTAGGTTTTGCCATTCTCTTCAATCATTTTACCACTATATCTATTTTCTACAATCAGACAAAAGCACTCCTTTGTTTTATTTTTATTTTTAGACATTCATAGTTTATCAGAAAAATAGAATCACATAGTATAGCAGCCTACATTGTCAATTGAGCCAAGCTAGTTCCAAAATGAAGAGGGGTGCCACAATTCTAGAACCTACGTTCCACACGACCTTTCAAATGGCAAACGTCTAACATGATGTTTGATTCACTTATTTGCAACTTCTACACTAATTACTAAACGCCTCCCATTTGCACACTTTTTTGGGAGGTCAAACGGCAGATCAAAAAGATCTCTTCCAAATTTGGCCAGGCTTAATTACTTATCTCATATAACAAGGTCGATTGCAGTTTCCAACTCTTTTTTATGAATGTTGGTTCAATCTTGAATGGTCTTATTATTAAAGGCAATGCATTTGTAACCTCGTTCACATTAAACCTAGCAATGCGAAAAAGTTACAACCATAACAAAAAAAAAACTTCTCCCTATAGTCCTAATCTAGTGATTCGACCAAAATTCCCATGTATTACCACTTTCCCAAGATGGGATTTTAAAGGCTAAATCACATTATAGACGCTACGTTCAAACAAAACATAGGTTTTCCTCAAAATTCATTTATTTGATAACAAAATAGATGAAGAGAAATAACATATTCAATTTCAAAATATTAAATCGAAAATAAACAGATCTGATTGATTGCTTACATGAAGAATGAAGCGGTGAGAACAAGACCAACTGCGAGCATGAGAAAGGCTAAGGATGGGTACCAAACATCTGGGATCGGACTCGAAATGGGTTTCGATGCTGAAGCCTTCAAACCAAAGAGAAAACGCAACAATTAGGTTCAGTAAAAAGAAAGAATTTTAGCACAATTCAGTCACCAAATCAATTAAAGATGATATGGGGTTTTAGAGGAAAACGATACTAACCATCTATGATAATCTGATCTGAAGAAGTGACTGAGTCCTTTGTGTATGTGTTTGGTGAAGACGAGAGACGTCTAGCGTTTCACTCTCTAACTCTCTCTATTTCAGTCTCTGCGTCTTCACTACATCTCTCTCTTGGTGATCTTGCCTGCAAATTCTATATTCGCACTCACCAGTTCAATTTCGAGGAAAAAGAAACTACTTGCACCCGCAACTTCCGCTTTGTTCCACTGATTGGAATGCCTCCACTCAAAATGCATTTGCCAACTGGTGAGAAAATGTTACCAACAGTGTGTGAGGCCAATATTCAGTTTTTTTGCCCTTTTAATGCCCTCATATATTCGAGTAAATAATTATATGTTTGTAAAATTATAAACCCAAGGTTGTTTTTTTTTAATCTAAAAAAATTGCTAATTTATTTACACATAGAAATGTGAATTGTTTAAAAATAAAATAATAGAAAAATAAATTTAGGCTTAGGGCTAAGGTTGACATTGATAGTCTAAAGCCCTAACCTATGTTAGCCTAATACTCCTTTAGACTTGGAAAGAAGAGTGATTCTACGTGGCGAGGAAATGAACGAGGGGAGGGAGGTGGAGGGGGGATTGTTCACCCCCTCGGGATGTGTGCCATCATTTTTTATGTGGTGTCAATGGTTGCTGACCAGTGACCAACTGAAAGAGGCTGGAGTGAGTAGCTGAGCTCTTTTGTAAGTTGAAACAGAATTGTGCAACATCAAGTAGTCCCACCCAATTTTTCTGATTTGCACTTACAAAATGACGAAGGTATTCTTCGAGCATAGAGTTAAAGCGCTCAGTCTGTCCGTCAGATTGGGGATGTTGGTTTGTCGACATATTAAGTTTGGATCCCAAGAGCTTGAACAACTCCTTCCAGAACTTTCTTGTGAAGCGAGCATCACGGTCGCTAACAATGTTTTCGGGCAGTCCCCAATACTTCACTACATGCTTGAGGAACAATTGCGTCGTATCTTCGGCTGTGCAAGTCAGTCCGGTCGGCACAAAGGTCACATACTTTGAGAATCGGTCAGTAACTACAAGGATACACTTGAAATCCTCCACTTTCGGTAACCCAGTAATGAAGTCCATGGAAACACTTTCCCAAGGACGAGTTGGAACAGGCAAGGGCTCTAGTAAGCCTACTGGTCGATCTCTTTCAACCTTATCTTGTTGGGAAATAAGACATGTTCGAACATAGGCCATTACATTCTCTTGTATCTGCGGCCAATAGTACCCCCTTTCTAGCAATGCAAGTGTTCGTCTCCAACCTGGATGTCCCGCCCAATGGGTGTCATGGCATTCTCTCAAAAGTTATTTCCTCAAACCAGAAGTTCTTGGAACATAGAGGCGATTACCAGTTGTGAGTATTGCTCCATCTTTTATCCAAAACCGTCGAGTTTTGCCCTGCTTGATCAACTCTGTAATCGCCTTCGCTTGTGGGTCTGTCTGTAGGCCTGCTTTGATCTTCTCCAAGATGGTGTGACTCAGACCGGTATGGGTTAGCACTGCAAGGTCTACCCTTCTACTGAGTGCATCAGCTACATTGTTAGTGCGCCCTGGCTTGTATTCCAATACTAAGTCAAATTCTGCTAATTTTTCCTGCCATCGAGATTGCTTGGAGGTTAGCATCTTCTGAGTAAGGAAATGGATTGCTGCAGCATTATCCGTTTTAAAAAGGACTTGAGATTCCAAAAGGTAGTGTCTCCACACCCGTAAACAATGTACAATGGCTAGCAATTCCTTTTCTTGAGCTGAGTAACGGGACTCTGTATCATTCAACTTTCGACTCTCATATGCTACCGGGTGACCATCTTGAAGCAAAACTCCCCCTAAGGCATAATCAGATGCATATGTTTGTACTTCAAAGGGCTTGGTGATGTCTGGCAAGGCCAATACTGGATTTTTCATCACGGCTAGTTTCAAGTCTTGGAATGAAGCTTCACATTGCCTATCCCATTCCCATGTTCGGTCTTGTTTCAACAAATTTGTTAGTGCAACAGCTCTCTTAGAGTAGTCCCTTATGAAGCGACGATAATAATTTGCGAATCCAAGGAAAGAACGTAGTTGAGACACGTTCTTAGGAGTATTCCAATCATGGATTGCCTTGACTTTCTCCATGTCCATCTGAATCTTGCCATTGCCAATAACATGACCCAAGAAATTGATATGGGTCTGGTCGAATGAACACTTCTCCTTCTTGACAAAGAGATGATTATCCCTAAGGATTTGGAACACTTCTCGCAAATGATGTAGGTGTTCTTCTATAGTCCCACTATAAACCACAATATCGTCAAGATAGACAACCACAGACTTGTTCAGAAGGTGACGGAACATGCCATTCATAAGGGTGCAAAACGTAGCTGGAACATTGGTCAAGCCGAAGGACATTACTAGGAACTCATATGACCCATATCTAGTAGAACAAGCAATTTTGGATTCGTCACCAGCAGTAATGCGGACCTGATGGTAATCTGATCTCAAGTCGAGTTTTGTGAAGTATCTGGCGGATCCAAGTTGGTCGAATAAGTCTACAATAAGCGGTAGCGGGTATTTGTTCGTTATAGTGACTTTGTTCAAGGCTCTATAGTCAACACAAAGGCGAAGACTGCCATCATGTTTTCGCTGAAGAAGAACAGGTGCCCCATAAGGTGCTTTAGAGGGCTGAATGAATCCCGACTCCAACAAGTCATCTAGTTGTTTTCTCAATTCGGTCAACTCTGGAGGGCTCATGCGATATGGACTACGTGCGGGTGGCTTGGCACCAGGCACTAACTCAATTTCGTGATCAAAGAGCCTTCTGGGAGGTAGATTCTTTGGCAATTCATTCGGCATCACTTCACTGAAGTCAGCAATAACTTGGGCAACTTCCTCGGGGATTTTGCTAGTATCATCTTCCATCTCTAGCTTTGCCACAGCTAAGTATGTATCTTCTCCTTTGGCCAAGCCTCTCTTGACTTGGAGCGCCGACAATATTCTATAATGAGTTGTGGGTCGAATTGAGGTTGGTACAATGCGTAGTTTGGGTCCGAAAAAGCCCAATGAGTCCATGAAAGGTAGTGGTCCTGCTGCAGCTCCTTGAAAGAATTCTTGGCCAAGAATCACCTTAAAATCATCAAGTGGAAAGACCAAGAAGTTTGATCTTCCTTCCCATGGACCAACCTGTAGTGGCACAGCTCTAGCCATACCATTAATAGAGATTGCCTCAGAGTTGACAACTTTCAATTTGCCCACATCTCCTTCTAAGTTCAGATCCACACGTCTAGCTTCCTCTGGGGAAATAAAATTGTTTGTCGCTCCTGAATCCAACAATGCCTGGGAAGGGAACCCATTGATAGTGATGTCGATGTATTGCAAAGCCTTCTTGTGTGGGTGCTCATACATTTCTCCTTTGACAGCATTGAGATTGCGTAGAGCTCCCATCTGGGAGGTCTCACTGTTGGCGGGGTTCGAGCTCGATGCGGTCGAGTTAGAATGTTCTGTTTGAAGCAAGGACATCAATGAGTGTAGGGCTGGTTTGGATGGACATTTGCCTGTTGGGTGGTCCCTGCTATTGCAAAGAATGCATGGGGCAGGTGCAGATGGTCTCCACTGCCCAGAGTAGTTTTGCCCTCCTTTGTTGTTGTAATTTGAGTTGCTAGGGCAGGCATTCCAATTTATGTTGGAACTCCAATTCTGGTTGGACGACCGAGAATTGTAGTTTCCTCAGTTCTGACTTGAGTTTCCCCAATTTTGGTGAGGTGATCGAGCATTCGACCCTGAGCTTGAATTATTACTGCCAGTTCTAGCTGTGGAGTGATTAAGCGAAGTGGATCCAGCCATGGGCATATAATCGCTAAACCTTTCTGCTGCTGCAATAACACTTGTAATATCTGTCACCTTCTGCTTTTGCAATTCTGCTTGCAGAAGCGGCTGAGCTTGTTTCATGAAACAGAAAACTTTGTCCTTCTCAGACATGTCTCGAATATCTAGCAAGCAAGTTGAGAACTGCCTGACATAGTCTCGAATATTGCCTGTCTGTTTGATGGTGTGGAGCTTCCTCCTTGCTAAGAAATCAGTGTTCTCAGGCAAGAATTGATTTCTGAGTTCATTCTTGAGGTCTGCCCAAGTTTTAATAAGGATGCGACCTTCTTCCATATCTGCATATTTGGTTCTCCACCATAGTTTCGCATCACCTGCTAAGTACATGGTCGCCATGGTGACCTTGGCTTCTTCTGATTCGGGGTTCACCGCGTGAAAATACTGCTCCAGATCAAACAAGAAGTTATCTAGCTCCTTTCCATCTCGTACCCCAGCATATGACTTTGGCTCAGGCACTTTCATCCTAGGGTGATCAGTAGTCCTTGTGGCATTGGTCAGCAAGCCAACCCTTGCAAATAAATCCTCTAGCTGTAATTGGAAGTCACTCATCACCTGAGCTGTGGGGTGAGGTGACTCTTCCATAGCGACTGTTCGTCCCTCTAAATATCGACGTGCTCAGCCAGCGAATCCACTCTGTCTGCCAAGTGAAAGAGTCCATCAAGCCGACTGATATGTTCTCCCAAACTGCTCAACTGGTCCATTCTGTTTTCTAGTCTCTGCATTCGACTAGCATGTCATTCCTCCATAGCGCTAAGGCGCTCGCTTAGTTCCTGCATCCTGGTTTGCATTCAACAAGCTCTGGCTCTGATACCAACTGTCACGGACTAGTGATCCGTGCGGCGCTAGCTATCCAATTCACTAGTAAGCCTATGAGTAGTTACTTTGACGGACACAAATATTAACTTGAGAATGCACAATATCAATCTGTAGACAAGATCACGATGCACAATAGTCAGCAAAAGCTTTCATTAACATTCAATAGATTACAATGGGAAGGAACGTTCGAAAGGACGTTGCTCAAGACTAGTTCGATGCTATCGATCGATGGAAATACAAGTTTGAAGTTGAAAAATAATGCAAAGAAAACAATAAAAATGCTAGCGGTACAGTCTGGCCAGACTATGCAATGGAGACAACACGTCCTCACAGTCAAGAGCTCAAACCTTCCCCCTATATTATAGATGCTAAGCATTTGGACACTTTTCAAAAGGGAACATTGAGTTTTGAGACCATTAGGAAGGTCTTGAAAGGCCTCTGACGTTGATTTTCCTGACCAACGGTACTAGTCCTGACAACATGGAATCTTATGCCATGAGAATCCATGAGGGGACCCCTCCATTTTAGGCTAAATTGATATATCACTTCACATCCATCATTTGATTTTGTGATCAATGGTGGGAATGAAAATCCCATGAACATGATAATCACATGCCTTGGGGGACAAGGAGTGAGATTTTCATATTAATGAGATTTTCATTCCCACCATTGATCACAAAATCAAATGGTGGATGTGGAATGATATATCAATTTAGCCTAAAATGTAGTTGTCACCTCATGGATTCCCATGGCATATGATTCCATGCAACCAAACACACCCTTAGCGTATACATTTTATTAGTTTTGTATAATCAGGACCCCTGCCACATGGGCCCCAGTTCAGCGGTGTGCTTATGACAGATGGAATCACAGATCCAAGGTTCAAACTCTTCGGATGACATCTGGGTCGGTTAAAGAAAAAAAAAAAAGTAATCTGGACCCCCAAAATTTACTACACATTAGGTTGTGTTTGATTAAAAATAATAATAATAATAAAAATAATCATGAAAATTAGTTAAAAAAAGGGTGGTGGAGAGAAGAGATAATTTTCGTATGACCTCTTTTTCTCATTCTCAAACTCATGAGAAAAACTTATTTATAGAGCGAGGGTGGCAAATAATGTTTTTTTATGGAAAGTTCTAAATGCGTAATCATCTTCGAATTCACGATGTTTTTTAAGACTTACAAGTGTTTGTTTACACACCTATATGTGACACATCACTTATAGCAACTTATAAGTATTGGGCCACCTTTATTTTAAAACCGTTTGTTACTTTGTTTGCATCCATTTTTAATCTTTCAAGTAACAATACTACTTTTAACCAAAGTTTCGTGATATCTGTAAGTGTAGCCATTACTTTTCTAGTTTCTTCATTTTATTTTTCTTTCACGAATATCTTTAATCGCTATAGCATTCTTCGTAACTAACTTTTTTTTTTTTTAAATTTGCAAAGTAGTTTGTATTAAGGCTCCACTTGGTACACAAAAAAATAATATATAATACAAAAGTTTATGACAGTTACACAAAGTTTGATGCTTGGTTGACTTTACGAAAACAATTATTGGAATTTGAATTCAAGACCTCCGCATCTCGTAGTTATAAAATTTTGCAAAACTTTGCGAAAAAAAATCTCTCGTATTATTTTGCAAAACTCTCATCATCTTCTCTTACTCAAATTATCCTCCTATAAACACTCCGAACAACACCATTTTCACAAATATCATCATCACTACCACTACGACCACCATACCATAACCATAACCATTACCACCACCATAGCCACCGCCACTACTACAAGTACCATAGCATGATCACCAACACCACCTTTGCCACTACCACCATAGTCGTTGTCATTGCCACCACCATAATAAAACCATCACAATCACCACCACCACCTCCATGATAACCACTACATACCACACCAACACCAACTTCACTAGTACCACCATAACTGTCCTAGCCGCCGCCACCACTATCACCACCACCACTACCACCACTATAGAATAATCACCACAACCTCCACCACTTTCACTACTACCACCGCTGCAACCACCATTGTCACCGCAACCATCAGCACCACCAGCATCACACTATGACCACCACCACTCCACCCCACTATTATATTCACCGAACCACCATAACTACCACCATTTTAACAATCACTGCTCTTGCCACCACCACCACCATCATCGTTCACATTCGCAATCACCATCAACACAACCACAATCACTATCACTGCCACCATGACCATGCCACAATTACGACTACTACCATCATCACCGCCACCCATAATGATCACTTATCTGATTTGTATCGATTTTCTTTAATTACTACCAAGCGCCCGTAAAATAATGCACTGCAAACCAATGTAATGCATCAATTTGCAAAAAATGCATTTACAGTGTAGCAAACTGAGCCAAGGGTGAACTTATAGCGTGCCTATTAATAACTCCATGTAAAGCAAACGCTTATACCACTTGCAAGTGGTGCCCACAAACAAAATTTTCCAGTCACTTGTAATAGATCTTTGATAATTTGATCATGGTTACAGATAAAATGAAGAACATATTATTTGTAAATGAAGGATGCTACAAAGCCCCTATGACTATTAGCAAGTGACTGTAAACTATTAAGATGGAACACCTCTGTGAAGAATTAGCAAGGATAACTATGTTCAAATTAATAAGCTTATCTACACTAGTTATCTCAATTCTTCTGTCAAATTCTTGAAGAAAACTGAAAGGAAATTTGAGATAGAATTGAGAGTTTGGGATCCCTCTTCAGTGGTACTAATAATTTGAGATTAGAGGGAGACTGACTTATCAAATAGGGTTGATGCTCAACAAAGAAAAACTGACAACTGCACCTCCAAAAGTAACAGAAAAATGTACTGACAAACCCTAAATTGTTTACACTTATTTAAAAAGAAAAATAATTAACAAGGACAGGAGATAATTTTTTTGGGGTTTCTTTCCTGCTCAAGTCTACATCCCATTGACTTTATTTTTGCCTCTCATGCGTCATCTTTCTCACACACAACAGCACACATACAAACTTCTACTATAGGTAAAATCACTTACTGATCAAAACCAAAACAAAATCAAGAATTCGAAATGAAGAAATTATTCAGTCACTAACAAGGCCACAGGACAAGGCCATTAGAAGGATCGCCGCTTCAGTCTCATCTTGAGGGAACACTTGATGAAATGCTGAATTGTTACTTAAACTTATAATTAACTCCTCAAAGCCGAGCTTCTTTCTCCTCCGCGGAGTGAGCTTGCTTTGTTTCTTACATTGTGCTACATGGTTCTTGGATGGTTTCTTTTCCGTGTAATGTGTCTTTGTCAGTTTAGATGAGCTTCCAGTTGAAAAAAGTGCTGTACTGGTGCTTGTTCCAGCTGTTGCCGTCCCTATGGCACGGCGAGCTTTCCTTTGTCGAATTCCACAGGCATTGCATAGTGACTGCACCAAATTTTGATGAATCAGATAACTTCAAAGAAAAAACAACTGCTAAAAAGAAGTATGTGTTGTACCAAAGAAGTTACAGCTATATCATGCTCAGACATCCGAATTAGGTCAAAACTTCTAAGTAGAGAAATATAGACAGAGAACTAGTACTGTGATTTTTCTTACCTCCCATATGTTATTGCATGACTGATTTTTCAGATAACTGGATTTTTTATGAAGGTGATCGTTTTCTTTTTGAAACAAACAGGTTTTATATGGAATCTGGATCCGACCTTTATATGTATTGCAAACTCTCGCAAATGCATCCGTGGTGGTGTGAAAGGATGATCCTATCACTATGTAGATCACTTACAACGAATTTTTTTTTTTTTTTAACGAAATTTAATCTCAATATGACACTATGAAGTTTTAAGACTGAAATCTCCCCTATAATTGACTTTTGTTTATGGGGGTGTTAAATTGAGGGGATCAGCCTCAGAAAATTTCAGGTTTCAAAAACTACTAAACGTGTAAACAATCTAAAGTGGGAATTCATTAAGGTGGAAGGTAAGAAACAACAAGTATGTTGCCCTCTCCATATGCAGTATATTGATATATGTATGATGAGAGTTTGATCAGAGAAGATGAATTCATACCTTAGGACCTTTAGGACCACTCCTCCAAAGAGGGGTCTTTGTTGTGTTGCAATCAGTGCAAACTCGTACATTCTCGGTAGTAGAAGGTGATGAAGACGATGATGATGGTTGCTTTTGATCATACTTCATCATAAACCTCATTTTTGAAGACATCCAACCCACTGGTGATCCTTGAACACCTTGATCACTATCTTTATCCTCTCCTTCTAGACTGAACTCATGGTCACTATCCTTTTCCAAGGATGAGAGTGATGAAGATGGGGTTGATCCACCATGCGAGTCATACGACTTAGCCAGCTAAGATCAACAAAAAGATCATGAAAATAACAAAAACAAATTAAACAATAGAATATTTTAGACAAATTGCACCATTCTTACCTTTAGAAAGTGGTGATGCTGGTGTTTGTCTAGTTGTTCTATGTCATAACTTCCTCCTCCTCCATGATCTTGAGATGGGTTGAAGATAATAGAACATAAGAGAGAGTTAGAAGGAAAAGCTTCAATGTCCTTCTGATCTTCTACAAGAGAAGGAGGAAAAGGAGAAGATCCTCTTTGAGGAATCATTGAGAAATGATGACGTTGTACTACTAGGAAGAATGAAGTACCTAGGGCTAGAAATGAAATGAGATAGGAAAGAGAGAGGAGTGTAGAGTGTTTGTGGAACAAAAAGAGGGCTACTAAAAGGACCTGATCTCTGCCTCTAAAAGAGAGGTTGGAGAGAGCTTAAGAGAGAGTGAGTGAGAGAGACAACCACGTGAGTGCACGAGAGAAGCAAACAAACAAGTTAAAAGGACAAACCAAAAGGGAAAATAATATGTATATATAGAGTGCAACCACAAAGACCCAAGATGACAAAAATCTACCTGCAATATTTCACTCCCCATACACAACTTTCACAGACTAAAGGGTTAAGGGTTGGGTTGATTGACGGGGGGATACCATATTGTATATATACATATATGATTAAGCAAGCAAGTGGAGGTGTGCAGATATCTCCAGCACATAATGTTGGACCACTGACTTATCAATCCAAACTTATTATCGACTACACCAAATTGACATATTTGTAACAATTCTCAAAATTGTAACACTTTTGAGATGTTACAATCCATCAAACAATTTCAAGTCGAAACTAAATTAGTTAAAAAAATAAAAAAATAGTTAAAAAAAAGTGACACAATAATTAGATCACCATGAATAGTAGGACCATACTATTCATGGTGATACAATAATTGTATCATTTTGTATGTGAAAATATGTAAAATTGTTTTGTAAATTGTTATAGCTCAAAAGTATTACTATTTTGAGATTATAAAAATGCAAATTTGGTGTAGTGACCACTCAAAAAATTGGATCTCGAAATTGTCCAATCGCTTGCGGTCTCTCCTTTATGTTTTGTTCCTTGGGATTGCAATAATAGTACATAGAACTTGGACTATATTCAACCTCATCATACCACTTGGGCTAACAAACAAGATGCCTGCCTAATTCATTGCAATTTTAGGTCATGATGTATGAATGGTTGATCAAGTTGTGGGGGTGTCATGTTTTAGCAACGGTGCGGAGGCAAGCCTCCCCACTATGGTACTTGCTGTCATAATTTGAGGATATTAGGGTTACATGTTGGGTGGTTTCGATGGGTTGGAGGTCAGCTCAAAATTAAGTCACAAATCTCAGGTTTCCCAAGTGCTCGAAATGTTTGGGTTAGTCATTCACATGTTTGCCCCTACCACCTTAAATTCGAGTTGATAAATTGTTGTCTGTGACCAACTCAAACCCGAACTAAGGCTTGGTCATCCTGTCTGAATCTAAGGTTGAGCACAGCTTGGATGATTTCAGTCCTCCCTAATAGGAAAAGAAACAAAACGTAGAAGTAGTAAAGAAAACTCTGAGACAAATTATTTACACAGTTAAATGAAAGCTTATGTCAACAGAAGTGATAACCAAAGTACTAACTGGAAAAAGTTAATTAAATTCAGACCTATTTGAACAAACAACCTCTATATCATGAATGGTTTCAAGAGTGAAATCCAAAAAATAAAACAAGAACGGAGTAGAATCCAGATCAGACAAGAGATTTTCAACATAGAAAGGACTTCATAATCTGGCACTAGGACCTACATCAGCAAACTGAGTTAGATTAGAGATGGACTAAATAATAGGGTGTATTCAATCATTAGAAGGTTTTAAGAACTCCTAAACTTTTATAAAAACAGATTAAACAATGAGATAATCACAACCATATATATGTATACTTTCCCACTTGCATCTTCAAATAATGATACCTTTCAAGAACAAGCTCAACACGAATTCAGTATAGGAACATGTTGATGAAAAACTATGCCAAATGATCAGCAGCTCTATTAGAGTTCTGTCAACAAACGAAAAGCTAGAAGTTAATCTACTGGGGAATTATTCTCAGCTCTAAGAGGAATGTCCAGTCTTATTTGATATATTGAAGAATGGTCATCCAATCAACTACAATTACTAGGCTGAGACTAATCTCTTCAAAGTAAATGATTGAGCATGAAAACCATTTAGACAAGTCATTTAGTAAACCATTTAGAGTTGAACACCGATGCCACCTATAATGAGAAGCTTAGCTATTGAAAAGCCCACTTCACCTAGCTACAATCACCCAATTTTCTTTTGGTCTAGACATGGACGTTTAGCTTTTATTTTATCTCGTATTATTGACTGTGCTTAGCATTTGGAGACTCTAGCTTCCAATGAAATAAACACTCGTTCCGCTGAGCTTTTGCAAGATCTACATTGCAGGATCTTATTAATTACTTTGAATCTGTTGCTGCGTTTTTTTCCTATTTGGGTTTTCACCAATTTTAATATCTTGTAATTTCCATTGTTGCCTTAGATTTTCTAATCGATCTGGCTTCCGTTGACAACTAGCCATGCAGGGGAGAAGATATTTCTTGAGTTGGTGAAGAAAAGGGTAGTCATATATCATGCTTGGGGACATATAGATAGCTCTTCTTTCTAACAGCAGAAGAAGAAGAGGATGAGGCAGGGTATAGTAAACTTAAACCAATTAGTTAACTCAGAATTTTGACTGCATACAATAAATGACCACAATGATAAGTGTAATCATTGCATAAGGCTCAACATTGGTCATGTGACCTTTTAGCGAAACAAAAAGAGTAAAACAGATGCTCATGTGACCCTTGTAGTCTGAGTGTTGACTGTGAGAGAAATCCAAACACTACATCCCACAAGTGGTTCAATTTCTCTACAGTAAAACAAGTACGTACCCCAAGCTGGAAATTATACTTGGCAAGCATTGATTCATGTTTTGATTGGTGGAAGAGCTGCTGGAGAAGCTCTTCAAGTACTGAAGATGAATGGTAAGAATGTGATGTAACATTGGGTTAATTTTTGTATTTAATTTTTATTGGCCTAATAATAAAATAAATAATCATATTCCAGAGAAAGGCCTGTTTACTAAAATGACTTGGATCTATGCCTTTAGCCTGCCCTTCGGCTCAACAGATAAAGTCCATCCAATTCATAGTCTTTGATTTTAAGTATTCTATACTCATATAGTAATCAAGCCCCTTTCGCTTTAGCCCTCTTGATTATCTAAAGGCGGTTGTCCAACTCCATCTCTGGATAATTGCATACCCTTCACGGAAAATCCTATAATAAGTGGTGCTTCCCCTTATGTTTGCTTTATGGCAATATGCCATAATGAGCATTTTTTTGCTTTGGGTGCCGTGCCAGCCATACCATAGGCTAGGAGATAATAGGTAAAACCGTAAAAGTGATTGAAAACCCAAAGGAGTTAGTATTGGAAGTGGTGGTCATTTCAAGCTTCAGAAAGTGGTGATAAGAGTTTGTCTTCGATATCATTTGCCTGCAACACCATTTAATGCAATTGGCAACATTAGCTAGGAAGGAAATTAAAAGATGTTCCCAATACAATAAAATTATGTAGCAAAAATCTATCCATATCCTTTTCCCCACTTCCATTACATGTAGAGCCAGCACAATGGCGAAGCTGTACGTGCATGTTTCCCTTTAACTTGTTAAAAATTGGTATATGGCACGTATCTCTTATGGCGTATGTGGGTGGGTGCATCAAAAACTCGTTCGTTGTTATCTAATCATGTATATTCAACAATATTTCTTGCCACTTCTGCCATTAAAACTTCATATAATTTTTGGATCTCTTGAGTTTTCAACAATTTGTGGATCAATTAAGAGTAAAATAATACATGTAGATCTCTTGGTATTCAACTACGGATTTTAATGGACTGTGAAGGATTTTAAAATTCAGGAGTATTCAATTAAGAATTAAAATAATATATGTAAATTTTGGGGTATTCAAATACAAATTTTAAAGAATTGTTTTAAAATCATGGGGTATTCAATTCATGTTTTTCAAAAATTCACCAAAATCAAGGGTATTCAATAAGTAGTGGATTTTAATGGATTTGTTAAAGTTGTGGATTTTGAAGGATTTGTGAGTGAAAAGTATATAGAGTGAGGCTAGGAAACCATGTTTTGTAAACATGTTTTGCAACCAGGATGATGTAGCGTCGTTAGAGGAGTTTTTTTACAACTTTGAGATACTCATAAAATCTTTGGGGATTTCATCATTCTTTCCAGATCATGACACGTCATCCTGGTTGCAAAACATAGTTGCAAAAACCTGGTTTCCTAGCATTTTTGAAGTATATATAACAAGAGTTATTCCAAATTCAACCTCCCCCCCCACCCTTTATATTTTAACAGATTTGTATTGGTCATTGTTAAATAACATCACCATTTCAGCTGAAGGACACTACCACCCCACTTTTTTTTAGATCTGCTGAAGGACGCCACCACCTTCCTTATCATTTTCTTCCTCTTATTTTTTCTTTTATTATTATTCTTCTTATCATTTTCTTCCTCTTATTTTTTTTCTTCTTGTCCTTTCTTATTTTCATCTTTGTTTTTTGTTCTTCTCCTTTTTTTTCCTTCTTATTTTCTCTTTTTTTTTCTACATCTTCTTCTATTTTTTCTCATCTTTTCTTATTCTCCCGTGTTTTTTCTCCTTCGCCCTTGCGGAGGTTCCTGCGAGTGGAGGTTCCCCACTTGCCAGAACCTTTGCGAGGGCAAAAATAAGAAGAGAGGAAAAAAGAAAAAGAAAAAAGAATAAGAGGTGGGAGGGAGGAGGGAGGAGGAGGAGAATAAGAAGATGAATATGGGAGGAGTTGGGATGAGAGGTGGTTGTGATGATTGATGGAGAAAAGAATAATAGGGGAGGTGGAGGAGAGGTGGCGGTAGCGTGGTGGTAGTGGTGGTGAAGGGGAGGGGGAGAAGAGGTGGCAATGGTGATTGATGGAGAAGAAAGGGAGAGGTGAGAAAAAAGGAGAAGAGAGTTTAGGTTTTTTTTGTTTATATTGATAGTATCCTTCAGCGGGTGGGGTGTCCTTTAGAAAGGTGGTGGTATCCTTCAAAAAGTAAGGGGGTTGGTGGTGTCCTTTAGTAGAAATGGTGGTGTCGTATTGGCTTATATCTACTTCCCCTATTTTCTTTCCCCTTCCTTTCTCACTCTTCTTCTAGGGTTCTTATTCTTTCTGCCGAAGATCAACAAACTTCCTCATCCCAATTTCAATTGAACCCATTTCCATATAAAATACAAGCAGAGTTAGTGCTAGCATGTGTAGTCTTACACAACTTTCTTCATAAAAGAGTGTCGTTCTGATGAATTTTCAATTGAAGAAGATGACGAGCCTTCATCACTGTCAGAAGAAGAAGAAGTTTTTCAAACCCAAGATTAACAACAAGAGAAATCTAATGAATGGAGAGCAACTATAGCTTCAAATATGTGGGGAGATGTTGTGAGTTTCGGGAGTCAAAGATGAGCAATGAAGATGGTGATTTTTTTCTGGTTTATCTATCTATTTTTATTGGAGAATTATTTGTATTGCTTTTCTTTTCAGAAAAAAAAGGAAATTAGTTATTTGTATTACATTTGGACCATCTTCAATGTATTTGAATTTTTTTTTAATTTGAAGTAAAATTCTCGTAGCATACAAACAATTGTTTAATTGATGTTTTGATAGATGTTTTATGATTTGTGTTGGCATGGATATCAATGTAGGTGATGTTGTTTCATTGTTTCCTATGACTAATAACATATTTATAAGAATCCATAGAAATCCATACCAAACCTTTATAAAATCTACAAAATTCAATCATTTAAAATTCATCAAAATTCAATGGATTTTGTGAAATCTTTTAAAATCCACAAGATTTAAAATCTTTCAGAATCCATTCAAATCCCAAATTGAATACTCCTATAAGAGAGGGAAATGATTTTAAAACTTGTAGGTTTAACCATTTTAGTGAAATTAAGATTTCCTTATTTGAGTCAAGTCCACTCCAAAGAATTGTTTAGAGATTGTAACAAGATAAACTCCACACCATTTTATGCCTTATATATTTCAGTAGGTATTACTCTCTCCTGAAAAGGAAACTAAAACTTGCATTTAGTTTTCCTTCCATTCAGCAAATAATTTAGGCCGTGTTTGTTTTAAATGAAAATTTGCCCAACAAAATTTGTCAAAATAGAGAAAGATGAAAAATAGTGGAAGAGGGAATGAAAACATTAATTTGATGATGATCTTTACCTATATGCTTTATTACAACATTGTGCAAAGTATTTCTTCGGATGAGAACAGTAGTTTCTCAAAATATATGGTCATTTTCAACTAAGTAACAAAGCCTAAATTTGAAGGATTTTGGTTCCATTTTAGCTAAATATTAAAGAAAATACTCACAGAGTCACACTATTATCCTGTCCTAATTAATGGGAAAACTCGTAATAAGAAGGCAACAACTAACAAGTGAATGAAAACTATTCTTCAAACTCGGAAGTGGGTGTGAGTGGCACAAAAAATAGCACAGGCGAGGAGATTTCGGAGGAAGTCGGGGATAGAAAGCAGGTGGCCATTGATCCGGTAAAGGTGGATTTGTCGAACACATTTGAGGCATTGATGGAGAATATTGAGGAAGATGAAGGTCCTCCAGCGGAATTACAAAGAGCGGGTCACAAATTAGAGCATGCTAAAACCGAGGTCCAGCATGAGTCTACGGAGGAATGCCTACTAGAGGCGGGGTATACAGATTCAGAAATTGATAATGTTCTTGGACAACAAAAAAGTTACCCCCATACGAAAATGAGATAAATCCGGAAACAAAGAACAATCCTTCTATTCAAAGTGCAGCGTCGCAAACTGTGACGAATGATTTCACATGTGAAACTCAGATTGGGCAGACTGTTTTCAAGGTCGCAGCAGTCAGTGCTCTACCCTTCAAGAGGGGCCATGATTTCTCCTCAGCCAGAGGCCATGGTCTCGCCCAAGCCAGCCACCAAGGCTGTGGACGTGACCTGCGCCATTGCCGCGCCATGCACCACACCAGAGAACAGAGTCTCGCCTCAGCCAGCGCCCCACACCAAGGCAGTGGAAGTGGCCTCGCCCCAGACTACGCCCTGTACCAAGACAGGGGTCGAGGCTTCGCCTCAGCCAGCGCCCTGCAACCCATTTATCGGTGCTACTAGCACAGAGCTAGGGGATGCTATACAGGGTCAGCAAGCGCAGGAATATTCAGAAGATGATTTGCAGTCTCTGCTCAGGTTAAAAAGACATTTTGACAAATATGCTATCAAATCCTCCCCGGATTATAAAGAGTCGGAGACAATTTGAATCAGGCTATATCTTTGTTCAGAGAAAATAGGTTACTTCGACCGCCGACTTATGACCTCAGTATACTCGAAAGTTCTAGTGAGAATAGTGATGACGTCAACTCAGAACCTGAGCTTGATCCACAGGTAGCGAACAGTGATTTGGCTTTAGGGGCTATGTCAGACGGAAAGATGAATAAGAGGCGCCATACCAAAGATATCAGCATTTGTCCCCGTAAATCCAATAGAATGAGGACAGAAACCAAAAGGTACAAAGATTGATTGGTGCATCCTATATTTTGTGAGGCTTTGTTTCGACTTTTTAGTTAACCCTATTGGGTCAGTCATGTAGCCTTCGGGCGTGGATTTTTATATGAATAAAATGGATATTCTTTAAAAAAAAAAAAAAAAAAAAAAAAAAGAAAGAAAACTATTGACTTTTTTGCAATGTTGAATTCTATTGGCTCTTATATAGCTTGTGTCTCTGAGTTGTCTGTCCTTGTGCTTCACTTCATTACAATTAAAGCAAAACATAGCAGCTTGGACTGGAGTTGCTTTCCTATAGATTTTTACATCAATGGCAGTTTATCAGAAACTTAAGGATATACCTATGGTATAGGTAACAGGACTCACAAATGTCTAGTTACAACCTCATCGTGAGAATCTTCTGGCCGCAATCTAGTACAATTTCACCATCCATTTTTCTAATTAAACTTCTTTAAAAGGATATGATTAACGATGTTGAAAGTCGTCATGTGGTAGCAAGTTCTGGAGAAGATTAGGCTTTTTTTTTCTTTTTTTCTTTTTTATAAACTGATTTCAAGTCTATTTTGAAAATTTAAGAAAAGAATGAGTAATACAAAGTGGCTTAAGTGATTTTAAGATAAAACTTTGACATCTGCATTTTCAGGGATAAAAGGGTTCCATGCATCACAGGGTGTACTATTGCTGCGTGCTCCACACACGCCACACCGCATAACTAAATTTGTTACATCTCCATCACAATGAGTCTAGTCGACGGAAACATAACCCTAATCTGTTCCAACCATGTGATATAATTTCTCGGACAGAAAGTTTTGAGGCCGATGGATATATAGTCTATTTCAAGATTGATTTGATGTGAATGTGAAGGAC
>QNQO01008438.1:0-72543 GCA_003290165.1 Berberis thunbergii
CCTCAAAACCCAAAACAATAAAGTCAAACACAAAGTTGTACCCCAACAAGAAAAACTCGAAATGGGGACAAAACTCCCACACCAAACCGAACTGCCCAAGGGAGACACAACGCACAAGGGCTCCGGCAAAGGCACCACCTCAAGGTTGTCTCTAACAACCAACTGTCTAGAAATAAAAGACCTAGATGCTCCTGACTCAAAGTGATATCCACTAATCTATCAAAAGGACGATCAATCATCACCATCAACTGTTTCCTTAAAAACGGGTTCAGACCACTCAAAAATTTTCTGTTCTTCTTCTCTGGTGTGTCTATAAAATAAGTGGCATAGCGGCTCAACTGTGTAAACTCTGACAAGTATTCAGAAACTGATCTAGAACCCTGCTGTAAATGTAGAAACCTGTCCACTATCTCAGCTCTTGCAGAATCAGGAACAAAATGTTGTTCAAACACCTGGCAAAATGTATCCCACTGCATCTCTGACACATCACGGCTCTGCCTCACTGTATCCCACCAGACTAGCCTCTCCGGTCAAACTGGTGTGCTGCTAACTCAGTACGTCTGTATTAGGGTGTCCAGGCACCATCCTCTCAATATGAGCTCTACCTTACGGATCCACCGATCCGCAGCTAGAGAATCTCCAGTACCATCAAACCTTTCACCACCTAAGCTGACGAAATCTCTGTTGTGCCGAGTAAACGGATCCTCTGACTGACTGCCCTGCCTCACATTCTGTGCCAACTGGGTCATAATTTCCATGAAAGCCTAAGAGATATCCTCCCCTGCAGCGCCTGATCCCTCACCCTGAGATCTCTGCCCACCGCGCCATCACCAAACAACTCTACGAAAAATAAGAAAACACACATACCATACATCAAACAACACAACAAAAGTCTTAACTCCTCTACCCAATCCACTCAAGAAAGTGGTATACGATGACGTTCTATGTGAACCGGTAACAATAGCTCTGATACCAAGCTCTGTCACGCCCCGACCCGCCACGGGAATCGCAGCGTGCCGATGCGTGAACTACCACGCACACAGGCGGATCGTAACCGGCCACAACATCATAATATAACACATTCTTGATACGATAAACAAACGAAAATCGAGGCCTACGCGCCACGATCAGCAGGAACTCCAACACTGCCTGCACTCCAATAGAAGCACACCCCTTACGGGGTCAGCAAAGCACAAAGCTAGCTGGTGCGAACGAACTAAATACAAATAACGGAATAATAAACAAGGAAAATTCATGCCAGACAACAATAAATTAACAACCAGTTCTAAAGTCTAAATCACACCGTGTCTCTAAAGATAATATTTCTAAGCTCAAGCAACAACACACATATTCAAATTCAACAATAACTACAAGTTTTCAATATATGCCGGTCATTTCACATGATTTAAACATAGTAAATATCAAGCAATGGAAATGAATCAATCTCATAATTCCTCCTAGTCTCCTAGGTATAGCAATGAAGTTGAAATCAGAAATCATGTAAAATCTTGTATAAGTGTCTCATATCGTAGGTATCCGCATACCCTACGAATGTGTCTCACCCAGACACATCCCACAACGTTCACCAGTAACCACTTCGGGCTTGTTTGTATCCTAATGGGGTGCCATTTGCCAGGATACAAACTCAAACATCCCGAACGACTGGCCTCACACGGCCAACCTAACATAATCCAAATCAAGCGCGCTGGGAGGGAAAGCGAGTAATCTCCAAAGCACGTCCTCCGGGACCCGTCCTACTGCACTCTATAGTGGCAAGTGCGTGCGGGAGCTCACCGCACCTCAGCAAGCTTGCCACATGCAGTAGTGTCCACAATGTCAGGTGCGAGTCATCTCAAGCACCATCCAACTCTCGATGCGAGCAAGCTCCTAAGCATCGGCACAACAGGCATTATAGCGAGGTAAAGACACTTATACTACTATTCCAATGCACAAATGACAAATCTGTACATAACCAAATGTACAAACGTGCAATCATAAACAATTCGGCAAATTTTATAAAACCACGACTATGCCAGGGTCCCAACATGACCCAAATCACCACAATAAATTTATTCGAGTCGCTTATCATACATGCTCAAGACTCGAAAATCCACGGTAACATGATAGGCCTATGCAACCCTCGAAAACAAAGCATACAAGTCTCATATCATTACACCAAAGCCTAATCACGCCAAAATTACTATTCGATTTCATTCAAGTATCATGCTTTTCTGAAAATCCAATGCATAATTCATTCACACATAACTAACACAATCCTCGAAATATCTGAAAACTCCGAATTTCAGATTTGGATTCAATTCCACACAATTGACGGTATAATATAAAAATTCATTTCAGGATTTCAAGTAATTATTTTATCAAAATAAATATTATAGTTCCACTCACCTGGCAGAATGGATTTTCAAAACCCAATTCCTACCAGTCGAAGCTCCGAACACGCAAAACCACGAATGCGGGACCACGAAAATTCTAAAACTGCAAGGCGGACTCGAAAATGAGCAAACTAGCCGAAAACTGAAATAAATAATAAATACAAGCGGCGCGTGACTGAAAGGAAAACTTACAGGCAATAGGAAATCGGCAACCACCCCGCCGAAACCCAAGGTTGGGCGAAAAACGCGCTGAAACCCTCCCTACTCCGGTCTAATCGCTACCAAACTGCACAACATCACGCAAAAGAGTCTAAGGACTCTCGAAGACACGAAAATGAGGCTCACCCACGCACCCAAAGCCCGGTTTCACGCCGAGGAACCCTCCAAACAAACATGCACCCTGATTTTTTGAAAAAAAATTTGGCCAACCCCAAAACAGTCTTGCATGTCGGTTCTAAGGGCTCCCAAAGACGCCACCAAGGCCCTAACACGGCTGATCGGAGCTAAAAACCCGATCAAACCCCAAACTCAAAAGAAAACTGATTTTTTTTTTTTTTTTTTGAAAAAAAGCAACTGAGAAATAAATAGGGGGAAGAGAAGAGGACAAACCGAGGAGGAGGAGGAGGAGGTGAGATTGGGGAAGAAAATCCACCAAAACAACCGCCAAGAAAATGGAGGCGACGTCGCAGCGCTGCTGGAACGAACAGAAGACCGAAAAGAAAAAGAAAAGAGAAAGAAGAAAAAGGGGGGGGTCGTTTTGTTTTAAAGGGGTGGGTGGCTATGTGCCCCCACCACCTTTGCTGAGTACACCCCGTTTTAAAAACCTTTTTTTTTTAAAACCTTTTTTTTTTTAAACCGCATTTCTCACAGTAAACCTCTTTGCTGCAAAATATTATGGACAATCCAGTTCAGAATATTAAGCAACATTGGTCTACAAGCCCAAAAAACATCTTCATTCCACATATTTATCAAACTACTAACAACAACAACAATGTCGGAGGGACAGTACAGTACAAAACTCACTCGCTCTATTCTCATCAACGACATAGTTACACCGTGTATACGAAGTAATATGGTCAATGCGGCTCCTCAAAAGTTGTTAGATTGTTTTGCGTACTCAGTTCCAAGTTTCCAAAGTTTGATCCCATTCTCATGTCAGGTGACACATTTTTCCTTTCCGCCCCAGGATCTTATAAACTATTAAGTTGCATACCATCTCCAATTTCTCAAGGCAAGTGGGGTCATAAAAGGCTATATAGTAAAGTACTTGCCAACAAAAAGAAAACACTCCAAGCTGAGTGAAAGTAAATCAACTTGAAAGGTTTCAGAGTATAAAAGAAAGATTTACAGAGTTGGCCCAATTAGGGGTGGGCACGGTCTGGATCGGTTCTAAATTTGGAGGAACCTAACTCGAACCGTTTAAAAATAACGGATCCGGTCCGGTCCGGATCCCCTCATTTTGAACATTGGAACCGAAACTAACTCGAACCGTTTGGAACGGTCCGGTTCCTATGGTTCCAAACGGTTCCAATGAGAGAAATGAGAGAAATCTTACAAACAACTAATAGATGGAAGAGGAAGAAAAAGTCTGAACTGAACTCTTTTTTCAACTCACAATTTTTTCCTTTTGGGAACATCAACTTGTTATTCTATTTTCAGACTCCCATTATTGTTACAACTAACAAGTAGAGTGTGATTTAACCGTAGGCACCTTATGACTTAGTAGAACTGTAGGAGGTTATATTGTCATAGGAAGTGCACCAAAATCAAATCCAATGCCCTTGACACAAAATCAATCTCATGTTCTCAAGTTCTGCAAATGTGACATATATAATAAGCAAATCTTTTATTCAAGGAGGATCTTTAATTTATATAAGTAGAAGATTTCAGTCCATCACAAGTACAGAAACAAGGGCATTCACCTTCACTGATAGGAGGGCTAGTGTACTTAAATTCGTTTTCAGAAAGGAAATGAAATGTCTTGAGTCGATAGATTCCTCCTCCCAACAATGATATTGTTTATGTACCAGTGAGGATTCAGCTCTACTTTCTTTCCTCCTCTGATCAAGATGTCGCAGAAGTTGGCCTTGAGACAAGGCCTTCTGGTTTTGAATCTATCTGCAGAGTTGGGTAAGAAATAGGTGTATAAATGTCCCATGTTTGCCCCACTTCTTGGCCACATTGGTTGTGTTGATGTTTTCGCCACCAATCGCTTCTATGATCACCAAAAGCTTGTATGTCGGTCCCCTTGATGGACCTGTGTTCACTACCATTTCATACTCACATTCCTTTGCAACCTGTCAGTAATGGAAGTAAGTGTTATCAGTTTGACATGTTAGAAGGCATGATAACCAACTTGTAAAGCTATATATAATTGTCAATATAGATATGCTTAGAACATCGATTTTGTGGCAATCTTATTACTTGTGCTTTGAAATGCCGAGGCTGAGGTAGCTAAAACCAAGAAGATAAAAGAGTAGTCTGTGCCATTGCTTATGAGATGGAACAAATAAGGATGAGCAAAGAGAACCCAAAAGACTAATTTATAACTTAACAACCCCATTAAATGAAGACTTGCAGAGAAAGTTGACATTCAAACAACCCAGCAACACATCTTGTACCTCACAAGGACGCTTTCAAGATCTCTATTAAGAAAAGTACAATTATCCATATTTGAGTTGGAATCGTGGTATTGTATTAATTCTAGAGACAAGGCTGAAGTCTCAGTTTTCTTCCAGAAATGGTTATGTTGTGTCTCATTTTAATAAGGTAATGATATGTTGCCCTGTCATTAGGGCCATATTAAGGAGCATTTGGTGTTTTTCTTTGTCTTGAGGGGTCAGATTTGGGAGGAGGCATGGATTCTTCTGTTTGTACAGGACAAGGTGATGTACTAGCAGTAGAAGATGCTGCTACTTTAGTAATTTCGTTGGGGACGGTACTAGTACTTAAATACATGGACATGGTTATTTACTATGCTCCTACATTAAATAAAAATTGCCTACAAAACATAAGTATAAATTTAAAAAATAGTGTGTTGCCATTTTAACCAAACATTTATAAAAAAAAAAAAAAATTACCAAAATGTGAGACATTGATGAGTTAATATAAAAGCATTAACTAACAATCCAACTAGCAATGATACATTTTTAGAGGAAATTGATTTTTGTTTCTTACCAAAATAGAAAGTATTATTAACAAAAGTTCTTACAATATTAATAACCCATATATTCAAATCCACACCCATTCGAGATTTCAACATATCCAACACAAATCTAATCACCAACATAAACACAAAAACAAACCAGTGGCAGTGGGTATGCAATAATGATCTCACACAAACAATTAGACAAGGAACAAATCTCACTAATTATTTTTTTTCAGATCTAAGTTATCTGACCATCAAACCCAACCTTTAATGTTGTATGGATAAGTAAACGGGCATCTGATCCCAATTAGAGAGGCTGAGGCCAAGGCCAGTTTTTGTTACAGTACAGAGGAAGAAGAGACTGAATCTTGGCTTTTCTTTTTTGTGCTTCAGAATTGATTCGATCCCTCCCTCGCTAAATACAACAACAATAAAGCTAAAAAAGAGCAGCATTATCAGTGTGAGGGTTCTTATGCAAATTTAAGATGATTAACCCAGCCTAGATAGCAACCAAAGTACCAAACCATTTCATTTCTCATTCTCCCTTCATACAAAAAAAAGAAAAAAAAGAATGAGGAGGCAGAGTTCGGACGAACTTGAATGAGCAATCTGAGATCAGTTCCTTCTTCTTCTACAGATCAGTTCTTCAAGAAATCAGAGAGGAGACCGGAGAGGATGCGGGCTACAAAAAAGAGAGGGGAAGAGAAGAAGACCAGAGAGGAGAGGAAATCAGTACAAAATGTGATTGAGAAATCAGCGAGGAGAAGAAGATCACAATTCTCTTACCTTCTTTAGCGGCCGTTAGCGGAGGATGCGAGAGGGGGAGGCGGCCTGCGGGTGGCGGGTGCTCTGCTCACTGCTCACTTCTCTAAAGACTTGAAGAGGGTATGAGTTGCGGTGCGAGGGAGTCTTCTTTTTAAAACCGTCGCTAATGTCCGTAGCTAATATTGCTTCTTTTTTTGTAGTGTAATTACAAAATATTTTGAATTGAAACAACTCAATAAAGAAAGAATACACAAATCTAGATCTTAATAATTACAGTGAGAAGTAGTTAGGTTATTAGAGCTGAATCTAACCACTAACAATTGACAATTGAGTGATCCTTTCAAACACTTTTGTTTCTGTACAGTCTTTTACTTAGAGATAAAAAGAAGAAAATAGAACATAATTCCAAATGACATAAATTACGAAATAAATTAGAGATTTTGTAAGTGCTTCATGAGACAAACGGATATTTATGAAAGGATTTGGATTAGAACTATGCAAATTCACGAGATCAAAAGGCATTCTTGCCAAGGAGTGTGCATTGTTTGTGATCACAGTGGCCATAGATTTATCTGAAAATTATTCTGCTTAGTGTGTTATTGTGCAATGTCAAAGTGCCATAGGGAGGAAAAAGCACGACTACCATGTGGCTGTTCGCAGACAAGATAGGCATTTTTTTCCTAGTTACTTTCATTTAAGAAAAGGTAAAAGGCTTCAAAATTAATCATAATTTTGACAAAATTTTAGGCTAAAAATCTATGATAGCTCCAACTTCTTATTTTACTATTACATTTTATATTATCATCAACATCATCGTTACTGTTGTATTAATATTATCCAAGGACTGCTTATCAATCCATGATAACATGATGGTTTTTAGGAATTAGGTTATTATACTCATCCATAGGGATAAAATCACTGAAATAATAGAGTACCTATTTATAGAGAGGCAAATCAAATTGCTGATGGGTTTTTTTTGTACCTTTAACCCTCTCGACCCTATGCCATCGGCCGGGTTTGAATCTGTGATATGATTCCATCCGTCACACCTCTACCAACTCAACTGGTACACTAGTTTGAACCCGTGACGTGTAATTTCATCCATCACACCTCTACCAACTCAACTGAAACACTTTTGGCAAATTGCTGATGGCTCACTCTTTGTTTATACAAGGGCTATTGTCAATAGGAATGCAAGTGCACAGACTGGGGTCTCCCTAGACCTTCATCCCCAACTCCCACTCATTCCAAAAAACTCATTTCTCTCGAAACAGAACAGAGCTTCCATACTTTAACGGATAGAAGGAAGAAACATAATTGGAGAGCCATGCTCCAGGATGTTAAACATTCCAATAATTCTAGCTGGCCCGTCCTCATAGCCCGTTCCATGGGATGGACCCTCCCAGGCACGTGCCATAGGGAGGGTGTCTCGCACGTGCCTGACCAAAGTTATAAAAAAAAAAAAAAAAAAAAAGAGCGGGAAATGAAATTTGAATTTCTGCTGAAATTTAAGAGGGAGGGAGGGATCAAAACACAGAGAATCGGAGAGAAGGAATACCTCCTCGCATCCGAAACCCTTGCATACTCTCCTCCTCCTCGCACCTGCTCCTCCTCCTCCTCGACTGCTCCTCCTCCACGCCAGATCTGCTCCGCTCGGCGCCTCCTCTTCTTCTTCTTCTTCTTCTTCTTCATCTTCTCATCCAAGCTATGCTTTCCAGACGGAAGACGACGACAAGGATGGGTTCGTGGACAACAAATGCGCATTCTTGATGGTATCTCTCTGTCCCTGTCTCGTCCTCTTCATTATTCTTCTAATTGTTGTCTCAATAGTTCTCATGGTGAAGTTCCATCTCTTCTGCCATGCTCCTTTTCACACTCTCTCGTCTCTGTTTCACAAAAAAGGTTGTTAATTTCGAGTTGGGTAGACATGGGTGGATCTCTAGTTCACTCAGATCAGTGTGGAGAGCTTGGTTTGGAAAGAAAGATTGAAGCTTCGTGTTGTGGGGGTTCAAAAGAGGTGGAGAAAGGCGTCTGATGCATAAAGGGTTTGAGCCAAACTGGAATCTCAGATACAGCTCATTTTGTTAATAGAAATTCATTACACGTTGTGTACATGAAATTTTCATGAGTTACCCTGATTCATCACCTTTTTATTTTAGATGTTCGACATGGTCCATATCTAGTTTGTAAAAATATGAAAACATATTGTGCCATGGTTTTTTGAAGGCGATTCCCAGTCAAGATGAAAAAATAGGTATCAATATGTACTAACTTTCAACTGGTTCTACAAGAACGAGTGTTAATTTGTATGCACAAGCATGTGACGGATCGATATTTGCAAGGGGTGCCTAAATTTTGTAAGAAAGGAGAGACGGGTCTCCCCATCTATTTGTCTACCATTGCCAAACAATTTCAAAGTAGCACTTATGTATCCCATATGCAAGTTAGGCAAATGTGCATGTTGTAAATAGTAGTTTGGTTGGTTTCTCAAATATAAATAGAGAACTTCACTGTCTACTTTTATATCAGTAATTATAGATCAAAGAGGAACTCGAGATCAGAGAAGCTATGAGCCCACTCCTTTCATCAAGATTTTCTCCTCCATCATTAGCTAAAGTTGTGGCATCACCATATATGAGGAGAAAAAACAGGGTTAAGCCTGTAACTTTCTGTGTGCACCAATGCTCGACACCCAAAAGAGGCAAGTAATTCGACCATCAAGAAAAAACTATTTTTGATTTATTGCTTTCAAAGGTGAGCATGTTATCTAAAGTGAATGTTTTTTTTCGCAGAATATTAACAACTAACATTGTAAAGTCTCCTATATGTCGATTTGCAGAATGTTGAAAATGCTTTGCTCTGCTGCAAATGTTGAAAAAAAGAAGCAATGTCGATCTAAAAAAAGAAGCAATGAAGGATCTCGAAGCTGGTAATGCAGACTTGGAGATGACAGAGAAGCAAATTGACCCCAAACTTGCACTCTTCTTGGAGGAGGCAGAGAAGGTGAAAGAAGAGATGGGGGAGATCCGAGTCCTACTGCGCAATGGGATTAACATGGATATTACTAGTGTGCTCAAGAAAGCCTGGACAATCAAGACCCAGATTGAGAAAATGAATGCAGACAAGAGTAGCAAGAATACTAACACACCCATTGATCAGGCTAGAATGTCGGTCACGAATGCACGCCGCACATTATGTCAAGGATGGTCATACCGAGCTCAAGACTGCCAAGGGGGACCAGAGGAGCAAATACTGCCAAGTTGAGTTCCAAATACTACTGCTGTTCTATACCATCATCAGCTACTACTACTGTTCTAGTCCAAGTTGAGTTCCAAATACTTGGTGGCTTTGCTTGTTGTACTATTTGTGTTCATTTCTGTTTCAAGGGTTGGGTTGGAGTTCTGCTCAAGCTCCTAAAATCCTATTGTGGGGGCAAGGGGAAAACTCAGTCAAGTGTATGGTTTGCATGTTTTTGGCTTAACTCTGATTAATAGCATTGTTTGTGAGAAAAACTACTGTCGATAGTGTTCAAGGATATGTTCTTATTCTAGTTTACTCGTCTCTTTCCAATGTTTTGAATAGCAATAGTAACCAATATATCAGTAGACAGACTGTTTCTGATACCCCATCCGGTGGTTGCAGTGTTTGCAATAAAGATGAAGTATGTAAATGAGTTTTAAGAAAGCCAAGTTTTTTTAAGACCTGTTACAATTCAATCGATGGTTGCTATGCAATTCAATCGGTGGTTGCTATGCAATTCAATCTACCAATTCTTTGCGCAATGGATTGAGGCCTTGGTTTGGCATTGGGGTTCCATTTGGGGTATTCTTAAGAATGTAGACTTTCATGTTTGTATGTTTGATTGCAAGAGTTTGTTTTCTATGTCACTGCTTCTTCTTTGCCTGATGAAAAAAAAATCACTCATCAGAAATCAGGAGAATGCTCACCATGTTCACTACCTTCCACTTCCTCGATTGTTCCATAATTATAGTCAGCTCTAACCACAAGATTGTACCTTGCCTCGAGAGTAATTACCCTTCTGCGCATTCTTCAAAGGACTTCAATTGAATGGGATTTCTCTTCTTTTATTTCAACATACGTTACAACACTCCCTATTTTTCTTGTTGTATTGAACATACACAATAATACAAGATCATTCAACATTTGTTATAAAAGGGTCATCTTCTTTGTGCGTTCCTTGTATTTGTCAAAACAATAAAGATAAATCAACATCTGATAAAGTTAAACTGTTTCATCACTCAATAAAAACATAATGTAACTTACATAATAGCTTGATAAATAGAAAACATATAACCTTGATGATGATCATCTATACACATTTTCAAGTAAATATTTTTGCTCATCTTCTTAATCTCCTTTAAACCAACAGCACTTGGCAGCACTTGCATTCTGCAACAACTATTAAGCATTCAGCAATTGACAGCACTTGCATTCTGCAACAACTATTAAGCCTTCCTATTCTTTCGCCTTGTGTATGTGAATGGTATATGGGGCCTATCATTCAATCAAACAGCTTTTCATATCTCTTGATCAGCTTCAACTTGTCAAGCTTTCTAAACAATGACATTTTCAGCAGAGCCACTCCTCCAAAATGACATTTTCAGCAGAGCATTTTCAAACATTTGCAGCAGAGCAAAGCATTTTCAGCATTCTGCAAATCGACATATAGGAGACTTTACAATGTTAGTTGTTAATATTCTGCAAAAAAAACATTCACTTTAGATAACATGCTCACCTTTGAAAGCAATAAATCAAAAATAGTTTTTTCTTGATGGTCGAATTACTTGCCTCTTTTGGGTGTCGAGCATTGGTGCACACAGAAAGTTACAGGCTTAACCCTGTTTTTTCTCCTCATATATGGTGATGCCACAACTTTAGCTAATGATGGAGGAGAGAATCTTGATGAAAGGAGTGGGCTCATAGCTTCTCTGATCTCGAGTTCCTCTTTGATCTATAATTACTGATATAAAAGTAGACAGTGAAGTTCTCTATTCATATTTGAGAAACCAACCAAACTACTATTTACAACATGCACATTTGCCTAACTTGCATATGGGATACATAAGTGCTACTTTGAAATTGTTTGGCAATGGTAGACAAATAGATGGGGAGACCCGTCTCTCCTTTCTTACAAAATTTAGGCACCCCTTGCAAATATCGATCCGTCACATGCTTGTGCATACAAATTAACACTCGTTCTTGTAGAACCAGTTGAAAGTTAGTACATATTGATACCTATTTTTTCATCTTGACTGAGAATCGCCTTCAAAAAACCATGGCACAATATGTTTTCATATTTTTACAAACTAGATATGGACCATGTCGAACATCTAAAATAAAAAGGTGATGAATCAGGGTTTCGGATGCGAGGAGGTATTCCTTCTCTCTGATTCTCTGTGTTTTGATCCCTCCCTCCCTCTTAAATTTCAGCAGAAATTCAAATTTCATTTCCCGCTCTTTTTTTTTTTTTTTTTTTTTTTATAACTTTGGTCAGGCACGTGCGAGACACCCTCCCTATGGCACATGCCTGGGAGGGTCCGTCCCATGGGACGGGCTATGAGGACAGGCCAGCTAGAATTATTGTAAACATTCTCATAACTATCATAATTGAGAACACTATCACTCAATGATGGTTTATGAATCCCAAGGACCATGTCTTGTACGCTTGGCATTGCTATTAGCAATGGTAGAAATACTTTGGGCACCTATAAAAGCCATCTCCACAACGAATCAATATTGTTCTGACCCAGTGTTTTGTAAGCCTTTCGTCACACAGACTGCATAGTAGGATTCAAGATAACTGCATTAATTGGTCATGGAATGCACTCAAATTTCTGTAATTTTTTTTACTGTTGTAATTATTCCATTTCACATTTATTATAAGGGGAATCTAAAATTTTTGGATACTACAAGCTCACGCCACAGAATGCGTTAATTCAATTTCATTATCACTCTTGAGTCTTATCTCTCAATTTAACGAACACAAACTGAAAATCCAAACTAATTACAAAATATTTTGAATTGAAACAACTCAATAAAGAAAGAATACACAAATCTAAATCTTAATAATTACAGTGAGAAGTAGTTAGGTTATTAGAGCTAGCCTTTTTGACACGTTGAAGATCCATCGTTGTCTATCGTTCCAGAATATTCAAGGCGAAGCACAAAGTGTCCTGTTCACCTCTGAAAGACCACAACTGGACTCTATCCAAGCCTGCTCTCATAACATTAGCATTCACAACGTTATTCCATCTGCCGTTGAGAGCGTATCTTCTAACAGCAGGCCAGAAGTTTAAATTCAGTTCCCAAATATTGTTGTTTGGGTCTATCAAGAATGCAGATTTGGCTTCCTTTTTCAAGGATACTCTCTCACTTGTAGTGAGCACTCTATCTCCATAATCTTGGGACATACTAAGACGGTTCTGGCCCTTCCTGACGTCGGATGCCATGATGTTCTTCTCGAATACAAGCTTCTCATCCATACCTCTGCCTTTCATTTCTCTCATGATCTTTTCAAGCATTGAAGCAGGCAATGGCACTATTTGAATTGGTAGTTGATGATTACTGTGACGATGATGAACGGCTACAGAATTTCTTTTCTTGGGTTTGGGTGCCTTTTGCGACCTCCTATCGATATCATTGCAATCATCAAAACACCAGCAGCAGAATCCATGTTCTTGGGTTTGGGTGCCCTTCTTTCCTTCCTATCATTATGAGTTTGGGTTTTCTTGCCTGTGTTGTTCTTGTTCTTCTGACGATGATTGTGGCTAAAGAAGTGTGGGTTCTTGTTTTCTGTAGAAGAATGGGGATGAAGAAGAGAAGGTGACGGATGTGGTTGCTTTCTTCTGTGCTTGCGCTTGAAAACAAATACATCTACATGATTCTCCTTCTGCTTCTTCAGTTTCCTCCGTAAATCCTCCGCAGCCAGTCGTTTCAAAGAAACCATTCTTTCTTTCTCAACTTTCCTTCCTTCTTTCTTTCTCTTTCTTTCTTTCGTTCAGAATCGTTTGGCGAAAATTGATTGTGATGAGAGAATACAGAAAAGAGAGCAAATATATAAGAGAGAGAGAGAGTGTGCTTAGCTTCGCTTCGCTTCTTGTTGTTTGGAAAGGGGAAACTGTGTAGAGTTTAATTTATAGTTGAAAAAACGGATAGGAAACTCAATTTGTTTTTCTTGAGACTGAGAGAGGATACAGAATAGAAAGTTTCCTAAAATTCAAATTAAACTTCCAAAACCTAATTAGAAACCTTCCCCAAGTCTGAATTTGGCAATAAATTTACTGTTAAACTAATTTTAGGGACCTTTAGATTTTTTTATATTCAAATGCCCCAAGTTATCATCCACAATCGATCCAAACAATACTATTTAAAGAAAAATAGAATGAACTCTTTTGTGCATTTAGTGAGGGTGAGTGGAAGAGAGAATGGATGGAAATGAAAATGCTTTAAAAGGCTACGTAGTTAAATCGTTAATAGGTCATAATTGGTTAAGGACTGATATGAGATTAATAAAGAATAATTAAAATTAATTGAAATTTATCGGTCTATATTTTATAAATATATTTTCTTTATCCTTCTAACTAATATGTTTACTTCAAAAAAAATATTAATGTATATTAAAGTAGTAAACATCACTTGTTACAATTTAACGCAAATTATTACAAATTAAGAATTCAATGTCAAATAAAGGCGTGACTCCATATTCTTTATATTTTTTTGTTATTCCTTCGTCGTTGTTCTCTTTATTTATATATTTCGTCATTCTTTCCCTCTAGCCTCTTTACATATTCTTGGCATTGCCTTATAGGTAGGTGTTGATGAAGTTAAGACCATTTTTTTTCCTTTTTTTAAAATAAAAAACCTTAATTTGTTTCTTTTAAAAGCGATTACTCGTGATTAATCGATAAATCAGGTAAAAATCGTTGATTACTCAGCCAAATGATTATTCAGACAATTAATTCAGAAACTGAATATAATCTATGTTTTTAGGACTTGTCTACAACTAGGGTATCTTGACAATGATTTACAGACTCCAACTATGAACATGAATATAATCAACTACCTCAACATTGAAATTTAAAACATGTCATTAGCACCTATTATTCACATATATGCATGCATCAACATCAGAAAAATTATTTTGTATAACATCAATGCATTTACTAGTAATGAGCTTCCAAATAAACTCATAATGTTGCTCATTACACACAAAAACTTGTAAAATCAGACCCTATTCACATAACTTCTCATTCTATACCACCCCATTCATACTATATATGGTCAAACACTGACCATCTCACATTCACATACTGATTCACAAAATAGTGAAAATATATTCAGTTCTTTTTGCTAGGGTTGTCCTTAGTAATAGAATTCGTGCCCTTTCAAGGACCAAGCAGGGATGCGATCTTAGTGTTTCAGGGCATCGTCCAGTCCAATCAGAGCTTAGCAGTGATGAGGACGAATTCAGATATATTGGCAATATTATTAGGGTGGATCTCAGTCAAGATGAAGACTGGGCCTTGGGCATGGTGCAAGCTCTGTTTTCAGGATGAGTTTCTCTCTCGCATTTTTCGTGGTGAGCGGTGATTCTTGGATTTTTTGGTTTGGATTTTTTTTGTGGCCTTGGACATGGTGCAAGCTCTACTTTCAGGATGAGTCTCTTTCTCGCCTTTGCGACATGTTCTTGCTTTTGTGGAGGTTTGTCTTGCTCGAGTGTTTAGGTTTTTCTTCGTGGGGCTTTAGTTTTCGCTGCTTTTCTTTTAGGTTGTTGGATGGCGCTTGTTCTAGCCTAGTTTGGTTTTTTTTCTTTTTTTTTCTTTTTTAGGGAGTTGGTGTGTTGGGTTTTTTGTCGTGGCTTTCCTTGCTTTAGGATTGTTCCTTTCTGTTTGTTGTTCTCTTTTCCCTTTCAATAAAAATCTTCTTGTTTGACCCAAAAAAAAATGAAAAAAGGATGCTACTGGTCTTGCCTCGGTTGTAAGGGTGAGAAATATCAGCTTCATTTCGAATTGAGTTGCGGCTCCAGTCAACAGCCAACCTTGATGATCTTAGAATCTGCCTATTGGTTAAGTTCTATGCTCACCTCAAACTTGTGGCATGCTCATGGTCTTGCATATGATGTACGAAGGCGAGAAGTATCAAATTCATTTCCAACCATCATCAAGTCAGAGCTGTAACCAGTGGCCGACCTTGATGATCTAGTTAATCGCGCCAAAAAAATTGGAAGTAGACAAATGCATGGATTTAGAAGTTTGTTATTATAACTAAATGGTTTCAGTTACACAATCAGAAATGACACAAAAACAAAAAAAAATTTAAACAACATTCCAGATCAAAATCAATGACCTGTACCATGAAGCACATATAGTATAAGCAGCGTGAGAATGGGAGAAGATTAGAAGTGGACATAAGGTCTAACAAAAACTTGGCAGGTGATAATGATATGAGCAAAATAAAATCCTTTGTGCTATACCAAATTACTAACCCACGAGTTGGCAATTTAGGGCAGTTTCACAATGAAGGCATACCTCTAGGTGCTATTTCTTTCCAACCCATTGATGATTTCATTTGGGCTATGAGGTAGATAAGCAGAGCAGTGGCAAAAATTCAGCTCAAAGAAAGTACTAAAAGGCAAATATAGAAAAAGTGCTACTTGCCCCTCACAAATGCAGATCGTGAAATTAAATTTCCAATAGCATATTCAATAACATATATTTGCATAACATAAGATGGAACATGAAATTAAATTCCACCTTCTACCCCTGAATTTGCACGACCTGGGCTTGATTTTTTCTCTCCAACTCTCGCTACTTGGATCTGTCTGCGCCATCGCAGAAGGCTAAATATGTAGCAACAACATAGCAAGAACCTTCTGTTTTAAATCCATGTTTGGTTTATACTTTTTGCAAACATTGGTGATGTGTTTACCAAAAGTACTAGTGCCACCGCCACTGGTATCACATGCAAACACTTGAGCACAGTAATTGCACAGTAATTTCAACACAAATCTAATCACCAACATAAACACAAAAACAAACCAGTGGCAGTGGGTATGCAATAATGATCTCACACAAACAATTAGACAGGGAACAAATCTCATTAATTTTTATTTTTTTTTCAGGTCTAAGTTATCTAACCATTAAACCCAACCTTTAATGTTGTATGGATAAGTAAATACAACAACAATAAACCCAGCCTAGATAGCAACCAAACCAAAGTACCAAACCATTTCATTTCTCATTCTCCCTTCATACAAAAAAAAAAATGAGGAAGCAGAGTTCAGACGAACCTGAATGAGCAATCTGAGATCAGTTCCTTCTTCTTCTACAGATCAGTTCTTCAAGAAATCAGAGAGGAGACCGGAGAGGATGCGGGCTACAAAAAAGAGAGGGGAAGATAAGAAGACCAGAGAGGAGAGGAAATCAGTACAAAATGTGATTGAGAAATCAGCGAGGAGAAGAAGATCACAATTCTCTTACCTTCTTTAGCGGCCATTAGCAGAGGATGCGAGAGGGGGAGGCGGCCTGAGGTGCGAGGGAGGCGGTCTGTGGTTCGAGGGAGGCGGCCTGCGGTGCGAGGGAGGCGGCCTGTGGGGTGGCGGGTGCTCTGCCCACTGCTCACTTCTCTAAAGACTTGAAGAGGCAAGCCGCAAGAGGGTACGTATGAGATGAGTTGCTTTGCTACTGCTAGGGTTGGGATCGAAAGAGAACTTAGAGTTAAATGAGTGAGTGAGTTACTCTGTTACTGTACTTAGTAGTTAGTTCCATATTTAGGATTTTATAACTAAATTGATTTGAAACGGGTCCAACCCGGACCGTTTCGTTTTTAAAATTAGGAACCGAGACCGGGCCGTTTTATAACGGATCCGGACCGTATCTAAAAACTTATAATTTAAATCCCGGTTCGAGTTGAATCCGTGGATCGTCGACCCGTTTGCCCACCCCTAGGCCCAACTGGCCAAAATAAATATGGTTCAGGTCCTCTCAGCAAAAACCCATACCCTTACTGAAAAGTAGAACCGAAATACCCAGCGGGCCGGGCCAGATTGCCATCCCCAACTAAAAGAAGATGTATACTCTCTATATTTTACACATTCCATTAGAAAATGCTCTTCTATGCATGCATATATATGTACTGATGTTCGTACCCACTTAATTTGCTTCAATAAAATTTGCCTATAAGGCAGTATTGGTCCACCACTTGGCTCATACCAAGTAATTCGGTCTGAGAACTAAACAATGACCTAGGACTAGGAGACCTCAGCATCTTGTGCAAATCTTTTATTTGAACAATACATAGCCTTCAACACTTCTAGAGAGCCAGACCCGCACAGCCAAGCCAACCCAATACCATCCATCATCCTAGAGATGCTGGTAATGACCCAATCTCTAGGATGATATATGGATGGTATTGGGCTAGCCTGCCTCTCTAAAATTTCTACATAGCCTTATTACACGTTTGCTTTACATGGTCTGAGAAATATAATTCATTGAAGAGAGCCCTTATAGGGCATTGAAGAACATGGGATTTATTCTTTTACTAGGGTGTAAGACGCGTCTTATGTGCACGAATACTCAGTAAATTTATTTTATTACAACAATTCAATAATAAGAAAAAAATATTATTAAATTTCTAAACACAATAATTATATATAATTTTAAGGGCATATGTATAGTTTATAAATAAATAAGGGGCTTCAAATAATTTATGTTAAGGGCATAGTTATAAATAATCAATTTTTGATAGGGGCTGATTTTTATTGTAAAAGTATGAAATGTGAAAGGCAAAATGAGAAATTCAAAAGTTAGATAAGGGCATTTTTATAATATATAGATAATTTGATGGCTTCAAATAAATTATATTAGAATCTTAAGTATAATTATTGAATGCTTACAATGCTGGTTTTGATTGTAAATAGTTTAATTTTGGGAGGGTAAAACAAAAAAAAATGTAATAGTGTTTTTATTCGTAAGGGCCTATTTAGAATTTATGGATAAGTGAAGGATTTCAAATAAATTATGTTAGGAGCTTAAATGTAGTTAATGAATATTGAAAGGGCTTGAGCTTGATTATAAATAATATGAATTTTGGGAAGGAAAAATTATAAATAAATAAATAAATAATGTAATAGTATTTTTAATTAAACGACAAAAATACTCTTGGCACTATTCATTTGTTTGTTGGCTTCACATGTAATTAACAATAACAAGGGTGGACAAAATAGGAAAAAAAATTAGTTGAAGACATACACTTTTTACTATTCATTTGTGGAATGGAAGTTATATAGTTTAGATTTTTTTCATTGCAACAATTTTTACATGATCAATAATCAATAGTAGCTCGGTTTAGTGTTTATTTGTTCAGTTGCTTGATTCTAGTGAGAAGGCAGTGAAACATAGCTTGGCAAGTACCAGTCATGCTATTGCACAAGCCATGGAGATGTATTCGAAGAGTTTCAAGACCACATGTTTCACTTAGCTCATAATCTTTGTCATGTTGTGTATATTCATCATGGTGGTTTTTCCTCATACGTGTGACATGTGTATCCCATGGACAAAGTCTTTTATTCTTAGAAACTGTGGATCTATGCATTTTATGTCAAGTGATAATTTTAGGATGAAGGTTTCAATTTGAAAGGTTGCAACGTTGTTTATGATGGTTTCTCTATGAATGGTGATAGTAACTTAGAATTTGTTTATTGATTAGCCAGGGCATGTTTATTCAAAATACATAAAGAGGTGCATGCCTAGCACTTTTAACATCTTCTTTCTCTAGCTTACGCTTTGTCTTTTAAATGGATTCTTGGAATCTCCCTTTGATGGACATATCTCCCTAATTAGATTAGGAAAGGTGGGCCAGTTCGAAGAGGAAGGGGTAAGAGAATAGGATCGCCTTTTAGGTTATTTAGCGTCTGAGGTTGGTGGCTCTAAATCCAGTCGTACCCGTAAGAGAATCGCTCGGATGTGGCATGAGCACTGCAAGTCAATCAGCTCTTTTCTTTTGGCATCTCGCAGGAATAGGCAGGTTAAGGCCTTTTTGCCAGTAGTTAAAAAATGCCTAAAATCCCGCTATCGAATGCCCTTTAAGTGTTCTCGAATAAGTTGTTTTCGCAAGAATGGCTTGTTCACGTTTGACATTTTGTAGACCCTGGCCATCTTGTTGTTATTTCTGACTGTCTTGCGAACCTTGTTGTACTTAAGGGGGAGAAGTTGAGTATGAAATGAATAGGTAATCACTAGTATAAGATATCCCACGCAAGGAAAAGCACTTATCCCTGATATGATTACCAGGTTAGCTCCTACTTTCATACAACATTTCCTACTCGATGGCTTTATACAGACATTAGGACTGGGAGAATGGACCGCTTAGCCGACTTGGAATGAGGCAATAATGGCTTAAGGACACTTCTACCACTAGGCGTAATACGGGATACGGGGCAGGTAGGGCAGCTCACTCAACAACCAGAGAAAGTGAAATAAAGAAAACAAAAAAGAAATGATTGTTTGTGGCAAAACAAGTACACCAGCCAATGTCCCTTAAATGAAAGATAGTGAAATGTGCAGACACCTTACTCTCCTACAACAACAAGCGTAATAGTTGAAGGCTTGCAACGATTTAAGACTAGGTCACGTGAAAGGAAATAGTGGCATAAAGAAAACTCCTACTTAACATAATTTTATACCGCATGAGGAGCATTCCATTTCTTTCCTTAGAGTCCTATGCCTTAATCCTATCAGTTCAGTCATCGAATAAGCCTAGCAGGGCTTCCTCCCTCCCACATCATGGAATGTTTTTTTATCGAATTGTCTCAGTTCCATGAGTTCTGAATCTCTCTCATCCAGTTGGTAAGTTTTTTCTGTCGAGAAAGGGAATGAACGTGAAGGTCGAGCACCATTGATTGGCAAAGGCTTATTCCCATATCCTCTTTTTAGCCCTTTTACACATCAACTGAAAAACAATCAAAGACTGACGGAGAGGCATACTAGATTAAGAGTAAATAGGAAGGAGGAATAGGCATCGCCCTAGTTAGTCGTTCAGAGTGGAGCTGAGGAGGTTTTTGGACTAGTTAATCACGTATATAAAATGAAGGCCTTTTATTTGAGATAAGCTGGTAGCTAGGCCCAAGGGCGAGTCGGTTCTATTCCTGCTGAATGCACCATACCCTTTTCATAACCGAAATTTTTTCTACTTTCCGACTTTCTATCTGGGTTGATGAGGCCTACTCGAAAAAAGAGATAGTTAGGGAATTACCTTTAGTCGGGTACTTCTATGGGGATATACATACCATTTGCCCTTTGATTCTTTGGCCGAGTTCGAAATGCATTTGAAGGGGGAAGAATTTTTTACAGAAGTAAGTGGGAATTGATAATAATAATATAATAAACCGATGCCTACCGGAAAGCTCAGTAGGAGCTGAGCTAGACAAGCAAGCAATTGCCAGCCCTCCAAATAGGCAGGGGAGAGATTCTTACCAATACATTTTAGATCTGGCTTAAAAGGCAAAGCAAAAAGCATCTTTTATATTTATAAAAATACATATTATCGATTCAGTGAGCTAGCCCGCTATAGATGATTGCTACCTTGTACTTCCAACCGGAAGATAAGATGACAAGGACAAATGACTTTAAAAACTCGATTATTTTCACAATCTGCTAAAATAAAAAGGCGATTTGAGATCGTTTATCTAGGAAAGGCAACATCTATCGCAAACCTTAAACTCGTGATTGAACTAAATAAAAGAGGCCATGAAAAGGTTTTTCTCAGTACACAAGTAAGAAGTTACTAGTCACCTACTCTATATCTATAAATAGAGACGAATTTCGCCTGCCACTCTACTGAGCTAACCAGAGAAGATGATCATCTCTTTCGAGAAAGGATTGAACAAGTGATTAAACATCTAGCAAGGGAATCAACTTACTTTTTCAGATGATTTCTGGACGGATGTCCAATAGCCAATGTCGTTACCAATTCAACCGATTGAAAGGGAGAGGCCCATGTTTTCCATAGTTTGGATTTCGAGAGGTTGGTCCGTTTACCTTGAAAGCGATACAATGGCAGGTTATGAAATACATTCAAATGGATGAACGTGAACGAAATTGATATCCCATACTGAGCTGGAATTCCCTTTTTTTATGTGATGTTTTTTATTTAGAGTTATTCAAAGACAAAGTTATCCATCCCATTTTCGATTCTTTGAAGTTGGCTTCTTACCATTGAAAAGAGGTCAGACGAAGTCATTCACTCCCACTCCTCATCCAGAATTATAGAAAGAAAGTGATTCATAGACAAAAGAACGATTGATTTGATTAGACATATTATACCGGGTTGGATCGATCAAGACTAGTTGCGGCAGTTGACCAATGAACGTTAGCAGAAGCAAAATAGATTCTTAATTACATATTAAGATAGAAAAGAAGGTTGGTTATAAGCAAGAGAGAGTAAAGAGAAACTGGATGGAATGAAGGCTCGATGGAATTGAGGTAATTATGTTCTTTGTTGTCTGTGTGATTATTTTGCCCCCTACTTTCTATCTCGTTTTCTCTCTCTCAAGTTTCTGTAGTCATGTCAAGGCAGGGCTCGTAAAACCACTTGCTATTGGAAGAGTGATAGGAGATGTTGTGGAGAATTTAACCCCAAGTGTGAAATTAAAAAAAAAACTTTTTAATTTCAAGATCAGATCAGAAATGAGCTTTCTCTAGTTTCTAACCTTGCAAAGCAAAGTAAGGTCTACGATAGGCTATGGCTCACTTTCTATCTTTGTCTCAAGGTCTTTATTTTCTCACACAAGAAAAGAAGACATAAGCTTTTTAGACTTTAAATTTATATAATTTAATCTATTTTCAGTCTAGTTCGCCACAAGGAGCTCTTTATAAATAAAAAATAGGGAGGCGGAAGCAATCAAAGTGATGCGTAAAGTCGGGACTTCGCAAAGGACTCGTGTAATGTATAAGCATCAATACTGTGTTACTTCTATAGATGGCATGAAGCTCACGTTCTCGCAATCTGCGGTCAACGGTAGAGACCTTAACAATAGAACCTCATAACGGAAACTTAAAACATTGATGGTATGTGGAGCTCATGCAACCAAGGCCTTCCACTCATCTAAGTCAGCACCATAACCCACTTATGGAAAAGGTTTTTCTAAGTCAGATGCGAGGATCGAAGAAAGGGGGACAGATGCGAGGTGACGTGAGAGGAGAAAGAAGAGAGTATTGGTGAGATGAGGTGGTGATGGTGATGATTGCGGGATGATCACCTTGCCGTTTTTCCTATCTAGCGAGGATTGCCGGTAGGGTGAATTAGTGTGGTGGCTGGAAAAGAGAGGAGGGGAGAAAGAACGTGGAAAAGGATAGGAAACGGAGAAGAGATCCTTTATCTAAGATGGGGGGAGCTAAATAGGGTTCTCATATTATATTGGGCTTGGGTTTTTAGGTTAGCATTTTTTGGTTTGGGCTTAGGTTAAATTAAGTGGACCTAGGTTTATTAGGGTTAGGTTTAGATGTGTCCCTCTACTTTGTACCACCGCTAGAATCGACCAATTGTAATTCCTTAAATTGTCGCCTTAATACGATTTCATCGTTCACGCTCAAATTCTACAAAGACATGAAAACGAAATAATTATTATAAAATATAATAATTGAAACACTAACATAAATAAATTAAGGGATATATTATGTAATATTTATGTGAATATCAAATACCCCCAAACCTATATTTTGCTAGTCCTCGAGCAAAACAATAAAAATAAAATCTAATACACTTTCGTAGGAGTCATCGGTTGCACTTACCTTAAACGTGCAACAAGGCTTTAAACCCCTAGATTACCTCTAGTGGACGAGTTATAGTCTCGTGAGGGTTTCTAGAAATGTTACCCACAAACATTATGACTCATAAATTTTTAAAACATGGTAACTCAGTATATTATCCTCAGAGTAAAAATTTAATTGCAAAAAAAATTTGAAAATAGCTAACAGTCTCACAATAATATATCAAAGAGTCTCACAACAATTTAATAATGCCCAAAGGTTAAATAAATTTCATCAATTATTCCCAACTTGAAGTGTGTGTGTGTGCATGGCCTTATCAACATAACTTTTTATTTCAGAGTAAAACAATTACTAAATCTCCTTTAGAAAGTTTGTTTTGACTTCAAACCTCTCATATCACTCACAATAAAACACTCAGAGATTTGTTATTTCACTCAGTTTATATGTGAGGAAAAGAGTAAATAATGGAAAACAATCATCTCACATATAGTAATATGAAGAACGGACTTTTCAAGAATGGAATGAATATGATCTCATGGATAGAAATATCAATTACTTTTGAGAATGTTAAATCATACACCATAGTTCTTATTTATTTAATCTCCACATCTTCGAAACTAACCATATCTTAAGATTAACTAGGACTTTAATAGGTTGTAATGAGGCTTAGGTAATGGCTAACAAAGAATGGAAAAAGGTATACGAAAAATCTCTAAGAATGTATACACCCATTAAACTAACAAGAGTAAATCAATGTTCTAACCATCAATTACTTTCTTCATTTTTATATTTATTTTTATTTTCATTGACATCGTTTTTTCTTTTTTTTTCAACTACATGTTTTTCCTCTTCTACTCAATAGAATGTTTCAACACTGAGGACTCATGGTATATTTGACTCTGCTCTTTCTAATTGCCCATTTCCAACTAACATTCATCCATATACATTCTTAGATAAATTGGGTATTGATAAGGGGTTAACAAATAAAAGGCTATCAACGGCTCAAATGGCTTCAAAAGGGAACTAATGAGTGGGTAAGTAAAAAGGCTAAAAAATGTTTAAGAAAAACTTGCCTACATCATTTCTTAAGTTCAGGTTGTATTATGACATCTCAACTAAATAAACTAAAAAGTTCTAGTGCAATAATTTAATTTTAATGTCATTCTCAAAGCAATTGATAAAAAAAATGAGAATAATGAGATCATCAACGACTTAATGCAAACTCAAGAAAAATTAGAGTATATTTATCTAACACTCAGAAAGAAAAGAATGACTCAAAACTTTCACGGGTTAAGTCTCCACTATTATTCAAAGGTTTTCTAGCTCATATCTCACTCATCAACTTCAAATCATGCTAATATGGTTTATACTGCAAAAAGTAATCGAGTTGAAAAAAATCTCATGAAATAGACCTAACTTAAGGATTATATCAAACCATATGTTTTCCTGTTGATATATAAAGGTGACAAGTGAAAGCATGTATTTCTCAAATTTTCAGGCATACTTGAAAGCACATCCTCTCCATTGGAAATGACTTAGATCTTGAATGCATTTTCAAAGTGAAAAATTTTCACACAATCATAATTAACTATGTACTCAATGGAGATTGAGTAGAATACAATAATAAGTTGTGAAATAAATTTTAGTTCAAAATTTCTTGAAAAATGCAAAAAAAACTCATAAACCTCATCAGCAAACCTAAACCAAACATTGTCCTCAATGTATAAAACGATGATCATGACAAATGCAGGAAAAAGAAAAGATGAGAGTTAAAGTGATATTACCATGGGAAAGTTTTTACCAATTTCGACGAAATCGTCCACCAATGAATGCTCAGAGACATAAGAACTGTGGACTCATCATGATAAATTGATAAAAACAATACAGGACACAAATAATAATAATAATAATAATAATAATAATAATAATAATAATAATAATAATAATAATAATAATAATAATAATTACATGTATTAGTTGTAAGTCAAAATTGTTACGGAGCTAACGAGTATGAGTGAAATGCAACTAGAAAAGACTAGAAAATCAATCCAGACTAACCATAATGACACAACTGAAGCTAGGCTGCCTCCTAGGAGCGCTTGGTTTAACGTCGTTAGCCCGACATCTATGCTTCCTCAATCTGAGTACACAGGATCCTCTAATAACAACACATCAACCTCGACTTCTGATGTAGGCAACTCTAAAAATGGTTTAAGACGCTGACCATTGACTTTAAAAGCACGACCATCTTTAGGATCAACAATCTCCACAGCTCCATGTGGAAACACTGTTTTCACCGTGTAAGGTCCAAACCATCGAGATCGCAACTTGCCAGGAAATAGACGCAACCGAGAATTAAATAACAAAACCTTTTGGAAAGGTTCAAAGGACTTGCGAAGAATGGATTTATCATGAAACACCTTCGTTCGTTCTTTGTAGATTTTAGCACTTTGGTAAGCATCATTCCTAATCTCTTCTAACTCATCGAGTTGGAGCTTACGATGTGATCCAGCCTCACCTATATCAAAATTAAAGGTCTTGATAGCCCAGTAAGCATGATGTTCTAATTCTACAGGCAAATGACATGTCTTACCAAAAACAAGTCTATATGGAGACATTCCAAGCGGGGTCTTAAACGCTGTCCTATAAGCCCAAAGAGCGTCATTCAGCCGTTGTGACCAATCCTTACGGTATGGTCGAACAGTTTTCTCCAAAATATGTTTAATTTCCCGGTTGGATATTTCAACTTGCCCACTTGTTTGTGGATGATATGGAGTACCTACTTTATGAGTGATGGAGTATTTCTTAACTAGCAGTTCAAACTGTCTATTACAAAAATGAAAACCACCATCACTTAGAACAGCACGCGGAGTACTAAAACGAAAGAAGATGTTATTTTTAGAAATTTGACCACAACCTTGTGGTCATTTGTTTTGCAAGGTACCGCCTCTACCCATTTAGAAACATAATCAACAGATAGAAGAATGTAAAGATAGCCAAATGATGGAGGGAAAGGTCCCATGAAATCAATACCCCAAACATCAAAAATCTCCACAATGAGAATGTTAGTGAGAGGCATCATATTCCTACGAGAAATGGAACCCATTCGTTGGCATCTATCACATGTAGCACAAAATGCATGGGTGTCTAGAAAATAGTCGGCCGGCAAAAGCCACACTGCAAAATCTTTGCAGTTGTCTTTTTAGAACTAAAATGACCTCCACACGCCTGATCATGACAAAAGGAAATGATACTATGAAATTAACTCTCTGGAACACATCTCCTAATGACCTGATCGGGACAATACTTAAATAAATAAGGATCGTCCCAGAAGAAATGTCTGACCTCAGCAAGAAATTTAGTTTTATCTTGTTTAGACCAATTAGAAGGGAGTTGACCTGTAACAAGGTAATTCACAATATCTGCGTACCAAGGTAGCTGGGAGATGGTAAGTAATTGCTCATCAGGAAAGGATTCATTCAAGGGCACATCTGCAGTGGATGATTCTACAAGAAGTCTAGACAAATGGTCAGCTACAACATTTTCGGAACCCTTCTTGTCCAGAATCTCAATATCAAACTCCTGTAACAATAGGACCCAACGAATCAAGCGTGGCTTAGCATCCTTTTTAGAAAAAAGGTACTTCAGTGCTGCATGATCAGTAAAAATTATAACTTTGGATCCTATAAGGTATGACCAAATTTGTCCAATGCAAAAACAATAGCGAGTAACTCCTTCTCTGTGGTGGAGTAATTAAGTTGTGCATCTTGTAGAGTCCTACTAGCATAATAGATAACATAGGGCTTTTTGTCCACCCATTGTCCTAAGACAGCTCCAACCGCAAAATCAGAAGCATCACACATAAGCTCAAAAGGTAAATTCCAATTAGGAGGTTGGATGATTGGAGCTGAAGTCAACAATTGTTTAAGTTTTTCAAAGGCTTTCAAACAATCTTCATCAAAGACGAAGGCAGAATCCTTAGTAAGTAATTTGCATAAAGGACGAGTAGCCTTGCTAAAATCCTTAATGAACCTACGGTAAAAACCAGCATGGCCTAGAAAAGATCTAATGTCTTTCACCGTCTTCGGTGGTGGGAGACTCAAGATTAAATCAATTTTTGTTTTGTCAACTTCAATGCCCTTGTTAGAAATTATGTGCCCAAGAACTATACCTTGCCTAACCATAAAATGACATTTCTCCCAATTCAAGACAAGACTTTTCTCTTCACACCTCTTTAACACTAGGGTTAAATGATGCAAACACTCATCAAATGAATCCCCAAACACGGAGAAGTCATCCATGAACACCTCAAGAAACCTTTCAACCATATCCGAGAAAATACTAAGCATACACCTCTGAAAGGTGGTGGGTGCGTTACACAACCCAAAAGGCATTCTCCGATAAGCAAAAGTCCCAAAAGGGCAAGTGAATGTAGTTTTCTCTTGATCCTCGGGTGCAATGGGGATTTGGTTATAACCGGAATATCCATCAAGAAAACAATAATAATCATGTCCGGCTAACCTCTCAAGCATCTGATCGATAAAAGGGAGACGAAAATGATTTTTCCTCGTGCCTGAATTCAACTTACGGTAGTCAATACAAACTTACCATCCAGTGGTCATGCGGGTAGGCACTAACTCATTATTATCATTTGTGACTACAGTTACCCCTGATTTCTTGGGAACAACCTGAACTGGACTGACCCAAGAGCTATCCGAAATGGGGTAAATAATACCAACATCCAACAATTTGAGCATTTCGGCTCGGACAACCTCCTTAAGATTAGGATTTAGTCTACGTTGCATTTCACGTGAAGTTTTGGCAATATCTTCCATATGAATACGATGCATGCAAACAGTTGGACTTATTCCTTTAATATCCGCTATAGTCCACCCAAGTGATGCCTTATGTTCTTTCAGAACGTTTAGCAATTTACTTTCCTGTTCAGCAGTCAATGTCGATGAAATAATAACAGGTAAAATATCATCAGAACCTAAAAACACTACAAGAAAATTCTGATCAATAGCGTTTAAAAACCGCTATGGTATCCTACCATAGCGGTTTCATAAACGCTATGATAGCCGACACTATAATAGAAACAGGGGATAGCGTTTTAAAAACGCTATGGTAAGTATACATAGAATTTTTTTTTTTTTTTTTTTTTTTGCTATCAACTGACTTTTATTGCATCTTATCATGTATGCATTAGCCTGAGCACTCGAAATTCATTGTGACAAAGACAAGAAACACCATGTTGGTGATCAAGCAAAAGAAAATAAAATGTATTATTTTCACTTCCTTTTGCTAAAAGAAATGTTGAATGATCTAAACATTTTTGTGATGATGAATGTACATAATGTTTCAAGGGAAAAAAGGGAACGAAAGCAACGACATAATTTTTGTGATGATGAATGTACATAATGTACAAACTCTTATTAATCTACACCTCCAACAACAACAACGACAGTAGAAACAGCAACATCAACAGCAACAGCAACAGCAACAGCAACAGCAACAGCAACAGGGGCTATCGACAGCAACAACAGCAACGATAGCAACAGCAGCAGCAGCCATACTAGAGTTTCTCCTAGTACACACCCCTTCCTTTTCTTCTTCATGTTATGAAATTGAAATCCCCTACCAAAAAGCCAAGGGGAGTTTACCCCAACCTGCTGAATCAATCAACTCAGATCAGAATTACTCTATTTAGTGTCACCCCTAAAGTTGAGTTTCCTAAGGGAAGTACATTACAACATAAAAGCCATCATCCAGATGGACTTCTTGACAAAGGGTTTTCTTGATGTTACCTTGACCAATTCATGAATGTGGTGCGATTCAGATCAGTCCTCTTGTTATCATTACAACATAAAAGCCATCATTCACATGCATCTAATGTGATTAATTCCAGATAGAACATCATTTTGACATCAGAACTACCAAAACACTGATCAATTTCTTCACAAAATGGTAATAACAGTAAGTAATACTTACTGCTTTTCACCCACTGCCTACAAGTAATAACAGTAAGTATTATGACGGCATACCTTTCTTCTTCTGAATATTAGTCCATTGACCCCATCCTGGAAGTAAAACTGGTTTTTTAGGTTCAGGGTATTCCTCATTCAGAATAATATATGCAAATGTGATTTATTATCCTCAAGAAACAAGCATGAAGTTCAATTAGAAAAGAAAGCAACCTGAAGAGGAGTTTCGGTCAACAACACACGGTGACTGCTGGAATATTGCTTTAATGAAACTATGAAAGAAAAAGCTTTGAATCTTTGTTCTTGAGGCGATGACCTTCATCCACAATCTACAAAAGATACAATGGCATCTAAGTGATGAAACACATTTTCTATAGATTAACAACTAAGTAAAAAGTGAAAAAAATTTAGAAGTATGAAGATTGGGAAGCAAAAAAAACATGTAGATGATACAAGCGTATTAAACATCATGCATGTCTAATAAGATTGGCCATAAGAAGAAAAAAATCAAACAGAACAAAGAAAACACAACACCACCACTACCTAACTACAAAAGGCAACAACTAGAAAATATCAAAATCATGTGCAAGCAACAACAACATTGTGCATATAGGGGGTAGGGAACAATGAGTGCACCATGCTTAGTCATTTCCTTTCGGGTCCATAACAAATCAGCCAAGTCAACATGTCATTTTCAGGAGTCCCAGCTGCCATACATCTCTACGCCCCAGCTGCGCAAAAAAAAAACCAAAGTTTATAAAGCTTTGTTTCTAAGACAGTGCCAAATACACTGTGCATAAAAAACAGCTGCAGTGCAGTCCAGAATATGAACCTTGCTGAGGAAAACAGCACCAGCAGAGCAGAACACACTGCTGAAAATTGCCATCACCAACTTAAAATTCCCACTGAAATGAAAGCCATAACTAAATCAATCGCAAAATGAATACAAGAACCTGAATCATACGAGAAGAAACTCTCCCCTTGGTTGATCCAAACACTTTTTGAGCAAAGTAGTTATGTTATGTTTCATCATCTTAGAACTTGAATCATAGAAGAAAAAAAAAGCAATTGGGAAGGGTTTCTAAGAAAAAACCACCTTTTTTTTGTCAGTTTGTTCGTTACTTCGTAACTATTATCCAGATGGGATTTTCATATCATGTGGTGCACAGAACAACCTCTAACTAGTCATTAAGAATGCCCCTAGTAGCGAATTAAGTTGGATGTGATAATCCACAGCGCAGCAAGTATTAATTTCACAATCCGTCTATTTATCTCTTGCAATTGTGCTCCATCATGAAGCTAAACATCTCATTGTTCAACAAGAAGTAAAATTTGACAATTAAACCTATTAATAAACAGACCTTTGCAGCAGTCAAATGGATCTCATCATGTAAGCATTCCAGTATCCTATAGCTCCCATCATTCAACAAGGAAACTATTTTTGCCTGCACTAAAATCTACAGGCAGAATGAGATCTCTGATTTGAATCCAGATAATCCAGTTTTAATCCTTACAAAAAGCTAGAATCATCGTTAACTAAGTAAACATTACCAAACTAGTTGTAGGATTTGACAAAGATGGAAATGTTTTACACACTCAGTTAATCCAAGTGATGAGCAATGCACAACCCTAAGCCCCATCTGGCTGGATAAAGGGATTTGCAATCTCGTCAGTGCCATCAGTTGGGGATACAAGCATCACAACAGTCCCCCTGCAAACCTGCAAGATGATAAACTATTAATAAACTTTGCTAAATAAAGTAGGTAAGTTATGGGGATCTTAAGACTTCAAATGTGCACAAGATATTATGAGTTTATACACTTATTCAACACTGGATCTATTTGTAAAAATATATGAAACCAAAATTAAAAATTAAAAAATAAATCTTACAAAGAGATGACATGATATCTTCAGCAGTTGAACAGAAGATGTCCTTCCAATTGCAAGGATCTGAATCAAGGGGGTTTCAATTTGATATAACCAAATGGGGGTCTTCATATATAGCTTCCTAAATGTTGTGAGAGCCAACAGTATAGAAACCCTAATGGCTAAAATGGACTTAGGCAGAATTTTTAAGCCACTAGCAACAATTAAATTTGTTATATGAGCACAACATCTCACATGCAATACTTTCCACTCAAAACAGCTTGTGAATTCTCCCACTTATTCATCTTATCCCTAACCCAATCTATAGCAACCTTATTTGCTGAAGCGTTGTCTACAGTTATGGTCAATACCTTCTCAATCCCCCAATCCAATAAACAACCCTCTATAAGTTCCCTATAGTGGTCCCTTGGTGATTAGGAATCACACAAAAGTTTAAAACCCTCTTGTGCATCTTCCAATCACAGTCAATGAAATGAGCAGTTAACACCGTATAATTTATATTCTGGAGACTAATCAAAGTGTTTGTAGTGAGGCTTACCCTATATGCACTCAATTCTTTTTTCAAGCTTGTTTTATTGTCATCATACATCTGCAAAAAGTTTCTTACCACAAACCTCCTACTAGGCACTTGAAACATTGGGCAAGCAACACCACAAAAACCCCTAAAACCAATATTTTCAACATGGCTAAATGGAAGCTCATCTACTACAATCATTTTAACACAAACATCCATGACAACACTTTGAGAAAACCCCCTAGCAATTATGTTATTACTTTAGCCCTTATCACCAATAATAATTTTTTGTGTCTTGTTTTGGTTTGGTGGGTAATACTTGCAATACAACTTTATGTGTCTACTCATTCCAGATGTCCCTGTTTTCCCACCATCAGCAACATAATCTCCTAGTGAACTTTTAGCAGGGCAATAAATGCATTTAGCTCTTTTTTGTATCTCTTATACTTCTATCATTTTCCCTGTTTTCTCATGTTTCTTTTTTATTTTATTCTTTGCATCATATTCTTTAAAGTGTTCCCAAACCCAACTACGTTTTTTACCAGTAGTACTATAGCCACTTACCTCATCATGTAATTCTTCAATTGTTTCAACATTACCATCATTGAGGTTTGTCTCTCCCGCTTGGACATGTTCAATTGGTTCAATTGGGATGCATGTGAGTTCCAATGGTGAGGCTCCTACTGAAGAAGAAACCCCACTCTTTGGTTGCTGACTCTGCTCAATAACAAAGATAAACAATGTTAGCAAATAGCAATTTTATGTTAAAGCAAATGGATAATGACATAAACCTCATAGCACTCACAAATTACAAATCAAATATCTCGTACAAAAATTATCAAAACATAATATAACTATCTAAGAACATAAAGTAAGTGAAGAATTAGAACTTACCAATGATCTCTTCATCTTTGGATTTGTGTTTAGGGATCAAAATTCCAAATTGGGGGTTTCACCAGATTCCTAGTTGTTCTGCTTCTTGATCAGTGTAAGGGCTCCTACAAAACAAAAGGGCATGCTAACAAGGTGAAAATTTCTTTAAACAAATTTGATCAAACAAATCACGCCTATCTCATTGAAAGCTAAAAACCTAACAAAATTAGGACTCATTCAAATCCTAAAGAACCACTTCAGAAGCCAATAGCTTCACTTATCAAATAGTTGATTTCTGATCAATTCAAGAACATCTTGAAACGTGATATCCCACCACCATCTTGCTCAAACCTTAAGCTATTTCCACTATAATAAAGCTAAGCAAAACCTCAATTTTAACAGATAAAGCGACCTATAAGCTAAACTTACTATATCAACAAAGTTGGGTGCAATTATAGTAGCCATGAAATACAGACAAAGACGCCTCAACAACAACATAAACATAATAATGCTTAATGTAATTTGACATTTATGTCAAATTATCTTCATCACAAAATAGAATGAGAACTTTTAAAATGTGAATTACCAGGTGCTCTTTCCATGGCGTCTCTGAAATTATATGCAGCCTGAGAAACCAAGAAATCCAGAGAAGAGATAAGCAAGAATGTTGCACGAATGGATCCACACCAGAAGAAAAAAAAAGATATAATACTTGCTTAGCAGACACTCTGGAATCTGGATCGAGGGGAGAAGGTGTGTCGGCGTCGTCGTGTGCCGTGTGCGAGCGAGAACACTTTGGAATCTGGATCGAGGGGACGAGGTGTGTCGTCGTTGTCATGTGCTGGCGAGGACACTTTGGATCTGAGCAAGAACACTCTGGATCTGAGCGAGTGCTTCTTCAGTTATTCTTCTTGAAGAACATAGTGTTTCTTCAGTTCTTCTTCTTGAATCTCTCTTCAAGAACCTCTTCAATCTTGTTTTTCTCTTGTTTATCGGTTTCTTGAACCTCTGCTCTGTTTTTGTTATTTGTTCATTTGCTAGTAACCCTAAAACTTAACCAGAAGAATGACTGAATGTGAGATCAGAGAGAGGAGAATTGAGAAGTATTACAAATTTACAGATTAATCTAGAGAAATCTGTGAGAGATTCATTGAGATGCTAAAAATGTTATATACATCACTAAATTTGTATGGGCATCCACAATCCTAAAATAAATAATTAAATAAAATATTAATAATTAATATTAATAAATTAGTTCGGGACAGGACGGGATTGGTGGGATTGAAAATCTTCATCACATTCTAGATCGGGACGGTACGGGATCGGGATGAAATTATTCAATCTCATTAAGACCTGAAAAAATCGAGATGTGATCGAAATCGCGGGATGAGATGCCCACTCCTACTTGACTTCATTGGCATCTCCGATGTATTTTCATCTTCCCCAACCTCTCGTGGTCAATTGGAGAACACATTTTTAGTTTTAAATTCATTGACCCTTGGTCAATTGGAGTGAACCGTAGATAATCAATATTTGTTTTAGAAATCTTCTTATTTGCCTGGGTTGCTCTTAAAGGCATCAGTGCGTTTGGATCTATCCCACAAAAAAACCCCGAGTCCTTAAAAACTAGTAACGGACCTCTCGCTGTGCACTGCATCGACAAGACGATTGATGATGGCTTCCTTGGACGCCGACGTAAACATGGTTCCCACAGGGGAGGGTTCGAGCGGGGCAGGAGCTTCATCGAAGAGACCGAAGAGGTTCGAGATTAAGAAATGGAACGCTGTGTCTCTCTGGGCTTGGGGTACGGCTCCACAAACCCTAACCCTAGTTTTTCTTTCTTTCTTTCTTTTGGTTTCCGATTTCTTATTGGGATTTGTAATTTCAATTACAGACATCGTGGTTGACAACTGCGCAATCTGCAGAAATCACATCATGGATCTCTGTAAGTCTCGATTTTGCTTGCTTTGAAACATTGGTAGCTTTAAATCGCCCAGGGTGGGTTTTGTAAGTGTGTGATTTTTATGTTTATTTAGGCATCGAGTGCCAAGCGAATCAAGCTAGTGCAACTAGCGAGGAGTGCACTGTGGCTTGGGGTATGTTCTGTTTCTTCTCTCAATTCAACCCTTTTTTGCTCTCTGTCTGTGTGGGTTATTTGAATCTGTTGTTGTTTCCTTTGCTGAATTTTAACTCCTACTGACACCCATTGTAAATGGGGGTTTGAGCTTCATTCATACGTTTTTTTCTATGTTGGGTCTGGGGATGAAGTTTGCGAAGCCCTCTGGCACCACCACTACACGACTGAGCCAATATCTCTAACATTCTAGATTTGTGAGGTCAAATGTAGATCAGGCCCACTTCTCAGATATTTAATTGTGATTGATTTGAACTTATGTTCGGGGAAAGGGTTGCTACCTTGTTTAGGGGGGGAGTATAGCAGAGATGGAAAGAGTGGGAGAAGAGAAGGGGAGTAACGATATTGAGAACCTGCTCGTCGCATTCATAGATGTGGAAATAAAGAGCATTTATGAAGTATGAAACAAAAAGTTAAGGTTCTCAAGGAATTTCAGAAGATTCCAATCCTTTATTGGGGTTGGAATTTTGAAGATACAGATAGTGGTTTGGAGGATAAAATTGAGATCGTCCGAACATGGTCTAGGGTGTAAACACCCTGCTCCAAAAGGAGTTCACTTCAGGCTAAACCCTACCATATTTTTTGGGATATCTTGTTTTCTTGGGTGGTAGTAGCTAACCCATAAATAGATGATGTGGCATTTTCTTTTCTTGTGTTGTATTGTCTTCACGCCTATATCTGAAGGATGATAGTGGGATGTGTTATATTCAATTTTAGTGGCTTCTTATGTGTCTAAACAGAGTCATTTGTTGATTACCTTAGTAAAATACTCAATCTTACCAAAATAAGGCTTACCCTCCATTCCAAGGCCTTCAGGAGTCTACATGCTTTTAAATGTCCTTGATCATGGACAAACCCAATCTCACATGCTTTTGGTTCCACACTTCCTATAATGCATTTGCATAATGATGCGGAACTATTTTAATACACATTTCTTCAAATGCCTATGCGTAGAAACTATTTTGTTCTCTCCACTCCCTATGACTCATTCTAATTGAACTGTAATGGTTTAGATATATTAGATAGATTGTGATGACAACCTCTCATTTTACATTGTTATTATTGCATAACTTGCAGTCTAGAGAAATTTTATTTATATAGTCATTATTCAAGTATTTATTATGGAAAATTATTGTCTGATGCCTGGTATTCACTGCAGATTACCATTCAACCGATTTAGTCTTCATTTGTGTTTTCATTTATGGAAAAATTGTTGACACAGTTTCCATCACCAGTGCATTGTATATTGGCTTCTACTATTATGACAGTTGTAACACAGGCTTTAAACTGAAAATTGTCAGTCATTGTCAAAGAAGCAGGTAGGGAGAAGCGAAACAACCTCACTTAAACTAAACCGAGGCAGGGTGTGTGTTTTGAAGCTGGCATTTTGGCTTGCTTTTATGAAGTGAGAAATGACTGAAGCGCGCACTTTACTGAAGGCCCTTCTTATAAAATTTCATTTTTTTTACTTTCAATTATCAACCATGCCTCGATTCTGTTAGTGCGACAAAACCTACCTCTCTTGAAAACCAAATATGTCTTTCCCAAATCAATCGACCAAAGAAAATCCTCATTCACAATGGAGAGTCGACGAACCATATTTTTCTTTTGTTTTTTACAACATTTTTCCTTTCGTTTTACCCTCTAAATAGAAAGTGCAATTGAGCAAGCTTTCTTTGTAGCTTCCCTTCTATTCTTTGCATACATAACTGTAAGGAAGATGTGATGCATTCTAAGTTATTGAAAGAATCCAGAAATTATTGTCCTTGATGAGGTGCTTCCATATCTAGTCTGTCTAGAGAGTGCTACTAGGAAGCGAGCACATGATTGAGCTAGAGGAAAGGCTTCTAGACCACCCGGCGTAAAGAGAGGTGTGGAGGTGAAGCATGTTGACCACTCCAGCAAGCCGGGGGATGTTAGAGGGTTGGCGACTAATCCTTCTTTTTGATCTCATGCTTCAATGGCTGTCGAGTTGGTTTTATTTCTCCCCGGGTTTAGTTCAGACCCTGAATGCCATACCTTGCAGAAGGTGATTCACGAGATAATCGCGCACAGTTCCGTTTGACTGAGATGTGAATGCCCGTGATATGCTCAGTATAGTGATGGATTTCATGACCAACGTCTACTGGCACAAATACGCCACATGAATTGAGGTCCCCACGGAGCATTTTTGCGTGCTTGGTCTCAAGAACAACGAAATTCCAAAGCACATCTCGGTTTGTATTAGAAAGTAAAACCTTTTGTTTTTCTACTTTTGACTTTCAATCTCAAAGTGTTTTAGCTAGGTGCATGCTAAACTTTATACCACCTTCACTACAAAGTTCTCTCGTCCGAGATTTGCTGATTTTATCAAACATGTTTCTTTTTATAAAGTCTAGGATAAGCTTGATAATGAGCTTGGTAAGTCGTGCTGTCTGGAAAATAGTTGAAAGTTCTTCTCAGGCACGCTGATCATGCACAAAATGATGTTTTCCCTGTGGGGTGCAACTTCAAGCTTGAGGTGAACTACGTAGTGTAGTCGAAGCAATTCACTTAAAGCGAATAACGAAGCAGGGTACTTTTGCTTAAGTGAAGCAAAAACGACCACTCGGAGTGCCTTTTTTCCCCACCAGTTCCGCATTTTCATTATTGTTCTGTTCTTCCCCATCACTCCCTTTAAATTATTTTTCTATGGTAGAATATATTTAATTCAAATATGAAATTTCAAATATATGTTTCATATTTAAGAAATTTTTGTATCCGGAATTTCAGTATATTTTCTGAGTGAAACCAAATCAATGTATTATTTCTCAATATTTTTTATTAAAGGATTGTCAATGTGTAGTTGTCATTATATTGGTTAGAAGGTTGGCTTTGCTATTTAGAGGTAAAAAAAAAATGCAATCTATTTACATTTATAGATTTTATAGACAGAGAGTTCGCTTCACAGGCTTCACTGAAGTGAAGCTCTTACTTCATTTCTCATTGCTTGCTTCCCTTAGAGAGATTTACACTCAAGGGGAATCCATTTGTTGAAAGGGTATAGCAAGCTTGCTTCCCTTAGAGAGATTTACACTCATCTCAGGTGACTATTATCGTGCATATAGGTGTTGTGCCTTGATTTACTTGAGAATCTTTGCAAACTGGATGGATCTTTCTTTGAGGTTTGTGAAGTTTTAAATGTAGAAGGAAAGTGGTTCCATTTTTAGGAAGTGAGATATTTTGTCTTGAGATGATGAAAGATTCTGGCAAGATTGCTAGAGTGGGGACGGGCTCTTGTAACCCTTGTTTTTATCATTTGTGTATAATATGCAATGGAGAATGCAGTTTGATATCTTAAGGCAAGGATTTATCTTTGACTCAGGAATTTAATGCTATTAAACTTGTGGTTTGCTATTGTTGAATTGTGGCACTGGCATTGGTTTTCACATTACAGTAATTGAGTTTATAGCAACTTTTACGAACCGTATGCCTTTTGAAACTACCTTATCACATACTATTTTGTTTTACCAGACTAAGGTCTTCCATGCCTTACCTCTTATGTTCAATTTGAAACCATGATTGATAGCCAGTTGATAGTGTGTCTTGTTACATTTATGTTATTCTCGGATTCAATGAATGCATGAATGGTTCTTCATGGGATATTAGCATCCAGGTGATCAAGACGTCACAAGTCGATAAAAAGTGATATTGTGTTTAGTTATTGATGCAAAAGGGGAAATTGATGACAAGGTGGTGCTTAAAAATTTTTGCATGTAATATTTGGAAACGACTTTGTATATAAAAGTTGATTTTGGTGCACATTGTGGGAGGGTTTAAACTTCAATTGCCACTCCACAATGTTTATTTTTTGACAGTTTTGATGCATTGCTGTAGAAGCAAAAGTATCTATCAATGATATTTGTTTAATTTTCACAATGTCTAAACAATGAAACAATTTTATTGTTAGATACTTATGGTTCAATAGCCATGAAAAAAGTTTCCTAATTTTGCAGCTGTTATTGAAGTATGAACATGATTTAGAATGGTATTGATTATCAAACATAGCCATAAAATTGGGAGTTGTAGTTGAAGTACGAGTATGCTTATTGCAAGCATATAATCCATTATGTTGACCAACTATTCTTTGGGGTGGAATCATATTTGCAATTATTGCAATGGTTCCTGTTTAATTGGTACTTTTCTTTTGTGTGAGACAGTGTCCTCTTTCCAAGCTCTCGTATAGGGTCCCTGAACCTCCTGTCGATATCTGCTTTGCTCTTATATGTCAAATCCTAAATATCAACTGATTTTCTAGTCATAATTCTGTGAGATTTGGTACAGTTAAAATAAAAGGCATATTGCAAGTCTAGGGAGTGTTGCTAACATCATGTAACTGAACTAGTCAGTTTACGCTAATGACTGATATGGGGTCTTTATCTGAAGAACTGATCTTATCTGACCTATGGTAGCATTCTAGCGAAGAATAGTGTTACCATATATTTCTGCGAGTTTGAATCACATTTACTGACAACCTGTTTTTCGACTAAATGTGTGTTGGATTATGGCTTATTTTATCTTCTTTATCTTTGGGGTGCGGTGTAATGCCTTTCTTTCTGATGTTGCGTGGCTAACACTGTAATTGTAGGTGTATGCAATCATGCATTTCACTTTCATTGCATTAGTCGCTGGCTCAAGACCCGTCAAGTTTGTCCCCTTGGTATGTAAACATTATTCTAGTTTCTGTTTTAATCTCATGTTCCTTCTGGATTCTGAGATGGTTTTAATTTCATGTGGATGCTTGTCAAATGCAGACAATTCTGAGTGGGAGTTCCAGAAGTATGGCCATTAGGATCAGCAAGGACAGGTTCCAGAAGTAAAACTTGGGTTTGGAGAATCTTTTCAGTATCATTTGTGCGGTTCCTGGAATATTGCCAGTGATAGATGTACCTATAATGTTGTCGACTCTTGTTAAGAGTGGATGCCATAACGTGAAAAAGAAATGTAGGCTGAAGCGTAGTTGATTGAATCGCTTTGATGAACTTGCTTTTATGTGTGATGGATTATTCACTATAGATTTTACTTGGAACTTTTTCATTAAGCCGAACCATGATTTGCCTGGCCCTGTTCTGTTCCCTGGATAAGCATGTGGTTGAATAAATGTATGGTTGCATCTTCAATTCCGTCATCTAGGGACTGGATTTTGTGTGGTAGTTGAGGACAATTTTGATCATCCACACCATGATTTAGATTGTAAGAGTTGAAAGGGCTGTAGTCTTCTGATGAACAAACTCTTTGATGGGTGAGATTCTACCTGTGGAATCAGAGAGTCCAGCCATTCAGTGATCTAGATGTAAACTATAAATGCTTTGCATGGTTAGTTTATATCTTATCAGAATTGTTTTACACTTTTACGCTTTGGGTGTAGTAAAAACACTAGTGTGCCAATTTTGCGTTGTGATAACAACTCGTTTTGCTGAACAATGGTTAGTAGGAACTTGTTTTACCCATGATTGTGAATCAATTTCTTTGGCAATTCTACTAAAACTAAACCGTGTCCTATCACCCATACAAGTCTCCAAAAAATCCAGGCAAAAAGGATGTGATTATCTGTAACCACAGTTGCGCCTTTGTCTTCATTCACGATCTTGTTGCCCCAAATTGAAAATTTATGTTGCAAAACGAGTTTTAAATGCTATAAGCCTAGAAATTGGTGTGTTGTTTTCTTGGATATGCTGGTTATGCGACATATATGGATGTTTACAATATATATAATAGAAGGTGAAAACAATCTGGGTATTTGGATAGCTGATGTTCTCGTCATATGACTTTCAACATGAAATCGAGAACTTTCAACTAACTGCTCAACTGAGTCCATCGGCACAACCTCCACCCCATTCAGCTTCAAGCTCAAGTAGTGGTGCAAGAGAAGTCAACTTGTTTAGACAAAAATAGTAGGGCATTCCCCATGCCATTGGTACGATATGAAGTTTTTGGTAAACCTCATGACATGTCAACCCATCCATGCCTATATCATTGTAAACACATTCATTTTGCCCAAAAAATCAATTGGAAAATATAAAAGTTCCAATTCAAAGCCACTCATTTCATAATATAAAATGTATTTCATAACAAATTTGAAATTACACACGACGTCAAATAATCAAAAACACCCAACTGTAAATTTATGTGTCCAAATCAAAATAGATTTAGTATAAATAAATAAATAAAAATGAACTTATACTTGAAAGATGAGAAATTGAAAGCGGGAGAGATGAAAGAGTGTTAAGAGATTGAAAGAAGAGAAATTGAAAGAGTGCAAGACATATTGAAATATGAGAAATTGTCTAGGATCGTAGATCTTTATGTTTTGGTATATCTCAGCTATCTATTATCTCCAATCCCAAACACCATTCTGATTTGTAATAGATAAATTTTAAATAAGTTTATTCTATTTTAAATATCAAGATAAATAAATATCAAAATGTTGGCTATGGGAATCGAAATCATGCACTGTTGATGCTTTAAGTTTTATGTGATATGTTAGATTCTTATATTTGGATAAATCTCAGCCGTCTTTTATCTCCAACTCCAAACACCATTCTGATTTGTAATATAGACTAGGGTATTCCCCGTATCGTTGGCACGATAAAAATTTAAAATTTGTCAAAACATGATCACCCTTAAGTTTTCATAAATAAATATCAACAATTGAAAAAATATATATACATCAAAATGTTGGATATGGGAATCAAACTCATGCACTCTTGATGGTTTAAGTTTTATATGATCCATAAAATTCTTATATTTGGGTAAATCTCAGTCGTCTTTTATCTCCAATCTCAAATACCATTCTGATGTGTATAATAGATATGTTGGCACCGAAGGTACATTACAAATGTCTTCACACACAAATGAACTTCCAAACGCACCTGCTCGTCCGCTTTAATATATACACTATTCTTAAATTGAATATTATTAAGGGAGGTTATGGCAAGTGATATTCTGAAGTATTTATAGCAAATAAATTCTCATGCATGAATGTTAAAAGCCAGTATTGTGATTTTGAGGTAATTTTGGTACGGTTGATTTTAAGAATTTTGTGAAAAATTTCGTTGTGTATAGAAAAATTTAAAATTTTCGATTGTAATTTTGAAGTTATCAATATAATTTAAGCATTTTGAACGCTTACATACTACATAAAGAATCTGCAAGAAACTCATATTGTCATACAAACTATGTATTACATAAAAATCAGTTACATAACTAAAATTTAATACTAAACTAAAGTTATATCAGGTTAAATTATATGGAAATTGATATTTGCCTATGAAAGAAATAAATATTTCAAATTTCAAAATAAATTTTGGTAACTTGAAAAAAAGAAATATTTCGTGAAATTTCGAAAAAAAATTTGAAAAATCACATTATTTGGTTAAGAGGCAGTTCCCAATAGAGATCCGTTTTGACGTCTTTCAAGAAATTTAACTGCTGCAGCAGATTTCTGATGAAATTATTGGGTAAACAGACTGCTAGGGTTTCGTTAGGCTTAATTCAAGACTATTTATTGAGCTGTTGTTGACCTCTAATCCAAAGGGTTTCGTTGGGCTTAATTCAAGACTATTTATTTATTGCATATTAAAACAAAATATTTTGTTTCATTTTGCTTAGGGTGTGTTTGGTTGCATGGAATCCTATACCATGGGAATCCATGAGGGGACCACTACATTTTAGACTAAATTAATATATCACTCCACATTTACCATTTGACCACCATTTGATTTTGTGATCAATGGTAGGAATGAAAGTCCCATAAACATGGGAATCTCACTCCTTGGCTCCCCAAGGCATGTGATTCCCATGTTCATGGGACTTTCATTCCCACCATTGATCACAAAACCAAATGGTGGATGTGGAGTGATATATCAATTTAGCCTAAAATATAGTGATCCCCTCATGAATTCCCATGGCATAGGATTCCATGCAACCAAACACACCCTTAGTTTTACATTGTAACGATTTGCAATTACATAGTGTTGGTCTTTGGGTTCTTCAAATCATTGAACTAAAACTCAAACCAGGTAGATCTAAACCTATAGAGGAGGAGATCAGGAGAATGGATTATCACTGCTAGTTGAATCATTCATTGGATAAGGCAAGAATGTAAATGCCAATGGAATAGACAAAATGCCATCTTTTTTCATTTTCCTTTTCTTTGAAAAGAAAATTAAGAAAAGTTTAACAAAAAACACTCCAAAATCCCCAGACAAATATGAAGATGACTAAAACAAGATATCGAGCATGGAATTAGTCATTAACTAGGTGGGGGAACCATAAAGCCACAAGCCTCCAGAACCGCATCAGCATTCGATTGCACCCTTGCTAGTGCTTCACTCACACAATGTAGTGCTTCATCCACGGTTGTTAGTGTTTCCTTCAACACCCGTTGTGAGGTTTGGCAAGCCTCAGCCCCAGACTCAGCAGCACATGTCAAAGCAAGCATTGCTTCTTTCACGGTGTTGTGGGCATCTTTAAACTCTGGTTTTATGGGTGGCTCTTCTTGCCGCTGTCTCTTTGGCAAGGGTTGGTCCTCTGTTACAGTGTCTTCCATGGTTCCTTTTTTCTGAGCAATTAGTTGTTAATGGGGGGAAGAAAGCCATATAGCTGAAAAAGACAGTTTCAAAGGTAGATTTAAATGGAGAAATAAAAGGCTAGTTGTTGTTAATGGAGAAAAAAAAATTTGTAGAATCAGTCAGAATTCAATGAACAAAATAAATCCATTTATTATAGGAGAAACAACAGGCAAATTTTTCTGAGTTAGAGAAAAGTTCCCTTTAACAACAGTTTCCAGTGCATGACCTTAGATGTTATGGTCTCAACAAACTATATAAATCTTACTTTCTCTGAGTTAATGTGATTCAAGCTGACGAACAGAGATCTGCAGGTGGCTGTTTGTCCAAACAGGTCCCGCGTTAGATTTTGTGATTCAAATTTCAACAAAAAATAATATGAAAATTACCTGAGCTTGTTGTCTGATTAATCTACAGAAACTAGATGTGTTTACCATTCAAGCATTGCATGGATCGTGATTCATGTATCACACAGAATCACAGTTCCTTAATTGATCCAAGTTACTGGAGCTATTCCACAGTATTACCATGGAGCCCTAAATCAACTTGAAAATGTAAGTGTGTGCTTAATTGCAGTACTAAAAGATCCTCAAATGACATAAACAAAAATGAAGTACAAATAACCACTGATGGTACACAAAATGGCCAATATTTCCCCAAAACATACATAAATTCTCAATATAAAATGATGAAGCCTTAAACATATGATAACACGAAAACACAAAAATGTTGCTGCATGTGTAAATGAAATATTGTTCATCTGCATTAAGCATCACCCACTTGCAACTAGGGGCAAGCACAGGACGGGTTGGGTAGGGATGGACCTCATCCTGAATGTTGATCACAATTCACAAGAACTAATATTGTTGTTAACCGTTGTGGGAATCTGGAAGGAAAGGAGTGTGTGCAATAAATTGTAACAATGAAGCTCAAACACTTCAAAAGGAGGACATCCAACAACAACCACACTCAGCTCAAGACCAAAACACTCACTCAACAATACTAATGATTTTATGCAAGGAAACACTACAATCTTAGTATACAAAACATGTGTACTAACCACCATCATCCCGACTTGGTGTTATTTTATCAATAAAGTTATTAATAACAAATATTAAAAATCAATTCAGGACTAGATGGGGATGGGATGGGGATGGGATGGGATGGGATGGGATGGGATCTAGGAAGCACGGACTCTTGGAAAAATCCTCCGAATCCTAGGAATATGCGTGTCGGATACGGATACGCGTGTGATTCGCGTCCGATACGTATCCGACACGCGGTCAACGTATCGGTCAACTTGACTTGGTCAGGATACGTTTTGGACTCGGTCCGGACAAGATCATGATTCGATTGCTAAAAGTTTTTTTCCAGATCTTGATAAGATCCGACGGCTGAGATGTGAAGCCCTAATATTAACCTAATCTCGATTTTTTCATTCTTGCTCAAACCACACAACCAAAGAGAGGAGGAACCGAGGAGGCAAGGAAGAAGAAAGAAGGGAAGAAGTTGAAGAAAGCTGAAAGTCGAAAGAGCTTACCTTAGTTAGTTGCTCAAACCACACAACCAGAAAGAGGAGGAACCGAGGAGGCGAGGAAGAAGAAAGAAGGAAGAGGAAGAACCGAAGAAGAGAAAGAATGAAGGGAAGGAGAAGAAAGTTGAAAGTCGAAAGAGCTTACCTTAGTTAGAGGAGTCTGTCGGAGTCGGACTGAAGCTCAGGTTCATCTCTCTCACTCAGTCACTCACTGGCACAATGTCACTGATCTGTCGTCCAGTCCTTAATCCTTCTGCTCTTCACTTCTTCAGATCTCACCATCTCAGGCTGGATTGAAGAGGTTGAGACTTGAGAGAATCACTTGACATTGTTGACAACAAGGTATACTTGACTTTCAGGCTTTTCTCATATTTAATTGTATTTCATTTCAGTGTTTGTGTTCACTCAAATATTCGCCATGTGCATGTCTTTCAATTTGATGCTATTTTCAGTATTTTGTTTCCCTGGTGAGAGATGTTCTTGCTCATAACTTGTTTCCCTGGTGAGAGATATTCAATTTGACATTGTATCTATAATGCATCTTGATGTTTTATATGTTTGGATTATTAATTATTGTTCATGACTTATGAGTTATGACATTATGTTAACAGTTTTTTAACAAAATATAAAAATAAGGTTTGATTGACGTGTCGCCGAGTTCCCGAGTCCTAGTTTTTGAAAATTGCCGAGTCACCGTGTCGTATCCGTATCCGATACGACACGCGTATCCGAGTCCGTGCATCCCAGGATGGGATTGATCCATCCCAATAGGACCCGAAAAATATACATGAAATTGAAACCATTTTTGAGAATCTGATTTCGAGGCCACCCCCTCGGCTTGGATTCCCATGAGTAGTTCAAAAACAATTTTATGAATAATCAATTTTTTGTCAGTAAATAGACAACCAAACAACGAAAATCGGCATAACAAGGGAAGTGAATTCCATTTCTCAAGGAAAATGGCTAACCAAACAGACCCTTAATAACTTTTTGAAAAGTCAAAAAGCGTGGAGCAATGAGACACGCCACATCACCAATGTCAAAATGAATGTAGATTTTGAATATCCTCATTCTTATTTGGTAGGCCCATCCCAAACATCACCTACTCCAGCTTCAAGTTCTATCCTTGTTCCTTCTTCACCCTCTAATTATCATTCTTGTTCAGTAGTGGATTGAATTGCTACAAAAAGTCACTTGACGCAACCATTCCTTTAACACGATTTTGGGTTTTCAAGCTTCGCGAGGAGGCCCTTAGGCTGATTGCCGAGAGCAATTTTTTTTACATATATGATCTGTAAATTTCCGAAATAACCATATTTCCTTATTTTACAAGTTGAACTAATGCATCATGGTCATTCATAGTTCCAGTTTTTACCAGAAACTCAAATAACACAATTAACAAATAGCTTTGAATAAATGGTAAATCCTTGTCGCGTCATGGAAGCTACATAATGAAAGGCTTGGGATCTAGATTAAGAGAATTCTTATGGCAACAACGGAGACCGCTAAAACAATCGCATGTTGTGGGAAATAATTGTTAGGAACTTGTGAAAATTAGAAGTTAAAACTGGCGTTGTAGAAGCTTCAGTTTCTTTCATCATGAGATGATAAGCATATTCATTTGACAATCAAAATAATGGAACCGCATTCCAGTAATTAAGAGTCACTTATGAAAATATTCTTGGAGTCCATCTAAGAAACTTTTCCCTAGCTTGTTTTCTAAATCAAGATCCCTCAGAACGAAACGAAACAAACGAAACAAACTGACAGCACAAAAACCTGGATCTTGATTGAACATACCTCTTTCGTCAATTTTTTTATATTCACTTTCTTTTCCTCCATATTTGCATAATCCTAAATATATAATAGTCACTAACATTGTAGTTAAGGCGTTGAGGCGGAAGGGCCTAAAAACGCCTAAGGCACAATGAAGTGAGGTGGTCTTAACATTTTTTAAATATTTTTTAATAATAAATTGAAACATATCAGCATAGTAGTATACATCATCATTTTGATAACCATCATAAGCAAATATGTACAAAAAGTGACACAACTACCTAGAATCGAAATAGAAATATAATAAAGTTGTATAGCATGGTGAAAAGATGCACTATATAAGTGACATGTAACTTGCAAATATCTACTAAATTATTAAAAATCAATATTCTTGAAAGACTAGAAACTTGAGAATATTGATCATTTGTTAGAAGAAATTGTTGGAATGATTGGTAAAAATCCACAAGTATGATCACTATTGGTATTCCAAAAGTATAAAAGTCATTGAACTATACTATGAAAAATCAAGATTGATGTTGATCACAGACTGATCAAAACATAGCATGTTTTCTCCAAAAAAAAGTGACATTTATCAAAATTTAAAAACGTTTTATCTTTTTTTTTAATCAAATATTACACCAAGAAACATAACACCCTATTATAGTAGGTTGCAACCTCTCTTTTTTGTAATTGGGCTGCAAATTGGATGTAAATGGGCTGCAATTGGGTTGGCTACAACCAGTTTGGGGCTGAGGCGGATGCCTCATTTCATTGCACCGTGTTGCCTCACTTTGAGGCGAAATTCTATAAAAACGCCTTGAGGCAAGCCTATGCAGTCGCCTTGACTACACTAGTCGCAAGAGTGCAAAGCATCTAATGTAAAATTTTCAATTAAAGTACTAAAGACCACAGCATGGCTATCTACCTATCCTACAAAAACTTGGTAGAGTTATGGTTGTGATGCACTGCAAAGACTAAATCGTTTGGCTTTTTCCGGTCAATGTACAAAAGGCTGGAACAGAACCTCACCAACAAAAAGCTAGAGCAACAATTTCCAAAACATTCAAGTTACTCATTTCCTATTGCTGCATCAGACATCCAACATTTTCAAAGTACCGTTAGTAGCAGCAAAACACTGCTTGATAACAAAACTAAAGAAGAGTTTTCCTTTAACTAACTAAACCAATCAAAAACCTTTAAACAATAAAAGGTGGACAGTAACAGCCAATGTGACTGACTAACGTCACGGTAGAAAGCCCATACAAGGAGTTATTGATGTGATAAAATTAGTTACTTTTGAAAACATTAATGGGATTCAACATTTTTCGTGCATACACTTTTGAAACTGTTAGTGCACATACACTCTTGATGCCCCACATAGATGAAAATTTTGGCTCCTCCCCTATGACAAACTAAATTGATTTTGTTGTCTCTAAGTTTCTTTAAGTGTTACTTAAATATATTCAAGTGTTAAATAAACAAACCAATACTTTTATCCTCCAATCATCCAGTCTGGTTTATAAATAGACCATCCTTGAACTAAGGAGGCAACAACCCTGGCCACTAGTCTTCATTTCATTTCCTATGAGGATCATCCGCACAGCAATAAGATGCGTTGCACAAATTCTAAGCCACAACAACAATATATCACAAGTTCATAACTCATTTTTTAACTAACATTTTCAATTTTTTTTTTGTTTTAAATGCACCTTCCTTGTGCGCGTAAGGGGAGGGCGTCTCAGGGAACAAGTAACTAAACCAAGTAGGTAAAGGCAATGTTTTAAAAAGCGTTTTTAATACTCGAAGCGATCGAGCTTTTTCCGAGGCGAAGCGTAGCCTTGAGGCATAGCGAGGCGTTTTTTTAAAAAATAGTGAAAAATGTATATAAAAAATTCAAACAAATAAATAGCAAGTTTTACAATGATATGGAAGCCACCAACAAGGAGGACTATTCTCCTTTGACGTTCAACGCAGATTAAACTACTGAGAATCAGTTCAGATTCCAGCATGAAGACGATAGGTTGGCACAAAGCTACAAGAATGATCAGTTCAGCTTAAATTTGTCTATCTTAAGCTCTGCGGGGATAGTATCCAAGGGTGGAACAAAGATATCATCAAGAAGATATGGGTCAGTAACATTGCCCCCAAAGCATGTGTTTTCGTTTGGATTGCCTTAATTGGGAATACCCTCAAAAGGGCCAATCTCCTTAGAATAGGTAGGCATGTGAACAACAAATGCGTCCTGCATGTCAAGCAATGAATCAATCAACCATTTGCTTGTCAACTGCAGTGTTTCTAGGTGCATTTGGAGAGCCATTTACCAAATAACGCCAACTGATCAAGAAATAAAAAAGCGTACACCTCAAAAACGCCTCGAAGCGTACGCCTCAACGCCTCACACTGGCAGCTCAACTCGTACGCGCAGAGGCGATTTCTGTGCGCCCCGCCTCGACTCGCGCCTCAAGGTGCGCTTTAAAAACGCTTTTTAAAACAATGGGTAAAGGTGTAAGAGGAAATACACAGGTGACCTATAAACTATTAAGAATTCTATTGAATAGACCTATGCCTATGTATCTAGGGAATTGTCACTTATACTATGAACAGAACTCATTCAGTAAACAGGTGAACAAATGGAAAAAGGAAAAACATATCCGTGGAGCTGTCTGATTCCTAACTTTGACCAACCCATAAAATATTTGAATAACAAGTTTGTCAGAACCAATATCACAAGGTGCAAAAACTAAAGCAAAAGGAGCATTTCAAATACCTGATGATCCCAGAGCTGTAATTAAAGCATTTTCAAGATATAATTCATTTTGTCATATTCCGCCACTTGTCCTTCAAATCACCCTGTAATTATAAACTTCAATAAACAGAAATGTATAAATGTAAGACTAATTGAAACTAACGTATACTCACTGCAGTTCTTTCTTCAAATATTTCACGGTAACTGTCTAAGATGCGCTTCCAATTTCCTCTGCCATGCCTTCACAAGCAAAGAAACAGATTGATAGTAAAATAGTATAATGTTTTCAAATGGTAAGATAGTATATGAAGTAGCAACTTCTGAATTGCGAAAATGGAATAGAAAATGGAGAAAAGAAAGAAAAACAACAAAGAGAAACAGAGATGAGCTACTCAACAAAATTAACCAAGGGTAAATGCTAGTCACATACTCTCTAACTGCATCAACCAGAGTTTGTTCCTCCAGGGAACTCCACTTCCTCTTTCTTCTCCTTCCAGTGACGTTTCTAGTTTCTTGGTTCCGCAAAGGAGAAACTACTCTATTCTTTGGGGAAGGTAAGTGAGGACGTTTTGTTGAACGTCCACTGGAAGAATTACCATCACCCTCAACTGATTCATCATCCCACTGCACCCAATAAACTTATTAAATACGTAACCAGATAAAATTTAATGATGAGGAAAAGTAAAAATAACAAATGAGCAGCAAATATGCATACTCGTATCATGTATGACCTAACCAATTTGCATTTAAACTTCCCAACATACCTTCCAATTTGCATTCTTACTTGAGAATATTGTGTTCTTTCAATCCTATTGACAGAACCAGAACATAGAGTTCAATCTCATCAGAGCTGATTATGACATCGGTTTTTAAATGATAACTGAAATTATTTTGTTGTTCAAGAAAGGGCAAAAATTCATTGACTCTAAAGGATCAATATAAAATGAGACACCAACAATGATGACTCCCTAACTACTTTACAGTCATCAATGAAATCTCTAAGCCCTATAAGCTTGATCTAACCCCGATACCGCCAGACAATATAAACAACCAATGTTCACACCATAGTTATCAATTACGAGTATGGACAAAAGTTTGATTCGGCGAAATTCGGAAAGAATACAATTTTGTAATAACTTGACTCGGTAAAAAACTTCAATTCAAATATATGGAAGAAATCAAATATTCAATGTACAATACGATACATTGTAAGAGATTCGGAGTTGAAAATTCGGCCCATATGTGGTTGTTATATAACAATTTTTCCTATATATTATTGAAACAAAATAAAATAAATATCATTACACTAAAAATGTTAATCCATTATTCACATTTGCAATCATTAAAAGAAACACAATTAAGAAAATAACTAAAAGTGGAATCTCAAGAAAAACTCAATCCCCGTAACATTATCAACCCAAGATCATCTGAAACGCCTCCATTTTTGCATATTCATCACAAACATCATCAATATACTATAGATTGTTTTATCTTGAAGTTTGTTTTGAGAATAAATTGACAAAAATCTTCACAACAATCAAATCAGTTTGCAAAATCCTCAAATCTATGCCTCCCCACCAAATAATAAAAAAAGTAAAAAAGGGGTGAATTAAATTAAACGTTGTTTATTTAAATGTGTTATACGAAATTAATTAGACGAATGGGATTTATATGATATTTTTTATAGACGGGAATACTAAATGGTGACTCATCTATATGGAAAAAAATTGTGTATTAAATGCTAAGCTATTAATTCAGTGATTAATCGTTGATTAAGCAATTTGAGGGTTGACCGATCCGATATGGGTTAAATCATTTTGATTTATTGGACTCAAATAAATCGGCGAGTCACCGCTAAATAGGTCCAGTCAACTCGCCGATTTCTCATTTTGTAAATAAAAATAAAAAAATAAAAAAAGGCCCCTGCTAAATAACACCACCTTTCTGAATGACATCACCACCTGCTAAAGGACACCACAAATAAAAAACCTTAATTCCTCTTCTTCTTTCTCCATTTCTTCTTCATCAACCCCACCACCGCCACCTATCCTCCTTCCCTTCACCACCACCACCACCACCACACCACAGGGAACAAAAAACGAGGAGGCCACCGCAACCTCTCCTCCTCCCCTTCACCACCACCACCACCATGCTATAGGGAGAAAAAAAAACGAGACCACCACCACCTCTCCCTTTCATCACCACCACGCCACAGGGAGAAAAAAATGAGAAATTCACCGCCATTCCTCCTCTTTCCTTCCTCTTCTTCTTCTTTAATCACAATTGCCACCACCACCATGCCATAGGGAGGAAAAAAAAATATGAAAAAGAAGATGAGAGGTGGGACGAAGATGGGAGGAAGAGAGATGGTGGTGGTGGTGGTGATTGAAGAAGAGAAGGGGTTAGGGTTACAGTTTTTTTTTTATATAGTGGTGATGTCCTTTAGTAGATAAAAAAAAAAGTGGGTGGTGGTGTTATTTAGCAGGGGTCTAAAAAAAACTTAACCTAGATTTCCATCGATTGGACGGAATGGATAACGGTCGATCTCTGGCTCTGGACAGCGATCACAGACACACAACCACCTTCAAGGCCTTTTTTTCTCGATTGCCATCACCTCAGACACCATCTCACGCACATCACTGCCGTCATCCATCTCGCCCTCTTCCTCACAGCCAACCTCCACCACATCTACCGTTGCCAGTAGACACCACGAATCAACCAACACCTTCGTCTCCATCCAACGCTTTCATCTTTCTCCCGTCACAAACCACAATCCTGCTCCATCTCGATCTCCCTCACTTCACAGCAACTCACACAGAAGAAGTTTTAACTCTTTTCACGTTATTCCCACCACATCAATCTCTTTTGCACCACCACGGAGCACCTACATCTTTTGGCACTTGTTTTCTAACTTTGCTACTTCTCCTTCCTGGTGTCTATGCTCAATCTCTTTTTTATTGTTTACTTTCGTTTTTGTGAAGTTAGTATCAGTTTGATAACCAATTAATATATATGCTTTGGAAAATTTGATTGAATAAATTCGATTAATCCCGCTTAATCGTAATTCGATCCCGGACCGCATTGCGATCGCTTTCCGATCTAACTGCATGGATTAAACGTGTATATAATTCACAAATTCGATAACTAGTCTGCACCATTTTTTGGAATCCCTCTAGTATACAACTCTCACCTCCAAAATTTGAACGTGTAAAAACAAAATGAGGATAAACCCGTGATATACCAAAAAGTTCAATAAATTACGTCAAACCTCTTGGTAAAAGGACTTTCAAGTTTAACGTCTATGAGCAAACAATTGCATTTGCATACCAACCTAGCCTAGAGTCCTAAACCAATAGACCTTAATGTGCATTAGTGAAAATCCATAGCTAGATCAGTTTACTTCGGATTATTGGAGAAGCTTATGGCACAACTGTGGCTATACAACTTGAACCATTTGAGTGATGAACTTAAATGGGAAATGCGAGTCAAATCCCATCATGGAAGAAGAGTTCTGAAACCCAACCAATACTGCATAAACAAACCAATAACACAACCCTCCACTCTCCATCATGGAAAAAGGGGAGAAGTGATCTATAAGCTATGTAAATAATGTCTTAAAATGAAACTGGTACAATAACACAAAAACAAATTACATATGAAGGGGGACCTTTTATCCAATATGCCTATTTACTTTGTAACCTTTTCATATGCTAGCGTCAACGTTTTGTAAGATATAGAGAATGATCAGAATTTTTTTTATAGTGTGGTGAAGGTATCAAATCCCATCATGACATAGAGAACTCTTCGACCTCTTCAATTAGATGGTATTCTCTCTATCTCTAGCCACCTAGTTGACTCACATTCTCCCACCTGGTAGACTCACATTCTCCAAACGATACTGTACAAAGAGATTTAACTGAAAATAACATTCTCTATGTAGTATGTAACATGGGGGAGTCTCATCATCATCATCAAAGCCCATTCCCGAGATTTTCGGGGTCGGCTACATGGATTTTGGTTTTCCAAGCAATGCAATCTTCCCACACTTTCTCATCTAATCCAAGCTCAATGATATCTTCATTCACCGTCTTCATCCAAGTTTTCAACGGTCGTCCCCTCCGTCTACACCCTCCATTAACTTGCCAATCTAAACATTTTCTAATTGGCGCCGTACTCGGTCTCCTCCGCACATGACCAAACCAAGTTAAACGTCTTTCTCTAATTTTTTTCCTCTATGGGGCTACACCTAAGTATCTCCTAATTCTTTCATTTCTAATTTTATCCTTACGAGTTTTACCACACATCCACCTTAACATACGCATTTCTGCTACTGTCATCCTATGCGTATGTTGTCTCGTAGTAGCCCAACATTCTGAACCGTATAGCATGGCTGGTCGAACAATTGTCTTATAGCATTTCCCTTTTAGCCTTGCAGGCATCCTTCTATCGCATAATACTCCTGACACCATTCGCCATTTCAACCAACCAGCTTTAATCCTATGATTTACATCTGCTCCAATAGCTCCATTCTTTTGAATTATAGACCCTAGATATCGAAAAGCCTCACACTCCGAAACCTCGACACCTTCGATCTCAATTGCATTACTTCTCCCTCTTGGTTCACACCCAAAGTTGCACACTAGATACTCCGTCTTCGAACGGCTAATTCTAAAACTTTTACTCTCTAAAGCCTCCCGCCACTTAACTAATTTCTGACCTAAACCTGCACTAGTCTCATTCATTAAGACAATATCATCTGCAAATAACATGCACCAAGGTACATCTTCTTGTAGATGTCTCGTCAACTCATCCATGACCAAAACAAAGAAATATGGACTTAACGCCGACCCTTGATGTAGTCCTATTGTCACTAGAAATTCACTAGACATCATGGGGGAGTCTAACGTAATTTAATCTCTAGGATGATAAAAGCTATGTTGATCATCTCTTTCCACGTTGTTCGTGACTTTGAGGCACTTTCTATGTTGCTTTGATAGATTACGAATCTTTCCAACAATGGGTCATGATTTCAAAAACAGCCAATGCATAGTAGTTAACCATCTTAGGATGGAAGGTGTTACATGATGGATCTATGCAGGACAAAATGTTTGAGTTTCCAACAAATTGCTTCAGTGTGAGTGTATAAGTTTTAGAGGAAGGTTGTGGATTCAAATAAATAGTTTCCTTGAGTGGACTTATCCTCCTTTAGTTTTATGAGTTTTGATCAACGCACACATCTAGGCTACCAAACTGAATAGAGAACTTTCCATGAAAAAGTTTCCATGACCAAGACTAGTAGATGAACAGTTACCTAACTGATCCAAATGACAGTTGGTAATTATAATAGATTCACAAAAGTAGTCCACATTCCACAGTATTACCCTGAAACCCTACTAACATAAATTAATAGGAGTTATCAGTGAGCTTACAAGATCTCATCTACAAACTCCTCAATTCCATAAAATCAACCTTAAAGAGTACATTTTTTGCACTAGAAGATACTCAGCTGATTTAAAATCAAGTTAAAGAATAAGATGCCTAGCAATTTCCAAAATGTATATAGAAGTCTCTATTAGACAACAGAGTTTTGGCCCACAGAAATGAAATGAAGTTATAAATGACAAAGTACATGGTAGCACTAAAACTCGAAAGATCTTACCTCATATGTGCGCGCAGTTTCATTCCTCTCCATTAAGCTAGGCCGTTGAGCATGGACTTTCGATCTGTTCATATCTACCCCAGTTTGATTCTCTGCCGAGCCCACATGACTCACATTTTCCATAGACGTAGCCATGTGCAATGCATCAGGTAGTGGATCCTTCACCACTGCCTGTAGAGCTAAGCGGCTCAACTTAAGAGCATCGCGTACTTTCATAACTTCAGGAGTTGATATTGGTTTTTCATTCTTAATAGCTTCACCAACATTCTCCTCCAACTTGTCCAAATCCATTCTTTGACCACCATCTTCTGAAACATTTCCATCATTGTCACCTAAATCCCTGGGAGATGATACTGGTTTGTTATTCTTAATTGCTTTATTAGCATCCTCCTCCAAATTCATTCTTTCACCACCATCTACTAACATATTTCCCTCATCACCACTCAAATCCCTTGGACTTGATACTGGTTTGTCATTCTTAATTGCTTCATTAGTACCCACCTCCAAATTATATAAATCCTTTCTTCCACCACCATCTTCTAAAGCATTTCCATCATCGCCACCCAAATCCCTATGAACATCAGCTGCACTTGCACATCCCTCCCTAACTCGATTACCCATTGCAGCACTAACCGGAATTTGCATTGCCTTCTCCTTTTCTTCCGCTTTCTCCTTTTCTTCTGCTACCAATTCCAAAAATGGAGGCCCCATTTCCTTTGCGGCTTCAACCAAAAAAACCCTAACCAATTCCAAAGCATCAATTCTCGTATCCCTCATCAAAACTACATTACGCACTTCAACATTCCACAACGCCGCCTCAATCTCCTCTCCAGCTTTCATCAACCGATCTGAAACCAACCCCACACCCTCCCCACATTTCTCCATATCCCCCACCCTACCTCTCCAAATTTCCAAAACCGCCTCCTTATAACCATATAGATCATCTGGATTCTCTCTCAAAACATTCACCGTGCAATCCACTGCCACTGCACAATACGCTTCCTTCAACGAATCCAAAACTCTGCCTCCTCTTCTGTAATCCATTTCTCCGATCAATTCCAAATGCTCTAGCATCTTATATGAAACCACACCTTCCCGGATATCTCCCCAAATCAGTCTTAAAAGCAATTTTTTCATCAAATTGTGACTTTTGGCTGGGAGAGGAAGCACGGAGAAGAGATGATTGAGCACTCGATCTTCCAACGGTTTTTGAAGAAGGAAATCGAGTATCCATCTTGCTTTGTGAGTGTCCATTGAACCCTAAACCCTAGTAATTCGCTCGCACTGCACTACTGAAGGGTTTTGTTCGTTTTAGGGTTTTGAATCGCACATGAAAGATAAAATTTATTCTGAAGAAGAATAAGATTGAGAAATAATTAATACCTTTACTTTCTAGAATTTCGATCTCTGAAAACCCCTGAATTTTGAACCTTCTGCTCTTCTTCTTTATCGCGCGCGCTTTGTTATTGTGTTTCCCAGTGGCCTTTCTGTCCGTCTCTGTTGGCGCTTCGGAGCGCTCTTCGGTTTTGTTTGGGCAGCAGCCCATGTACATACCGCCATTCCCGCTGTGTTGCACCACCAACTTTGAAATGGACAATTTTTATTAGTTCTTGTAAAGTTTTGGTTTAGTTTTTCGGTGATTCTAAATGGCGAGGAAACGAACGAGGAAACGGGCGAGGGAGGGGTGTGTGATCCTCCATCCCCTTGAGATGCATGCTCGTGTGATTCTCGAGGTGCTCGTTTTCTCGCTCATTTCCTCGCCGCCTAGCATCACTCTTAGTTTTTAGATAATTTAGGACATAAATAAATTAGATTGGGGGCTTATGTATAATTATTTTGTTAGTCTTATAAGCCTAATCAGGTGAAGCCTTATAAGTTAACTCAAAACTAACTAAGAGTTTATACTTTTATTTCATTTTTTTTACATCTTTTACATTTACAATCACACTTATATACATGGTGATACTTGGATATTAAGGAAGCAGATAATGCGGTGAGCATGTGAAATACTACATCATTCACATGGACACTTGTGTAATATACATGGATACCTCATGCTTTAACTAGCTGATGAGGATCCACCTTAGCTATCAGGAAGTGGACACCTACTATTATAATATGTGAACATCCACTGTTGCAACACTCCCCCTCGGATGTCCACTATAATGTTGTTGTGTTAAAACTTTGCCAATAAAACCCAATGGGAAAAACTTGGACAAAGGTAAAAGTACAACGGTTTTCAAGAAGATGGTAGGTGCGCATAATGTTGCCTCATTAAAAAACTTGACAGAAAAATTTAATGGGATAAAACCACGTTGAAGGAAAAAGAGTACAACATGCTAATATCAATGTAGCATATTTCCGGATGCTCTTAGTGGAGTATACTTTTGGATACTCCCTCTGATAATGACTACCCCATTAATTACTTTGATGTTCAGCTGACGCATACCAATCCCGTGAACTAATTTCTGAAATGTTGATTTTGGGAGTGTTTTGGTGAAGAGATATGCAAGATTGCCATTAGATCGAATATGTTTGATGTCAATCTCATGATTCTTCTGGGGCTCGTGTGGATAGAAGAACTTGACTGAATATGTTTTGTTCGATCTCCTTTGAAGAACGCTTCCTTCATTTGAACGATACATGCAACACTATCTTCGTATATTATGGTCGGTTGATCAAGAGTTGATGGTAATTGACAGTTTTTTTCTTAAATGTTGAATTAATGATATGAGCCAGACACACTCTCGGCTTTCTTAGTTCAGAGCAACAATTTTAGAATGATTTGAGGAGGTAGACACTAACGTCTATTTAATAGATCGCCAGGAAATAGTTGTGTTGCAGTTCAAAAATACTTAAACAAATTCAAAGAAAAATGTTATACCATGTCGTGTACAATGTGCCAGATATAACAATGCATCAACGACACTCAAATATGGTGCTTCAGGACCAAGTATCTCATAATTTTATTAATTTGGTCGATATGGATCTTTAGATATATCTAAATATCATATAACAATTGGCGTACTAAGTAGATGAGATTTGTCCATACTAAAGTGTTTTAACATTTTTTTTTTGTATATCATGATTTGCAGGTCGAGACAAAATTTTGTGGTTTCCAGGTCTTTCATCTCAAATTATTTCTTTAAATAGTTAGTAGCATTTATAATGTTTTTGATAGATCCAATAAGATTTATATCATCTACATAGACTGTTGCTATAACAAAACCAGTAATAGATTTCCTGATAAAGACACATGGGCAAATAAAATTATTTGTATAACCCTTTTTACATAGATATTCCCTAAGATGGTTATACTACATCCTTCTGGATTGGTAGTCATATTCGTAATCGGGAAATATGTTTAATCAAAATCAATGTCGGGTTTCTGCAGGAATCCTTGTGCCACAAATCTTGTCTTATATTTGACAATTTCATTTTTCTCGTTTCTTTTTCTTACAAACACCCATTTGAAATCAAAAGGGTTTACATGTTTGGGTGTTCGTACTATAGGTACAAAAATATCACGTTTTTAAAGCGAATCTAATTCGTCTTTTATAGCATATTTCCATTTTAGGCAATCACATTTTTGTCGACATTCATAGATACTAAATAGGTCAATGTCATTACAAATATCATTGTCCTTTGATAGTTTGGTAGCGATCATGTGTACAAATATGTCATCGGTGACCAATGCATTACGATGCCACATTTCTCCGGAGTATATAGAAATTTCATCATTATGAGGTACCTAAGCCTCACCTAGGGCATTGTAAATCACTTCACCGATTATGGAGAAATTTGTTTTTTCAAACATAACCTCGGGAGCGTTATGTAATGCTACTTCTGGAGCTTCATGTACAGCTTATTTTGGAGCATGTACAACTTTTGCTAGAGATTTTAGAGTTGTTTTTTCAGGAGCATTAGGACATGAAATTTTATTGGCTCTCCTTTTTCGGGGAATTGATTATTTGGAACCTATAGGTTTGTCACGCTTCTAGCGTGCAACAGATTCATCATTTGATTGCTTCGAAGTTTGTCCTTCAGGAACACAAATTAGAGCAGGTGCATTCATAACTGGGATATTTGATTATGTTACCTTAGCTGCATCATTAAATGCATCAGTAATTGATTAGCAGTTTCCTGAAGATGCACTACCCGCCTTAGCTCATCATCACACTGTGATGTCCTAGGGTCGAGATGAGACAAAGTAGAAGTATTCCATGATAAGACTTCACACTGTTCCTTTCTATCTCCCTTTTAACGGTGGGAAGACAGTCTCATCAAACTGGCAGTCAACAAATCTAGCAGTAAAAAATCACTAGTCAAAGGTTCGAGATATCGAATAATGGAAGGTGAGTCAAAACCGACATAAATGCCTAATCGACATTGGGGACCATCTCAATTCATGTTGGGAATGGTATAGGAATATGTACGACACAACCAAATTTACGTAAAGGTGAAATATTGGGTTGATAATCGATTATAAGTTGTAAAGGTGAATATTGATGGTATGAAGTGGGCCTAAGGCGAAGTAATTTGGTAGCATGTAAGATTGCATGTCCCCAGACACTAGTGGGTGGACTGGACTGCATAAGCAAAAGTCTAACAATGAGTGGAAGTCGTTTAATCATAGATTTTGCTAAACCATTTTGTGGGTGAATGTGGGACTGAATGTTCGACAACACTTGTAATGTAAATTTTGCTACATTATTAAAGCGAGCAGACAAAATGTGGTAGTCTAGGAAGTGAACTCTAAGTTGAATAATTTGTTGTAGAAATCTTGCAAATGCAAGATTACGAATGGAAAACAAACACACATAAGACAATCTAGTGGAAGCATCAATTAAAACCATATAATATTGAAAAATGTTCACTGGTGAACTGGTCCACAAAAGTTGCCTTATATTTTTTGTAAGAATGATGGCGACTCAATATCAATCTCAAGATGATGTGGTTTGGTAATAAGTTTTCCTTATGAACGAGGAATGCATAAATATCTATTAGGGCGGTGGACTGAAATGTGTGCTAAGGGATGACCATTAGAGTTCTCTACAATTTTCTTGAACATAGTAAACCCGGGATGACCCACATGATCATGCCAAAGAAGCAAAGTATGTAGGTCGACGAGTTTTTGATGAACAATAAGCTTTTGGCTTAAAATGACATGTGATTTTCCAGTTGTGACGCTTGTGCAATATAGTTCTAAAGAGTGAAGGAAGGATTTTTCTAATGTGAGCTTTTGGCTTCCAACACCATATATGATGCACAAATATTCTTTATACCATTCATTAGTTGTCACAATATGATACTCATTCAAGCGTATATCTTTGAACCAAACAAGTTTCTTCTGGAACTGCTAGAATATAATGCATTTTGAATAAATAACTGGATACCATTTGGTAACACCAAGTGGGCTTGACCAGAACCTTCAATAATTTGCACAGAACCAGCTATAGTAGACACTTCTTGTTGTTTATTATCTATGGATGAGAAAATTGTGATTTTTAAGTATTGTATGTGTAGTGGCACTATGAATCAAGCATGTATCATTGTCCAATCATGACATTGTGTGATCTATACATTTAAATAGTAAAAATATAGGTAGTCAAGTAAACAACACAGAAAGTGAAATAAACAGTGCATATCTTACACGAAATATTACACCAAGTGACTAATCAAATAATTATAACATTATTACCTCTTATTATATTTTTGTTAATCCTTGTTTTTTATTTTATATTAGATTAATTATTAAATTTTTGTGTTTTTGTAGAATGTGGAGCTGTAATGAAAAAATCAGAGAAAAATGCAATGAACAATCCCAGATGGTGACTTCAGATAAAATTGAGGTGAAAATAACCTGAGCCCTTTACTTAAACCCAAAATCAAACCCTTAAACCCAATATCAAACCCATAAACCCAAACCCAATGCCAAGCCCAATCAAACCCAAAGAATATTCTTCCAATTATCCCATATCAAGATTTAATTTTACCTTTATTCACTCAATGAATCATCCATTTATCTCATCTCTATTCTTTTTGTTAATTCTCTATAAATACAATAGAAATGAATGAGAAATGGGAGGAAGATAATGGAAAAGAAAACATTACAGAAAATCAAAACCTCTTTCTCACTTGTTGTGATTCTCATCACCATCCCAATCAAACAAAACCACCACCACCTCCGGAAAATATATCCGCCACCAGAGCCACCTCCCACCACCACTACCCACCACGAAATAGGGGCGTGACAACCCTGTTTCACATCAGTTCTTCACCTCGCCACCGAGCTTCGCCATCACCACCATCAGTCTTCATCTCGTCGTCTCTCTCTCTCTCACATCACCACCATCACCCGAGCACCACCACCACCACCTTGCGAGCAAAACAGAGGAGAAACAGGGAGCACGTCCCTGTTCTCCTACCTCGCAGCTGCCATGTCTCCCTCCACCATCTATCCCTATTCCTTTTCGGTTTCTCTCTGTTCATCCATCTCCCGGCCTTCTCTCTTGCAAGGACTCGAGCTCGCCAGAGGAACAGAGCTTGCAAGCAGCAGCATAAACAGGGAGCGCCTCCCTGTTTCACATCCCCCGCTCTTCTCCTTCTTGTTTTTTCTTTCCATCGTGTCTCTCTCGCCATCTTTCTCTCTCTTGCAGGGGAATTTCACTGGAGAAGAATAACCAGAACGAATCAGCAACGACGGAGCACAGGACGCATCGTGCTGGAGACAAAGCTGCGACTGTTCTGGCGGAAGAAAAACTGATTTTTGAATCAGTTTGGTTATTGGCACCCCGAGCTTCTCTCTGAGCAACCACATAGCATTTGCAACCTTTTTATCGGGATTTGTGTTCGGACCACCTATTGATCTGCTGAGTACCACCACATCAAGTTTGCGGCAAACCAAAAGGGTTGCATAATTCATTTTAATTTATTTTACTGACTTAAATGCTTAATTGTTAATTACAATTTTATTTCGGAAATTTGATAAATTGCTTTCACCTTTCATGGTCGATTAAAAATTGATATGTTTGGTCGTTAGATTCACATTTTATCAAAATTCAAAGCATGTGGTAAAAATTATTAAGCTTGAACTTTGATTAAGTGTGCCCTAAAAAGACACTTAATGTTTTGTAAGAGTTTATTTGCTTGAAATAAATTGTTCATATTTGACAGAAACTGATATGATTGAAATTGAAATTGAATTTTAATGATCACATCTTTGGTGAAAGCAAAGGATCCTCATCCCTAAAGCTTCTCGTTTATAGTTTTAGTAATTTAGATTTAAATATATTTGTTAACTCATCGATGAGTCCAAACCCCACAAAATCCATCTCATCTATCTTTTCCTTTTATTTTATTTTTTCTTATTTTTAATATATTTTTAGTTTAGTTTTAAAAACACTGTAACCCCATTTCCTCCAAATTAGTTTAATTAAATTATTAAATTCAATTTAATCCACCTTCCTCGTGGGATCGACCCGTACTTGTTGTTCTCTACCAGTTAGACACCGTGCACTTGCGGTTATTACAAGTGGGTCAAATTGACATATATATTTAGGCCAGTTAAGCCCGCAACAAATTGTTGGCGCCGTTGCCTGGGAAGGTAGCGGTGTAATTGAATTTAAGATTTATTTTCACTAATTTTAAAAAAATTCAGAAAAACAAAAAAAAATATTTTTATTTTGCTAAGTTGTTTGTACACTCATTTTGTTTTATTTGTTTGATTTTGCAGAATACACGCTTTTAGAGAAAATTGGACGATTCTGCAAAACATCAAGCAAATTTTATTTTTATTTTTATTTTTTATTTTGTGAGGAGAGTTTTAATTTTATTTTCACCTCGTTTTACGAGTTTGTGGTGTAATAATTTTTTAGAACTTTACTATTTTTCATTTTGTTTAATCACAAAAAAAATCCAAAATTTTCTAAGTCAAAATTTTTTTTATAGGGAAACAATTTTAATTGGTACCCAATAAATTTTTTTTTATGATTTAGAAATCCGACTTCTAAGACCAAGACTAGTAAATTTATTTGCATGTGCTTGTGTGTTAAGTGAAATGGATAAAAGAAGTCGGACATTTTTTTTAAATTTTGTTAACTTTTTGTGCAAAACGGAATGCGCAGACTGTAAGTACTTTTAACTTACGCAACGTATTAACGACCGAGTGCTTTATGTAATTGTTTGTAATTGTGTGTTGGTTGTTTAAATTATGTAATTGTGGATGCTAAACTTTAGTAATTCATAATAAGCATATCCAGCTTTTAAATAGAAATTGGTGAGACTTGATATCCTCACCTCATCACTCCAGTTGTGTGCAACCAATAGCCAAACATAATTAAAATTAATTAGCAAGTTAGATAGAGTCATCTTTTAGGTACGGTGTTCATATGACAACCAAGACCAAGGTGAATCCAATAATTTTGTGTTGACCAAAGCTAAAAGTGACGATGGGTTTAACCATTCAATGAACTCCGAGAGGCTACTGCCACAAGGGTAATTTATCCAGTACGCCGAGTCATAAGTAAGCTACGATCCACAGAAAGAATTGGTGTAACCAACAGTTTTGGTTAGGAACACAAGGCTCAAGTGTACATCTAACGTTACAATCGTTCTCACATCTACTGACTTACAGAGCGGTAGCACAAGGAAGTACTTAATTGGACCATTGTGACCTCCTTCTCTTGTGCGATAATTCGGTTTCTTTGAAACAAAACTCTAGCCTACTGATTTTGAACTTTGCGGTGTAAAGTGTACACTCTTAGGATCAACTTGTAGCACCCATTGCTTTGTCATAAAGATTACATAAGGAATAATTGTCCCCCAAAGATAAAAAGATAATTGATTTCAAAAACGTTGATTGCTTAGGGAGACATGTTTCTTGTGCATTTATTGGTTGCTGATTGCGTGTAAGTTTGTGTATATTTTTTAAGTTAGTGATTTAAAAATAATAATAATAATAATAATAATAATAATAATAATAATAATAATAATAATAATAATAATAATAATAATAATAATGAACACAAGGGATTATCCAGCCTATTTTTCCGAGCAAGTCAATTCATTTTATGACATGCAACGACCTGATTATGATCCATATTTAGATTATTACAACCCAGGTTTAGCCTATCATCTTGACTTCTCATGGGCTCATGGTCAGTACCATGAAGGCCCTCTAGACACTCATCAAACTCCTCAAGCTTTCATTCACGATAATGAATTTCAATTTCATCAAGTTGTTCCTCCATCCAACACATCAGGGTTAGAGGATATTTGAACATTTTTATAGAGCGAACAGGAGAAATGCTTTAGAAAAATTTCCAGGATATTACAGAATTGACAGTTATTTATCAACAAAACTCCCAAGCTATCCGAAAACTTGAGATAACTGTGAGTCAAATAGCTGAGTCGCTTCCTGAGATAGAGTCAAAAAATTCCCTAATCAACCTATTTTTAATCAAAATGGTCAATTCGAAATTAGTGGCACATCTGAGCCAGATGATGAAGATGTCCAATGCATTACTACCCTTCAAAATTAAAAACTGGTTGAAAATCAGGTAGAAATGCCTGATATGGGTGTCATTGAGTTGTCTAGACCAATATCTCTATATGATTCATGTGATGAGCCTGTACCACCTGATATATCCATCGTCTCATCTACTTGCATCACATTCCCATTTACTAAGGCTACTTTCACCGATCCCTTGTTCTGTAGTGAGGATTTCAGTTTTCATCATCCTATTGTAAAAATTATTCAATTTTTTGATTTGAAACCAGACATAGGATGTTCCCTTTTTGTAGCACGCATGAATCCTCTGTTGTGTATGACTACTGGTCACTTTTGGGATGTCTTAGTGTATTTGGTGCCCCATGTGATTGCTATATTTGGGTGGATTGATCCTCAACTGTTCAGGTTGTTGATATACGACTATGGACTAAGTGTTTGTCATGTTTTTCCTCTCCACTTTTTGATACACCATTTTTAGGAAGAATATTTGTCGGGCTGATGACGTTAAAACAAGCGCTAATGGGAAGCACCCCAACTTTTGTTGTAAAGGTGCGTGTTGAGTGTGTATTTTATCTATTTCTATTAACTAATCCACTATCCTTTTATCTCTGAGCTCTCATCGGTGGATTACTTGTGGAAATTGGTAAAATCTTCACCGCGGTCATACTGTTCTAACCTCCTCTCATGTACTTATTTCATTCATTTGTCAGAATTATTTTGTTAAACATTGAGGACAATGTTTGGATTAGGTTTGGGGGTAGGGTTCATGAGTCGGTGAATTTTTCGTAGTGTTTTCTTTTCTTATTTTGAAAAAAAAAATTGTGTTTTTCTGTCAAGAAAACTTGGTCTTTTGCGATTATGAAAATGGATTTTAAATGTTTTATGCTCAAGAAAATGCAAGTCAGCTTGACATATTGGTATATTGATAAAGACTGGAAGTTTAGTATGATCCTTAAGTTAGATTTAGTTCATAAGATTTTTCAACTCGATTATCTTTGCACCATAAGCCATGTTAGCATAACTTGAAGTTGATGAGTGAAGTATATACTAGAAAACCTTAGAATAATAATGGAGACTTAACCCTGAAAGTTTTGAACCTTTCTATTTTTTTCGGGGGTTATACATAAACTCTGATTTTTCTTGAGTTCGTATTATCTCGTTGATGATCTCATTTTTCTGATCAATTGCTTTGGGAATGACATCAAAATTGAATTATTGCACTAGAACCTCTTGGCTTATTCAATTGAGATGTCATAATACTGACCCGAACTTAGGAAATGATCTAGGCATTTTTTTTCTTTAAACCATTAACTAGCCTTTTAACTTACCCATAACATTAACCTTTTTGTAGCCTTTTGAGTCTTAGAATAACTTTTATTTGTTAATCTATTAACATTTACCCAACTTTTCTGGGAATGTGTATGGATGAATATACTTGGTGTAAAAAGGGCATTAAAGAGCAAAATATGAGATATTTCATAAATCCTCTATGTGAAAAAAAAATGATTCTTCAATGAGGATAAAGATGTGAGAATGAAGAAAAAATTGATGGTGCGCAACAATGGTTTATTCTTGGCAGCCCTAATTGTTCGTTGAATGGGTGTATACATTCTTAGAAATTTTTGTTTGAATCATTTGACATTTCTTATTAACCATTACCCAAGCCCCGTTACAACCCAACAAAGTCCTAGTTGATCTTAGGTAAAAGTTGGTTTCGTAAATGTGGAGATTAAATAACCAAGATCTATGGTGTTTGATTCAACATTTCCAAAAGTAATTGATATTCCTGTCCATGAGATCATGTTCATTCCATTCTTGAAAAGTCCGTTCTTCATAGTACTATATGTGAGATTATTGTTTTCCATTATTTACTCTTTCCTCATATATAAACTGAGTGAAATACCAAATCTCAGAGTGTTTTATTGTGAGTGACATGAGAGGTTTGAAGTCAAAACAAACTTTCTACAGGAGATTTAATCATTGTTTTACTCTGAAATGAAAAGTTATGTTGATAGTGCTATCCACACACACACATTAAGTTGAGGATGATTGTGAATTTTTCTAACTTTTGGAGAATATTAAATTATTTGGAGATTTGTTGATACACTAAAAATGACACTGTTGGTTTCTTGCATTTCTTGAAGTTTTAAAATGAACACTATTTGACCAAGTTTTGTTGAGTCGGTAATGTTTGTGGGTAACATTTTATGGAAACCCTCACGAGACTATAACTCGTCCCCTAGAGGTAATCTAGGGGTTCAAAGCCTTGTTGCATGTTTTTAAAGATAAGTGCAATCGACGATGCCTGCGAAAGTAAGTTAGGAGTTTATTTGTGGTTTTCTTTTCTTTGTTTTGCTCACGGACTAGCAAAATATAGGTTTGGGGGTATTTGATAATCACATAATTATAGCATTATTACCTCTTATTATATTTTTGTTAATCATTGTTTTTATTTTATATTGATTAATTATTAAAATTTTGTGTTTTGTAGAATGTGGAGCTGTAACGAAGAAATCAGATAAAAATGCAATGAACAATCCCAGATGGTGACTTCAGAGAAAGTGGAGGTGAAATAAACTGAACCCTTTACTTAAACCCAAAATTAAACCCTTAAACCCAAGACCAAACCCATAAACCCAAACCCAATCAAACCCAAAGAATATTCTCCCAATGATCCCATGTCCAGATTTGATTTTACCTTAATTCAATCCATGAATCATCTATTTATCTCATCTCTATTCATTTTGTTAATTCTCTATAAATACAAGATAAATGAATGAGAAAGGGGAGGAAGACAAGAGAAAAGAAAAGAAAACATTACAGAAAATCAAAACCTCTTTCTCACATGTTGTGATTCTCATCACCATCCCAATCAAACAAAACCACCACCACCTCCGGACAATACATCCGCCATCACCGCCACCAGAGCCACCTCCCATCACCACTACTCACCACGAAACAGAGGCGTGACAACCCTGTTTCACGTCAGTTCTTCACCTTTCCACCGAGCTTCGCCATCACCACTATCAGTCTTCATCTCGTCGTCTCTCTCTCTCTCTCACATCACCACCATCACCCGAGCACCACCACCACCACCTTGCGAGCAAAACAAAGGAGAAACAGGGAGCACGTCCTTGTTTTCCTACCTCGCAGCTACTCTGTCTCCCTCCTCCATTCTCTCCCTATTCCTCTTCGGTCTTTTTCTGTTCATCCATCTCCCGACCTTCTCTCTCTCTTGCAAGGACTCAAGCTAGCCAGAGGAACAGAGCTGGCAAGCAATAGTATAAACAGGGAGCGCTCCTTGTTTCACAACCCTCGTTCTTTTCCTTCTCGTCTTTTCTTTCTCCCGTGTCTCTCTCACCATCTTTCTCTCTTTTTCAGGGGAGTTTCACTGGAGAAGAAGAACCAGAATGAAGCAGCAACGGTAGAGCACAGGTCGCGTCGCGCTGGAGACGAAGCTGCGACTATTCTAGCGGGAGAAAAACGGATTTTTGAATCAGTTTTGGTTATTGGCACCCCAAGCTTTTCTCTGAGCAGCCACAAAGCATTTGCATTTTTTCTCGAGATTTGTGTTCGGACCACCTGCTGATCTGCTGAGTATCACCACATCGAGTTTGCGGCAAACCAAAAGGGTTGCATAATTTATTTTACTAACTTAGATGCTTAATTGTTAATTACAATTTTATTTCAAAATTTTGATAAATTGTCTCACCTTTCATGTTCGATTAAAAATTGATATGTTTGGTAGTTAGATTCACATTTTATCAAAATTCAAAGCATGTGGTAAAAATTATTAAGCTTGAACATTGATTAAGTGTGTCCTAAAAATACACTTAATGCTTGGTAAGAGTTTATTTGCTTGAAATAAATTGTTCATGTTTGACAGAAACTGATATGATTGGAATTGAATTTTAATAATCACATCTTCGGTGTAAGCAAGGGATCCTCATCCCTAAAGCTTCTCGTTTATAATTTCAGTAATTTACATTTAAATATATTTGCTAACTCATCGGTGAGTCCAAACCCCACAAAATCCATCTCATCTATATTTTCCTTTTATTTTATTTTTCTTATTTTTAATTTATTTTTAGTTTAGTTTTAAAAACACTGTAACCGCATTTCCTCAAAATTAGTTTAATTAAATTATTAAATTCAATTTAATCCACCTTCCTCGTGGGATCGACCCATAATTGTCGTTGTCTACCAGTTAGACACTGTGCACTTGCGGTTATTACAAGTAGGTCAAATTGGCATATTTATGTAGGCCAGTTAGGCCTGCAACAGTGACAAGTAACAAAACATATTATACCTGATGAGATTAGAACACCATATTACATCGACACTTTGTCAACATCTTGGAAAAAGTTAGAAGTGTCAAACTGGATGTTCAAATGTATTGTTTTAATCTTCCCGTTGCATCAAATGTGTTTATGTGGTTTTAATAGGGGCTCGATATTTCTCGACGACTTCTTTTGGTGCACAATAGACATGTGACCAATGTCTACGTTTACCATACCGATGACAAGTATCATATCGAGATGAAGTTGCAATATCCATTGCAGAAGTTTTATTATTGTTTTAGGTCGGAGCTTTGGACCATTTACGATTACCACTTTTGCAGGAGTGATGGCCTCTAACATAACCACATCTGGTGAAGTAACTACCTCGACTAGAGTAGTCATTGTGGCTATCTCTTTCGGAGTTACCACCTCTTCTGAAGTATGTATTTCTGCCATGTCCCCGCCCTCGGCCTTTTTGAAAACAGTGGTTGGTATTTGCTTCAGGAAATGCCATGAAACCTGATGGTCTTGTATTATGATTTTTCATCAAAATCTTACCATTCTTTTATGCCATGAGGAGACACGTCACTAATTTAGAATAATTAGTAAAGTGACGTTCTCGATGTTGTTGCTACATGAGTACAGTTGATGCAAGAAAAGTTGATAATGTTTTCTCAATCATTTGAGCATCTATCACATTGTCTCCACAAAATTTAATGCGAGAAACAATATTGATCATGGTAGAGTTATATTCTAACACTGTCTTAATATCTTAAAATCCTAAGTTTAACCATTTGTTTTGAGCAACAGGATATATGACCGCCTTGTGATGGTCACATTTGTCATTGAGAGACTTCCATAAAACTAATGAATCTTCCTCAGCGAGATATTCATTTTTGAGGTCATCATGAATATTAGACGCGGAAAAATAAGCGCAGAAGCTTTATCTTCTAGTATTTCCTTTTTTAATTGTATCCCCCAATTTCTTTGCTTGTAACTGAAGTTCGGTATCAAGCTGCCATGATATGGTTTCCTCCATTGACTTTAAGAGCTTGAAACTCAAGTTTTACAAGATTCGACATCTATATAAAAATGTATAGATATACATGTACTAATATATGAAAAATTCCAATGATAATATATGACAAAAAATTGGAGTGTCATAGAGTACTAAGCACATAAATACACATAACCTAGTTATAATGTAGTGATAATTTATATGAAACATGCCCGATTTCCCACAAGTAAATTAATCACTAGGATAGTACACTAAAAAATTAATACATTATATTTTAATTACTAACCAAAGAATGAGAGAATATAGATATAATAATAGGTAAATTATTCACTATACGAGTGAGTGATCTACACATAATTATTTATCCTTTCTGTTTTCCATAATGGGCATCTTTCAGATTGTTTATTTTGTATCATTGACAAACCCTTATAAACATTTGTTAAACTAGGGATATTATATTATATTATATATGGTAGTCAAAGTCTTTTATAAATTTCTATAAATATTCTTTGTTTGTGTTTTCTAACAAAATAACAACAAAACAATTAAAGTAAGATCTCCACTATTAAAAGTTGGGCAACAAAGCAACAGTTTTCATGAAATGTAACACGGATAAGTTTGTTGATAGTCTTATTGACTTCAAATATACTAGTTAAAAGGTGATTTTTGTGAACAAGAGCTTTGCAATTAAAACCTTTCATTACAGTTGAAATGTATATTCAGTAAAGCTAGCATAGCGAGCTTGGAGCAATCAAGGAGCAGAGCTACTTAACTATGCAACCACTTATCATGGTAGCTAACGTTTTGATGTGTATGGTTATATTAACTCGTTTTGAGTGAGGTATTCGGTTGAGTTTTTGGGTTTGGTGGCAATTGACATGCAAAACAAAGCACAAAATGTCATGCATTGGGTTGCCTTGTTCTCAACTTTTGAGAGAGATTAGTGGGAGCCAAAAACCACACTAGTATCAACTATTGTGGTAAACTCTCTTCTTCACACCTACAACCACTATAAGTGGAGTATTTTTCGCTTGAGTCATTGTTATATTTTTCTCTTTTCTGGTTCTATAATCTCATTAATTCATTTGTACTAGAGTATATGTGTAACGACCCGATTCGCACAGTAAGATATTGTTCGCTTTGGACTCAACCGGCCCGCACGGTTTTAAAAGGCCTCTTACTATGGGGATCCAACCTCGCACATATATAGCACATAACCATCCCGCACCCAGGCGATGTGGGACTATGATCCCTCTTGGTAGCTAGCCCAACCCCTCTTGGAATCCACGGGCCTGTTGGGCCTATTGGGCTCCAACCCTCACCCTCACCCTCCCCCTCAGGTCCGCCCACACAAGGGTCTCACAATATGTGTTAGAAACAATAGTATTTTGGATTCAAGCAAGACAATTTAATCCACAATCTTGATATATACAGGTGCATCTTAACATAATGAAGCAAAGTAAACTCAAATGAAATATTCAACATGTACATTATCTGGCAATTTTGCAGAAATAGTTTCAAGTGATAACATACTCACGTCCATTGAACACAGATTGAAGGAGAATTTCATAATAACGACAATAGCCGCATGGAAGGAGAATGCCAGCTCCGAGATAATTTTTTATCGTTCAGAACTATCGTGTTGATAACGTCTTACAAGTCTAATAAGGTGAAGCCCTATAAGTTAACTCAAAATAGTAACTAAGAGTTTCTACATTTATTTCAATTTCTATACATTCTTTACATTTATAATCACACTTATATACATGGTGATACTTGGATATTAAAGAAATAGATAATGGAGTGAGCATGTGAAATACCACGTCCTTCACACAGAGGCTTGTGTAATATACATGGACACCTCATGCTTTAATTAGCTAATGGATATCCACCTTAGCTATCAGAAGGTCATGTGGACATCCACTGTTGGCAACAATTAGATTTTCTTTGTCATTTGTCATAGTTACTTCATGGTGCCCTTCAAGTTACTATCTTACAATTCACATAGTCTAATAGATTTTTCACTTGTCATCCTCTTAATGAATTCGAATATGTATATTACACTACTGAGGATGGAATTCAGCCAACAAATTGTATTGGAGAAAAGAGCTAGGTTTGTTCAATGAATTCAAGTACATGTATCACACTATCGAGGATAGAATTCAGCCAACAAAATCGTATTGAGGACAAGAGCCAAGTTTGGTAGGCTATAGAGCAATAAAAAAAAAAAGTGTTTCACAGTTTGTCTGGTTGGGGTCTAGTTGAAGAATATTCAATAAAGCAGGAAATAGATTCTATCATTTCTACGTGGTGTCTTCCAAGTCCAAATTTTGTGGATATGTGATATCTTTGTCCCAATTGGGAAAATGAGAGTTCTAGTAGTTTTTTCTTGAGATAATATTTGTAGTCATATTTAGATGAGAAAATGTCATCCTCATGTTCATTTCAAACTAGATGATCAGAATGCTTACATTATTTGATAGGATTATACAGTTTTTGTTTAGTTATAATGTATGTAGTGTCATTAATTTACAATAATAACTAAGTGATCCTAAATTGGTTGTCAAACTGCTTTTGTATCCCCAACGTGCAGGGTAGATCTACAGCCAAGCTAAGGGGTGACTGTGAGACCCTTGTGTGGGCGGACCTGAGGGGAGGGTGAGGGTGAGGGTTGGAGCCCAATAGGCCCAACAGGCCCGTGGATCCAAGAGGAGTTGGGCTAGCTACCAAGGGGGATCATAGTCCCACATCGCCTGGGTGCGGGATGGTTATGTGCTATATATGTGCCAGGTTGGATCCCTATAGTAAGAGGCCTTTAAAGCCGTGCGGGCCGTTGGGCCCCAAAGCGGACAATATCTTACTGTGTGGATCGGGTCGTTACAGAATGGTATCAGAGCCTGACTCAGCCGAAAGTGTGCCATGTGGAGGTGGGCCCTCGGCAAGTGG